>ML801113.1:271675-340315 GCA_009831015.1 Picea engelmannii | reverse complement strand
ATGCCATTCTAATCCTAATGTCTATACCAAGAAAGTAGGAATCCATCTCATCATCCTTGTCCTTTATGTTGATGACCTTATCCTTACTGGTAGTGACTCAAAACTTTTAAACCATGTGAAAACCAACCTTAAGAAGAAATTTGGAATGACAGACTTAGGTTTTTTGCACTATTTCCTTGGCCTCCAAGTTTTGCAAACTAATGAAGGAATTTTTCTTTCCTAGTCTAAGTATGCTTGTGACCTTCTTCGTCGCTTTCACATGGATGATTATAAACCAAACCCTTCTCCCTTCCAGTCTGGAGTTAAGATTTCTACCACTTGTACTTCTCCTGAAGTTGATGCCACCCTGTATCGTCAGTTAGTTGGTAGCCTCTTATACTTGACTCATACCCATCCTGATATTTCCTTTGTTGTTGGTCTTGTTTCCCGATATATGCAAACACCCCATGAAAGCCATTGGAAAGCAACTAAAAGGATACTTAATAATTTTATTAACAATATACTAACACAAAAAAATATTGAATTTTTCTATAATTTTTGAAGTACCTTATTTAATTTTATTAACAATTACATGGACACAACTCAATATGTATTTTAACATGTTTTGGGATTTTTTTTTAAAAGAAAAAAGTCAAATAATCTTATTTATAAAATCAAAATTCTTTAAATCATTCCATAGAGCCTGCAAAGTCAAGAATAGCTTTTTTTAAGTATGGCAATACAATTAAAAAAAAATCAATTTCTTTTATAATCCACCTATGTTTAAATATGATGTCAAAATTAACCCAAGTTTGAGTGACATTAATTCATAATAGTTGTGTGTTTCACTCCTACCAATATCAGTTGAGAATAAAGTATTCTCTAGCTCCTATTAGTGGGCCTAATGGTTAAGAATATGTGTTTCCTCTTGAGAGGTCATGGGTTCAAATCCAAAATTAGTTTATGATACCAAAATCTTCTCTAAATGAATTAATAACTCTTAAAGTCACTACTTCCTCATCAATTCCTATCATTATTATTGAATCCAACCCCTTTAAACATTTTAATAATATCTTATTTAACTATCTTAAATAATATTAATCATTATTATTTGGATCCAACCCATTTAAACATTTTAATAATATTTTATTTAACCAATAATATTAATAATTAATAAACAGTTGAACCCATGAAAAAAAAATAACTGCACAGAAACAATATCATTTTATTTCATTAATCGCATTCAAATCTCCACGGTTTCTGCAGATACCACCTCGCCTACAAAGCCTTCCCCACCATCACCGTTAACTTGAATCCACTGCCCCGTTGACGGCTTAAACAGAGAAGAGATGTGTTTACCGGGGTTTTCCATCCCGCTTACAAAAATATGGTCACACCACTGTGTAGCACACGTAAAGAGGAAAATATGTCGCGGAAGAGAAGCTACAGCTATCCAAACATTTTTTCCACCATCATACTTCATAACTTGTTGTTGTCGTTCATTGATAGCATACAACTCCCCCGAAGAAGAAACCGCAGCTAAACTTCTCCATATATCTACCCTGAAACTAAACATATCTTCCCACCTTCTCCAAGTTCCTGCAATCGGGTCGAAAACTTCTGCACTTTTGTCTTTGCTTAACACCATGAATTTACCATCCATGAAAACACCGTGGCATCCCTGACCGTGCGGTTGGATCAGAGGAGGCAGAATTTCCCACTTGTCTTCCTCCACATTATAAGTTTCTGCAGCCGCCAGAGGGTCGTGATGCTCGTTGTTCCCACCATCAACGTAGACAAGTCCGGTGGATGAAGAGACACAGCAGGCAAAGAAGGATCGAGCTGTAGGCATGTCAGCTCTGCGGCTCCATCTGGAAGACTCAAAGTCATAAATATATACACTCTTCGTCAAACTCCTGTTGAACGGATAGAATCCGCCTATGAGAACCAGCTTCCTGTTATTCCAGCAACGCACCGAGACCATGTTGTTATTCCAGCAAAGAGGGGATCATCAATGGGAGGTAACCTTTCCCAGGTGCCCTTCACAGGGTCATGAACCGTTATTACGAAGGCGAGATGAGCCCTCGGATCTCTTTCAATCAAGCACAGCAGTTGCTCGCTCGTTCCAGATATCTTTCTGTCCTCATAGAACTTAGGGCTACTCACGATAGCCTCCCAGCTTCTGCACACAGCTTTCAATTCATCGTGTGACCTGTAAGGAACTCTTAGCAAGCACTCTCGAACGAGATCGTCTGGAATAACCTCCATTAGAGAACTTCAAACACACGTATTTCCTGACCAAGTTCACCCAGCTGCTAACATGAAAGTGAACGAAGCAAGTTGAAAATATGAAAGTGGAGTTATAATATATAATATGTAGAAGTTGGGCATCACCGGTGGTAACCTAATTTCACGCCGACGACGAAGGAACTTCTATTTGTCAATTAATAAACCACATTAAATGGTATTTATTCTTAATATCAAAATATATTAATTTGTTAATTCACAACATTTTTATAAGTTTTGTATTGAATTTGACTCGTCAATACTTTTACATGGAAAGAAATGTTTTATGTAAGATGAGTCATCATCACTCCAACACAACACTAATATCAGTCTACTATATAAAGTAAATAATATTTTATTTAAATTATATTAGATAATTATTTAAATAATTTAACTATATCACATGAAATTAGTTAAAATTAATTAGTAGAGTAATTTTTAATCGAGTAACTATCACTAAGGTCATAGCCATGCGTTTCAAAATGATTCTTCCTTTTATTATCTCTAAAAAGTAGGCAGACTACTTGGAAGGCAAGTAAATCATGGACAATGTTATCCTAGCTCACGAGGTCATCGATTCACTGAAAACGACAAATATTCCAAGTATGCTCATCAAACTCGACATCTCTAAAGCTTTTGATAGAATCAGTTGGCAGTACATGTGATCCCTCCTCGAAGCCTTTGGATTCGACAGTCACTGGGTAGCCTCGATCATGGGACTCACTTCCTTGGCATTTTTCTCTATCCTGGTTAATGAAGTTCCTTCCCAGCCCTTCTCTCCCACTAGAGGAATCCGACAAGGGGGACCCCTCTCTCCCTTCTTCTTTGTCATAATGGAGGAGGGTCTAGGCCTCTACCTCAAGGCATATGTAATGGGACACGTCTTGGAAGAACATAATATTAATTCAGAAACATGCTTTCTAGGAGATCTGAAATGGTCAACACTCCCTTTTCTGGCAAGACTCTTGGTAGAAACAACCACCTTTAGCCACTCTTGAAGAACTCATTCCCCTATGAAAACAAATGCAGTTCGGTGAATTCCGGTGGGTAAAGGATCTATGGAGAGCGGATGACGGGCATCACCCATGGCACAATTGGAAAACTGAGCCACATGAACTTCACCTTCAAATGGAGTTGGATCTACGAGCTTGGAAAGCTTGTGCAAATGAATGGAAAATTTACATCAGAGAAGGTCTGACCATTCTCATATGGGGGCACTCCACAACAGACAACTTCTCAGTCAAGGAAGCCTACTACTTACAAGGGAACTACCAGGAGAAACCTAAGGAGTGCATCTGGAGAAATATATGGAATCCAAAACTATGGCCTAAGGTGTCCATCTTCTTATGGATCATAGTCCAAAATCGAATTCTCACCTAGGAAAATCTCTAGAAACGGGGTTTCATAGGCCCCTCCATCTTCTCCCTCTATCAGCAACAGGAAGAAACGATGGAGAATCTATTCAACCATTGCCACTATAGTGAGACAATTTGGGATTTGAGGACTCAAGTAATGTGTCGCTCGAATAGAAACAGGGCCAATATCATAGGCACAGTGGAAAGCTGGGACTTGATTTCCTATCAAAACCCAATCTTGGATCGCATTTGGCAGCTTCTACCTGGCTTCATCATGTGGAAAATATGGAATGAAAGAAACAAAAGGATTTTTCGATTGAGTACCTCCCCCCAGCTCAATGTGGTAAAGAATCATGAACTTGATTCAGGAAAAAATTAAGAGTGGGAAATGGTCCCAGGAGGACCTAAAATGAAACCCAAATGAAAGTCATATCCTTCAAACTTGGAAGATCAATCTTACCGGCACAACACAGATCGTTGAGGTCACCAGATCAACTAGTAGCACAAGAACCAAGTCCCCCCACCCATGAGTTTCATTAAAATAAACTTTGATGGAGTGTCAAAAGGGAATCCAGGTCTGACAAGCTTCAGAGCGATCCTTGGAAACTCAAAAGGGAAAATTCTCTCTTATGCAACAGACTATCTCAGATTCAATATAAATAATGTTACTAGTCTCTAGAGCCTCCTCAGAGGAATCAAGACAGCAACGAACCACCACCTAAACAAGATCATAGTGGAGGGGTATTCTCAAATTATCATCCATCTCATAACAATAATTATTCATGGGTCACACCCCCTAGAGGTCTCTCTCGGTTGGAGACTCTCAATACTACTGGAAGTGTTTGGATCCCTCCTACAACCTGACATCACCATCATCCCCTCACATGTGAGAAGAGAGGCAAACAAAGTAGTTGATTATCTAGAAAATCAAGGGGTGGCTTCCACGACGGAGCTGATTCACTAGAATGCACAAACCTCTCCCCATTCCGAGATTTCAGATCGATGCTTGGACTTGTCTAGGAATGATTATCCAATCCCAGATGGGGTGCCACGTAGTGCAGGGAGGCTAGGTAGCCTTCCCCAGACCCACACCATTAATATGGTAGGTGGACGCCCTTTCCCTCAACATTAAATGGAAGGAGGCCATTATTGCCCATTGATTAGAGGAGGACAGTTCCCCGCACGAGTAAAATGGAGGCCATAACGTGTAATGGATGGGGAAATATTAGTACAATGGTCATGTATGGCCTCAGCTTTATCCTCCCACTTAGTAGAGGATGAAGCCATTTCACTTCTGCTCTCCACCAACCCGGATGCTCTGAGCACTAGCGCGACAACTAGTTGGCTCCCATCACTCTTACCGTTATCATTTGCACCCTCTCTTACCCCACCATGCCAAGGGAAAGAGGCAGGCCATGCCACAACCCTGCCTAGTACATTTTTTTTGCTAGACAGTGGAGGGTGCAGAGATTGGAGCGGTCCTTGTCCATAGCCTGAACTCAACAACAGGAGAAGCACATAACGTCGTCGATGGCATATGTGGAGGAGGAGATTCCAGAGTAACCTATCAAAATCCCTCTGGAATCCCTCCTCTTCACAATACTAGAAAATTGGTAGCTTCCTAGCCAAATCCCAACAAGCATAATCCAACAAGCGTAGGAGGCCAGGGAAGAGACTACATGCATGATTGAAGAGGAATTCCTCCACATAGACCCCAAGGACACCACTTGAACCAACGAATCAGCAGAGGAAGTGACAACGGAGGAGCTCGGGGTAGCGAAGGCTATGGAAGCTTCTCAGGAGAACTCAGGTGAGGCGGTGATAGTCTTAGGTTTGTAGGTGGAGGGTGGCCTAGTCTTGGTGCCACCACCAATCTCGACACTCCTAGATTTCAGCTAGGAACCACCACCCTTCATTCATTCGAAGCAATTAGTGCTAGTCTTTGAGCTTAGAAGACATATGGTTGATCAAATTCATTGAGACACCCTCATGCAACATGGAATTGACATGCTTTACGAGGCTTACTTGAATGCATCAGCAGCACAATGGTGTCTGACTTGTGCCATGCCATTCGTGCTCCATCCTAGGAATGACCCCCTCAGTGATGACCCAAGCAACACGACCTCAGGTGGAAATGGGTAATCTATTTTCTTTTGCTATAACGAGCATTTTCATCTCGGCTCCTTGCATTGCTACAAAGAATTTTTACAATTATGTCTTTAATTTTCAGTCTATGTCTTTTGTTTGTCTTGGTTCCCTAGCACAGTGTTGCACAGACTTGAATCCACCACCACCTCCCTTGTTTTTTTTTGGTGATGGCGGACTTCCATTTTGGACAATGAAATCACATTCTGCCACACATTCTAGTTTTCGCTAATTTGGCGAAACACCTGGCAGACTGTAGCCATGTGGCATTTTGTATTGTAAAAGTTTTATAATAGGAATTTTCTCTTTTTATTCACAATTTTTTTTTTAATAGAGTAAGATTACTTCATTCAATATAATTCATAGTCATACCCTCAAATCACATCATGTTAATTTATTTCCACTTTTATCACATTCAAAGCTATCTAACTTCCATGTTGTGTTCTCCGTCTATTATTACTAACTAGAAATCTATTACTATTTTCAGGATGACAAAAAATCAACATCGTGAAAAGGTAATTTGAAAACCTTGAAGTAGAGAGATTGTAGATGAGTATAGAGGGTTGGAGAGTTAGGAATCCTCCACCCATAAGCTATTGAGTCCTTGATTGTTTGAGAGTGAAGTTATATTCTTCCAAATTATTCCCAAAAGACATTCAACAAATTGAACCTTGTTTACATACATTGAAGAGAACTGGAAGAGATGAATATCCTTCAGGGGCTATTAATAAAATAAGGGTAATTCCTTGCTTGTGTTGTGTAGGTAGTGGAAGGGACTTCCATGGCTATTTTTTCATTGGATGATAGGAATAGAGTGCTTTGTGGTGAGTGGATCGACTAAATTGTGAGATAAATGGGTTGCGTCGAGTGATCTTAGAGTATGTAGCTTGAAATCCTTCACCCTGATGGCCTCATATCTTGGCATGGGGGTGACATCTACCCTCGATGCTTATGGTTGGGTGGAAAATTGTTCAGACACAATGATTTTCTTGGACCATCTTGTTGATTTTTCAATAAGCTAGTTTCAACATGTAGTTCATTTCATTTTATCATGTCTTAACCATAAACAAGAATGTTGCAACCACCAATATCAAAAGAAGAAACACCATGCACAAGAACACAAGAAGTATCCTGGGAAACCCTTCTCAACAAGGGAAGAAAACCCAACCAAATCCTTTGCTATATTCTTCAAAAGAAAGACCTTCACCACCAAGAAAGACCTAGCACACAAGAGGGTGCTTAAACCCTAGAACTCTAGTGCCCAAGAGAGGTGCACACCTTTTTCCAAAGAGGTGTAATTGCTGAAATTTCCAAACTCACAAGAAAGATATATTTCCACAATAGGGAATTTCCCTTTACTTATATTAGACTTTTCCTATCAACTGAAGTGTCTATTGTCTCAACAGGGCTGACCTCTCTAAGACATGTTGTAATTCTTCTTCTTCTTATTATTATTATAATTAATATTACCTAGATTAATTATCTTTTACATTTATTATTAGACACAAAAAGATAGGGATGACCTGTACCCTTTACATAGAAATTACAGTTATAGGTAAGTCTTACTCTTGAACAATATTTATAGCAAAGGATCTGATACACCCACTAGTGTTCATCCACTAGGGTTGCATCCATAGGGATGGCATAGCTCTGATTCACTGGATTACACAGAAGAACTAGATCTTCACATGTTCACATGTGCTCTTCCATAGGCATGTCCACTCTACATATCTTCTTTCCCACTTCCTCACATAGGAGAATCATCTGGAGTCTTCTCGTCAACTCTGCTTCTCAGAGGAGGATACTGCATCATCTTCATTTATTTTCTCATGACGATGCACACAACACTTTGGGATTTCACATGATTACCTTGTGCTCAACCACAGGCATGTCCTAACTCAATAGATTTCCTTTCCAATTGGATAATCATCTGGATTTATTCTTAACTCTATGAATGGAGGAGGTCATCTCTACATTCCCAACTCTATCTCAGGTAGGAACCACATACTGTTCTTAGGGGATCTCTCTTAGGCTTGTAATCTAAGAGAAAGACTTCACATAGCTACAATGATCCACACCTCACAAGTTTGTAAGATGGAGAATGTCTCACATAGTTTCAATAATTAACAGTCCCTCTTAGTTAGGGAGGAATTTTCCACCAGGCCAAGTCTCTCACGGAAATACTCGAACTTTGTCTTGGAAAGTGGTTTGGTGAATATATATGCAATATGTTCATGATTAGAAAGATATTACACATGTACTGTCTTTATCTATACCATGTCTTTGATATAGTGATACTTGATTTCAATGTGTTTTGATTTGTCATGAAACATTGGGTTCTTATAGATCTTTACACAACTCTGGTTGTCACAACGAATAGTAGTTGGATCCATCTCATGACCGAACAAGTCAGGCAATAGTTTGTGAAGCCATACTACTTCACGAACTAACACACTCAGTGCAATGTACTATGCCTCTGTTGTACTTAAATCTAGAGAGATTTTTTTTCTGCTACACCAGGAAACCATGGCTGATCTTAGGGTGAAGCAACAACCTAAGGTTCTTTTTCTGTCTACTACACTTCCTACCTAGTCTGCATCGACATATCCTTCCAAGCTTAAGTCCACATTAACTGCATATCTCAGGCCATAACCAATTGTACCTTGTAAGTATCTCAATACGTGTTTTGTAGTTATTCAGTGTGTATGTTTTGGTTGACTCATAAACTAGCTAAGCACATTCACTGCATAGAAAATGTATGGTCTGATATTAACTAGATAAATCAAAGATCCAATAAGCTGTCGATATAAATGTGGATTTACGTCTCCTGAATCAGTGTCATTCATCTTCTTTAAATCCATTACCATTGGAGTAGGCATGGATTTACAATCTGTCATTTTGAACTTTTTCAGTATCTCCAAAGTATATTTTCCTTGACTTAGGAAAATCTCATCTGATCTCTGCCATACTTCTAGTCCCAAGAAATAATGCATTTGGCCCAAATCCTTCATTTCAAATTTGGCAGTTAATGCCTGTTTGCATTCAACAATGAGTCTCTCTGAACTAGTGATGAAAAGATCATCTACATATAAGACTAAAATAAAACACTCATTTTCATCAATGTGATAATATAAGTTTGGGTCAGCTGCACTTTTGTTGAAACCGAAACTCATCAGAAATCCATACATTTTCTCATACCAAGCATGTGGTGCTTGTTTTAGACCATATAGGGCTTTCTTCAATCTATATATATGATATTTTTCATTATGTATAACGAAACCTTCTAGCTTCTCAATATAAACTTCTTCCTCAATTTCACCATTGAGAAAAGTTGTCTTTACATCCATCTGATGTAGCTTCCAACCCATGGAAGAAGCTAGTGCAATGATTGATCGATGGAGGTATATCTGGCTACCAGTGAAAAAGTATTGCCATATTCGACTCCCTCTATTTGTGAAAACCCTATGGAAAAAAATATTTCTTTGTATTTTTCAATGCTTCCATAAACAACATGTTTGATTTTGTAAATCCATTTGGAAGTCGCTACAGACTTTCCCTCTAGTCTTGGGACAACATCCCATACATCATTATTTATTATAGATTGATATTATTCAGTCATGGAATCTTGCCATAATTTTTCACCTGAAGCTTCTCCATGACAAGTTGGCTTTGAATTAATAATGTGCATCAAGTCTGAAAGGTAGCTTGAGAATCTCTTAGGTCTCTTTCTTTCTCTGGTTGCTCCTTGTGGGGATTTATTTCCTTCTACTTCTTCTAAATTTTGTAGAGCCCAAGAAGGTCTTTAATGTCCAACTGTGATGTCTCTGGGTATGTTACTTGGGGCAACCGAATCTGTTGCAGAAACTAGGTCAACTGGAGTTGTTGGCTCATCTGGAATAATATATGTCTCCCTATGAACTGTTGAATAAGGAGGAGGTATTTTTTCACTATCTATTTCCATCTGAGCTTCTCTCGATATGAGCTTCTCTAGAAGGCTACTTCTTATTAAAACATAACATCTCTGCTTACTTCAATTTGTCTCTGACTTGAGATGTAGATTCGATATGCTTTTGAGGATTCATTGTATCCTACAAATGTACCCTTTCTTCCTGAAGGTTCTAGTTTGGATCTCTTTTCTTTGGGTACATGAAGGTACACTGGACATACAAATATTCTGAAGTGTCTGATCTCAGGCTTCACTTTGGTGAATTCTTCTTCTGGAGTAATGTTCTTCAGTATCTGATGAGAACTACGGTTTTGAATATATATTGTTGTCATACATGCTTCTTCCCGTAGAGTCATAGGTAGACTATGATCATGTATCATTACTTTAGTTGACTTAGTGATAGTTATGTTTTTCCTTTCAACAACCCCATTTTGTTGAGGGTTGTAAGGAACTGTGAACTCCCTCTTGATCCATGCTTCACTACAAAAACCATTAATTTTTTTTTAGGTGTATTCTCCTCCATTTTCTGATCTTAATACTTTGATTTTTCTTCCGGCCAGGTTTTCAACCTAAGATTTGAATTCTTGAAACTTGGCAAGGACTCCATCCTTGTTCTTCAGAAAGTAAATCGAAGTTTTTCTGGAGTGATCATCTATGAAGAGTACATAGTACAAGTACTCATTTAAGGATGCAACAGTCATTGGCCCACATACATTTGAATGTATCAAGTCCAATATTTCCTTGGATCTCTTGTCACTGCTAGGAAAGGATCCTTTAACATTTTTTCCAAGGGAACAACCTTTGCAAACACCTTTATGTTGGATATGGATCTCTGGTAGACATGTTACCATTTTCCCTAGAGATGGAAGAGCTCTATAATGAATGTCATCAAGTCTTCTATGCCATAACTCACTCAAGCTGATAATTTCGTGTAATAAGGCTTGAACTAGTTTGATGGTCAACTTGTACAAGATGTTTTATTTGACACCAATTACTTTGGAAGAGGTAATATGAGATTCTTTGTTCCATTCAAGAACTTTTCCTTCTGAGAAAGTAATTTTGTAACCTTTGTCTTCAAGGGACGAAATAGAGACAAGGTTTCTTTTCATTCAAGGTACATATAGAACTTATTCTAGTTTAAGCTGCATATTTGAATCTAGTTGGAAAGTATAAGTTCTAACTCCTCTCACATTATATTTAGCATCATCTCGAAGGACAACATGTAGATGTGTCTCTTTCTCAACGAAGTGTGTTAGATGATTTATAATACTGATCATGTGCTTGGAGGCACCACTGTCAATTAGCCATGTATTTTCATTAATAGGAACCATACCTGAGAGTGTTGATATGTTGATGTATTCATTACTTTTGAGTCTTTTACTAAGCTTTATTCCCATCATGATTTTTCTCATCTTCACAAACCCTTGTCAACCAGGCTAGAAAACCTAACGACTAGGCTAGGCTAGCACCTTTAGTTTTTTTTGGGATTATTACTACCAACAATAAGCCTTTAATAAATATGATATCCTTGGTAATATCAGGAGATTCTTCAAGAAATTGTTAGAAATACAATTCAGAATTTTCTGCAGAATTTTGGCAAAAATCTGAAAACCCTTAGGGCCAAAAATTTGAAATGCTCGGAATTTTGATCTAAGACTTGTTGGAGGTGCACTGAGGAATTTTGTACCCTTATATGTACTTTTTATCCCAATCTTCCTAGTCTTGATTGGTGAAATCTCTCAGAAAAGGAGGTCGTACAGATTTTCTTGAAACCCTAGGAGGGTCGTACAATTTCTGTAGATGAGAGAGAGAATCAGATGGAAAATGATTCTGCAATGGGATCTTCAAGACCTATGCTCTGAAACAATGTTGACTTTTTAATAATCTAGGTTAAGCATGTAGTTCATTTCATTTTATCATGTCTTAACCATAAACAAGAATGTTGCAGCAACCAAGATCACAAGAAGAAACACCATGCAAAAGAACACAAGAAGTATCATGGGAAACCCTTCTCAACAAGGGAAGAAAACCTAGCCAAATCCTTTTCTATATTCTTTAAGAGAAATATCTTCACCACCAAGAAAGACCTAGCACACAAGAGGGTGCTTAAACCCTATAACTCTAGTGCCCAAGAGAGGTGTGCATATTTTTCCAAAGAAGTGTGATGGGTGTTCTATATGCACTAAAAAGACACTAAAAACCCTTAATTAAATTCTCAACCTGGGGTAAGTAAACTTAGATTTGTAGCAAAATATATGCCAAAGGTAGAAGGCTGGTAGGAGTATAGTCTAACTAATGAACGTAGCTATCTAAGGCTAATCTACTCAAATAAAGCTATCTAATGAGCAAACCCTACTAAGCAACTTAAAACTAGGTAACCTAAGTACTTTTGGGCCAAGGATTGATGGATAGTCCTAAGAAAGCAAGTAAAAAACCTATGTAAAGAAAACGAGTTCAACAATAAGCAATAAGAAAACTATAACAATGAGAAACTAACAAAAGAAAACTATTTTAACTTTCCAACCTATATTCAATGAGAAAATACCTTATGAAAGAAAATAAATAAACAAGAAAGAAAAAACACCTATCTAACCTATTAAAGAAAATAGACAAGCAAGAAAAGACACCTAACTAACCTACTAAAGCAAAAGACGACTATCTAACATACTAAAGTAAATAGACGACTATCTAACCTACTAAAGAAAATAGACAAGTAAGCAAAGGCAACTAACTACTGCAAGCAATGAATCTAAAACTTCTCATTGAACAACTATCTAGCCTAAGAGGCAAGTGGACTAAATGCTCAATGCAAAACTATTTCTAATGCATGAAAGGAAATCTAAGAGGCAACTAGACTAAATGCTCAATGAAAAACTATTTCTAATGCATGAAAGGAAATCTATTTTATTGAAAGCAAGAAAGACTAACAACTAATTCTTAATCTATGACAAACAAACTACTATCTAATATATCAAAGCAAAGTCTATCTATCCTACAACAACAATAAAACTATTTCCTAAGCTATGAAAGTAAGAAAATATATCTATGAAAGCAGGAAAACTATCTCTTTTAACCTATGCCAATTCAAATATAATGTTGGTGGTTGTGTGAATGTCTTTGGTGTTGGATAATATCTTGATGGCACTTGACAACAAAGAACAATTCTAGTGGTTTGAGCTCAACACTAATCTCAATGGCAAAATGAAAGGTATGGATTAGACAATCCAATGAGAATTTAGCCATGACAAAAATAATGTTAAATACCTTGCATATTCATATATAAACCATCAACAACATAACAAGATCATCATTAGATTCCTATACTATGTAAGCAAAACTAGATTCAACCATTAACTAAGAGATATAATTGCATTTTAATTCTAGGAAAGGAAATTGCGTAAAACAAAACTATACTATGTCTACTCTAACCATTCAAACTGCAATAAAGAAATAATTAAAAACAAAAATTAAACTATTATATTAAAAAGTAAATTAACAATCTACATTAACCAACAACTAATTAAATGAGATCTATATAAAACTGAAGTAAACAAGCTATAATAAAAAAATGGAATTAATTCTATCCATCCATCAATCCTTGTCAAAGAAAACCCAAATCAAACTTTATTCTATTCTAATTAAACTTTGTCTTAAACTTTAACGATAAAATCATAAATCAAGCATGATCTAACATCTAAATGCACATGGGGTTAGTATAGAGACTTGCAATTCTATTCTTAATCTACGAGATCAATGCATACTAACACATCTCATCATTCTAACCTACAAAAGAGAAGCAAAACAATTAAGTTACAACAAACTAATCAACTCAATAAAAATATGCATGTACATGAAAATTGGAATGCATGAACAACACATTGATAGTCACCAGACTGCTGGTGGGCCCCCCAGCAAGTCATGGTCACTCTCTAAAAGAACACCACGAGCTCATCAGGTCAAATTCACCATAAAAATCCAAAAACGTAGTTCTGGCATAATCTGGCAATGTAAAAAATCAAAACAGAGTAAAAACGCATTTGTTCCTATCACACTGATGTATCTGATGCTTGGTTAACAATATTTTGACCATCCTAGTGATATTTATAAGCTTACAGACCAAGTGGTCGACCAAAAGAGGGTTGAACCACTTCTAAATTCGAAAAATTACAATAAATGATGCCCTAACTGATAAAACAGAGCGAGCCAATATTCATCCTCTTGAACAACTGAAACTAAGTTGTCTGGATCTCAGTAGCTGGAGGGGGAAAGGATAAACAAAACCCATGTGCTCGATTTGTCTATCACTGGATGTCAATACCTTAATCGCCAAGTCAACTTGAATTTTTGTGCAATACACAGTGCTGGACAGAGTGTTGGATCGAGTGCTGGAATGAGTGCCGAAATGAGCAGTGGATCAAGTGCCGGAACTAGAAATGTAGTGCATTTTTTCCCCTATAAACCAGAAAAATGTGAATTAGCACTTGGAAATCATAAAACATGATGAATTATACCTAATACAATCATTAAACATGAATTATATGTACCTTATGTCGATCATACCCTTTTATCATGAAATTCTTCAAATATCTCCTTTAAAATATGAAAAACACATATCTACAAGCAACAAAAGTGCATAATAACCGTCATAAAAGTGATCATATCTCGGGTCCAATATTACCCCCACACTTATGATTTTGTAGGCCCCACTGCAAACAAAAAGAAGTTACCCCTTGTGACTAGGCTTGCTGAGGAGGATCAACTTTGGAAGCCTCTCCTTCTTGCCATGTAGACTTAGCCTTGTGCCTCTTGTGTTTCTTTAATTGTGCTCTAAGGCTGCGGTTAGATTTAGTCATTTCATCAACCAACCATTGAAGGGAGATGACTTTTTCCTGAAGGACTGCATTGTCATGATGAAGGTGTACATCTACTGTCTTCCTCTCTTCCAACTGTTGGAGAAGATGATGGTTTTGTTTTTGTAGCTACTCTATGGTTGGGACAAAATCAATGATCTCTTAGGAAAGCTTAGATCCTTTGAGGGATGTGGACAATCTATCCGTTTTAAGATCTAGATTGGGCATGGGTGAAGTAGGAGTGATGGGAGATCGGTAAGGTGAGGTAGGTTATGATTTTGTTTACCTTGGTGTCTCTAATCCATATGCAGAGACTTCCCTAGGTTTCTTATGAGGGCTCTCAAGGTCGGAGGACACTTGGAAAGGGTTCGAAGTAGGTGCAGGTTTTGCATAAGGCTTGGTTCTTTTGTTCTGGGTACTCTTCCAAAAGGGTCCTTTACCAAATCGATTGGATCCCCTCTTGTTTGTGGGAATGATAGGAAAGTCTTGCTGCATTACTTCTTGAAGAGTTTTAGGTGTAGGATCAAGAGAGAATGAAGGCATTGGTAGGTCAACAATGGGCTTCTTTTGGTCTTTTCTCTTGGTCTTTTTACCCGATGAAGAAGTAGGGATGTCAACAAGATTTTGGTATTATTCCGAAAAAGAGAGTGTTTGTGCAAGGAATTTTGGAGTTCTTAGAGAGAGAAGCTTGGATGGAGAGATAATTTTTAGGATAAGTGGATTTTTGTCGGTCTTAACTGTCAAGTGAGGGTTTTCAAATTGGTAGATAAATACATCCCAATTTTTCCCCTGTTTCTCTAGTTCGGCAAGAACGAGTTTGATCAAGCCATGGTGGAAGAAACTGTTGTGGGGATTAGTCACATTTTTCCTCACTTGAGAGGACATCTTCTCCAATATTTTGAGAAAATAGAAGGGGAAGTTCAAGGGCCTGTTGAACAGAAAATGGGCCAACAATCTAAAATGACAAGCTTTGAAAGTAGAGTATCTAACTTCACATGTAATTAACCTTGTGATGACAATGAGCGGGTTGACCAATTCTGCCTTTATCCACTCCTTAGAATACCCTTTTTCTCCTGAAATGATCTTGAATTCAGGCTTAAACACCCTATTGTAACTTGAGCATAGAAATTGGTGGTTTTTGAACCATCTATCTCCCATTCTTGGGAGCTTTGTTGCAGCACCAATGGACTCTTCTATGAGTTCAGAGGTAAGATACCCTACATGTGTTGTATTACCATTGAAACCAAATGAAAATTGCATAGAGAGTTCGTCATCGAGGCCCTACAAGCTAGACAGAAATGACCCCCAGCCAGCGCCCAAAAACACTTCTCTACACTGTCCAAATTCGGGAATGGTGAACAAGTCTTCATAGGAGGAGAGTTTGTATCTCCTGGGCATTGTGACATAGGTGGAATTCACCAAGCAAGGGAGTATTCAAGCCAAGTAGTGGCATGGATTTAGCATAGGCTGAATGCGTTTTTGGATAGAGGATGAGATGGAAGAGGTTGGGCGCGATTTCTTAACACAGAGGAGAGAAAATGGCAAGGGAAA
Source organism: Picea engelmannii (assembly GCA_009831015.1). Lineage (NCBI taxonomy): Eukaryota > Viridiplantae > Streptophyta > Pinopsida > Pinales > Pinaceae > Picea > Picea engelmannii. The sequence goes on along the minus strand of ML801113.1, from coordinate 324,203 downwards.
ATGGAGATAATGGTTGCCCAGCCCAATTTTGGATGCATCTATAGTGGAGTAGGTTACTCACATGTGCGCATGAGATACCATGTGTGGATAATTTGAATTCAAAGGCTTGATTTTTGGGCAATGTAATGGTGTGTATTTAGATCAATGTCCAAGTCTTTTGACTTGGACATTTGAGCATAAACATATGATGCATCTTTTAATCAATGTCTGCAACCAATTTAATTGAATGTAATTGAATTCTGGTTACCTGGAATCTAGGACAGTTACTGGTGTGTAATTCACATGACACCTCGTTTGACACCTCATATGGCACTTCATCCAGTAACTCGTATGGTAATTCATCCGGTACCTCTGTGTTAAGTTCATTTCCACCTCTTATAATGTTTGAAGTGTTTTTCGACAATAACAATAGTTAATGAGCGGTGGAAAGATGCTCCATGCTCACTCAATCTTATTGCATATGACATATAATGTAAAAAACCTACAATAAACATGTATTGTCAAACTTACAATATGTAGTTTGTAATGAAACGATAAACCGATAAAGAGTGGTATGTTAAGTATGTGTTCAATAATTTATAGCACACATGAGTTAATCATTTAAAAATAATCATGACTATCAATGTAATAACCTGTATCATAGTAATAATACAAAATTCTTGCAAAGACTTATCTCTCTAGGCAATGATCATTTGTCAGCTCATGAACCCCTCCCCCACACCTAAGTATTGTGACACCTCACAATCGAAAGTATAGGAAACTAGTCAGTATCCCCCAATAGCCAAAGATTTATATTATGTCAAGTGTAAAGATAAAATATCACAGATTGGTCTGATGAGATAGTTAGGAGATGGCCCCACCTACAGGATAAGAGATCCTATATATAGATAAGAAGAGGTAGGCAAGAGAGTTTCAAGATAGTCTTAGATTTATTTCCCAATGGCAAGTTTATGGAGTTCATTAACCTTATATTAACCAAACATACTTCATGTCAGATTTGTTTGCCAGTAATTTCATACATCAAGACAAGTTTAAATTTATTATATATTTTTGTCAGATTACCATCCTTGCTATGTAAAATGCCTCGCTACCAGCAAGCCTGTTTAGTACTCCGACAGGTTTACCTAGTCATACCACAGGCCGATACCCGCTACCAACAGACCTATTTAGTATCCTGGAGGGTTAGCCTCTTAAACCCTCAGAGACTGGCCCTCCATCTTTTAAGATTTTAGTATAAGATTGCTTATGAAAGAAGATGGGGTAACAACTCTAAAACAACTTTTTATGTCCTTTTATTTTTAATTGGGATGGTATTTATGTTAGAGAATGACTTTCTGTTATATTATTAGTAATTGTCCTGATGTAAGGGGTATGTAAGAGGATGTGGCCTATCGAAAGATATGATATATTCAAGCCATTTAGTGTGTAGTGGATGGTACCATTGAGAAAGAACAAAAAGGTATCTCTAGGCTCAACTCACTTTCTTCTTTTGTAATTATTATGATGTTTCCATGACTAACTACTAATTAGACCTCCATGTTACTCTTTGATAAAGACACTTGACTCACTTACTCAGGTTTCTTGGAAAAAATGTACGAGAGACCTCTAGTCTTGATAGTTATGGTATCACTTCCTTATACAACGGTGAAGAGTTTCAAGAGAAATTTCTTTAGAATGCCTTAAAAAATGATAATTTTTGCAAAAACATGGTTAATTATAGTAACTCAATATTCATTTGATTCTTTAGCAGACAAAAAATTCAAGTATAACAATGTTTTGAAGAAAGATCCTTGAAACTATTTACTCCCGGTGAAATAATTACTTACAGAAACCTCTAGAGTTGCCTTATTAGAAAAATTCAAAAACTATTTACGTATATACAGTAGGAAATTAAGAAAAAAATTCAAGAACAAGGGGGAACTTCCCCATATACTAAGGCCAATCCCTTGTCAACTATCATGACCTGTAGAAAATCATCTTTGGAAATGGTCTTATGATAAAATTTATGTCAGTGTCCATTTACCACAAACGAGACTTGTCCATCGTCAATTGTTTTAATTTTTACAGCTCCATTGTCATATACAATGTCTACCTCGTAAGGGCCCAATCAATGGGTGGTAAATTTTCCTTTGAATTTTTTGAATCAGGAATCAAACAATAGAGCCCAATCACCAGGATGAAAGTGCGTCTTCTTAATAAACTTGCCATGCCACTTGCTCCTCTAGTTTTGGACTAATATCATCTTTTGGATGGCATCTTGCCTGATTTCATCCAACTCATTCAATTATAGGGCTCGTTTCTTATGAGCCTCATCCAGTTTCAATCCTAACTCTATGGAAATATGAAAGGTCCTTACTTGTAATTCTATAGGTAAAAGTACTTGTTTCCCGTACACTAGCTCATACGGGGTATGCCGAGTGGTATTCCTCCAAGTGGTCCAATATGACCACAAAGCCTCTGTGATCCTATCAACCCAATCCAGATGATGTAACTGAACGGTCTTGGTCAATATGGCTTCTAGAACTTTGTTTTTGGATTCTACCTTGCCATTGTCTTGAGGGTGGTATGGAGAAGATTTACGGTGTTTAATCCCATATTTATCTGTCATCTCCTTCATCATCTTGGAAGTAAATTGATTTCCTTGGTCGGTAACAATTTTATGAGGGACATCGAAGCGGGTAAAGATGTCTTCATAGATAAATTCGACAACAGACTTCTTTGTATCCCTGAATAGGGATTTTGCCTCTACCCATTTGGTAACATAGTCCATACAAACCAAAATATAGTTCTTCCTATGGGACATGGGTGAAACTGGACCTACAAAGTCAAGGGCCCATTTTTCGAAGGGTTCTATCATAACTTGGTCCTGCAAAGGAATTTTGTCAGATGACGTAGGTCTTCCTATCCTTTGGAAACTATCACAACTTCTCACATACTTGGCAACATCTTTGAAAATTCTATGCCAATAGTAACCCGAATGTAACACCTTATATGATGTACATTTGTTAGAAAAATGCTCACCACTTGGTCCATCATGACAACTTCATAGTATATCAGGTACCTTGTCCTCTCGAACAGATCTAAAAATAATCAAATCAGGACCTGTGTGAAAGAAATCATGACCAACCCAAGAGTAATTAGCACTCTTTGTATTAAGTTTTCGCTTTTCATGAGGTGAAAAATGAGACGATAACCTCCTAGTAGCCAGATAGTTTTCCATATCCGCAAACCATGGGGTATTGACAGAGATGGAAAAAATATGATCATCTGGGAAACTATCATCTACAGGGATATCATCATACTCATTCTTTATGCAGGAAATAAAGTCATCTACTACATTATCCTTTCCAAGTCGTTCAAGCATAGTCATATTAAATTCTTGAAATAATAAGAGCCACCTAGTCACTCAGCCCTTAGTTATAGGTTTGTTCATGACGAACCTAATGGAGGAATGATCGGTGTGTACAAATGATTCATAACCTGTAATGTAATGACGAAACTTGTTAATAGCATGAACAACTGCCAAGAACTCTTTCTTGATGACTATGTAGTTCAACTCGACAGGGGACAAGTTCTTGCTTACAAAATAAATGGCATAGGACTACTGGTCTTCTTTCTGCCCTAATACCCCTCCTATTTCTGTGTTGGAGGCATCATTGGATATATGAAATGGGAGAGTCCAATTGGGCCCTCTAAGAACTAGTACCATAGACATATTATCTTTCAGGGTTTCAAAGGCAGTTTGACACTTCTTAGTCCAAGAAAAATCAACATCTTTTATTAATAATCCAAATATAGGTGCAACAATCTTTTTAAAATTTTCAGTAAACTGCCGGTAATATATGACATGTCCAAGAAATCTTCTCACCTCTTTCTGAGTCTTGGGGGGTGAAAGTCTAACAATGACCTCAATCTTTGTGGGATCAACCTTTATCCCTTGAGATGAAACATGATGTCATAGAATCACTCCTTCAGTTCACAACATTTTGCATTTTTCATGGCTTAGAGATAGGTTCATTTCCTAACATCCGATGAGGAATTTTTCTAAGTTTTCTAAGTCTTATTGGTAAGTGTTGCCATAGACTGTGAAGTCATCCATGTATACCTCCACACAATCATGAATAAGATCGACAAATATCCCTAGTACTGCTCGTTGAAATGTGGCAGGAGCATTACACAATTCGAATGGTAAGACCCTATAGGCATAGTTTCCCCAAGGACAAGTAAAGGTAGTATTGTTCTGGTCCTTAGGTGCTATAAGAATCTTATTGTACCCTCCATACCCATCTATAAAGGAGAAATACTTCTTTCCAGACAAGGTATCTAGAACTTGGTCAATGAAAGGGAGAGGAAAGTAGTCTTTCAAAGTGGCTTTGTTGAGTTCCCAGAAATCAACACAAATTCTCCATTTCCTGGTCACTTTATTTGGAACCACTACAAATGGGGATACCCACTTACTGTCGGAGATGGGATAGATAAATCCGACATTTAACAACTTTTGGATTTCCTCCTTGACTATGTCTTTGAGTGTTGGGTTCATCCTTCTCTGGGGTTTCCTAACAAGTGTTACCTCCCCCTGGGTATATATGTGATGGATGCATGTGTCAGGGTGTATACCCTTCATGTCAGTGTATTCCCAGGAAAATGCTCCTATTTGTTCTTTAAGGATATATACTATCTTTTTTTTTGGTATGTATCTAACCTGGAGTTTATATGTAAAAATTTCCCTAGACTAATCTCGTAGGGCATAGCATAAGACATGGCAGACTCAACTATTTCGAAAATAAAAGACGTCGAAGACAAAATGGATGGGTCTGATTGTTCTTGAAATTCTTCCTCAAACATGTACTCAAATTGGGGAAAAGACTGTGGAAAATCCACACATGTGATAGCAGAAATAAACTGGTTTAGCACATTTTCTATTTTATGCTCCTGAAGTGACCTTGCATGGTCACTAGGAAATATGGTTTCTTTCCATTCCTTGTTCTCGTATGGAAATTAAAGACACCATATATTCTCCATAATAGGTTGAGCTGGAGGGTAAATGGTGAGATTCTCGATAAAGAGACCATTTGAGATGGTCATTTCTCCTTCTCTACAACCAACAAATGCATTGGTTGAGGCTAGCTAAGGTCGCCCCAAAATAATGGGGTGGCCTTTGGTAGGATCCTTTGAGTGAATGACAATAAAATCTACTGACTACTCCCATGAGGCTAAAGTAGCCATGATATCATCTAAAATTCCTTCAGCTATAACCCTAGTTTTATATGCTAATTACAAAAATGGTTGGGGTAGGCCGAAGAAGAGGTTGTAACTATAATTGTTCCAAGGTAGTAACAGTCATAACATTTATGGTTTCCCCTAGGTATATGAGAGTTTTTCTAATGGATACCTCATTAATGTTTTTGGTCACTACGGGGTTTCCTGGGTTCCCATATTTTTCTAGTTTTGGATTCTCTGGTATGTATTCAGAAAGTCCTCCTACGAAATGTATTGTAGGAGGGTCCTTTTGCTTCCTACCTGGCTTCTTAATACACAATTTTTTGACTACCTTACTATATATTGGAATGTATTTAATGGATTGAAGCAAGGGAATCTTGACACAAATAGTTTTCAATTCATTCAAAATTTCAAATTCCAGTTGGGTGGTATGTTTCTCGATTACCAATCGATCTGGATAAGGAGGGACCTTCATAATTTGTAAAGGTTCATTTGGGGGAAGATTGGGTTCTTGATTCTTCTGGATAATAACATCTTAACACCTAGTCTTATCCATGGGTTGTTTGGTTATTTCTTCTTCTTCTTATTCCTGGATGACTACTGAGGGTCTCTGCCTCTCCAAAACTTTTCCTAATCTTAGTTGAATTTCCTGTAATGGAATAGGAGTAATAACATATGTTGGGAAGGCCTGTATCTCAACATTGTGAAGAGATTGAGGGGGATTATTATTGGGATTCGACACTGGTTGTGCCAGTAATAGTGTTGGTCTCAGGGATATTGCATTTTAAAATTGTAGCGATTGTTTTTGTGGAATAGGAGGTAAAGGTGATGGAACGAAACCTGGAAAAAGTTGCAAAGTGTTTGGTGGGAACTGAGGATAATGATGGTTGGACATATGGATAGGTGGATCTTGAGGATTTCCTTGGTTGTGTCCTCCCATCCATCCTTGAATCCAAGGATGTTGGTATTGAGTAGACCAGTTTTTCCAACCAGGTGGGTTCCAATGTTGTTGTTGATAAGAAGGTGGAACTTGAGATGTAGATCCGGGTATGTGGGTTGATTCTGAGGCTTCCATGGCCTCCTAGGTGCATAAGAAGACTCCCCAGGATCTCCACTCCTATAGAAGGATAATAAAATAGAAAATGATGGAAATTTTTTAGTCGAATGGTCTTCGGTACAGAAGCCACAAACTGAAATTTTATCTAATGGGCATTCCCTTGAGGAATGCTTCCTCCTGCATCTTGGGCAATATAAACTCATTGTTGAATTTTCCTCCTCCTGTTTCTTTTTTATTTTAATGGTATCCAAATGGGAACCTATTGTTCTTAAGATCTCAGTCTTAAAGTTATCTAACAGGTTCCCTATCTCTTCTCTCGTAATACCCACCTGAACTAACTAGTTTTAAGTTTCTATTGTAAGGGTCCCAAACATTCTTCCCTGTTTTGGCTCTACTCCTTGAGCAATTCTTCTACATTTCACATATTTCAGAAAATGGTTTATGAGATATGTCACCTAATGCCATCAGGTTAAGCATCTGTAAATATTCTTCTAAAATTACCTTAAGGAAAATATCCCTAATTGCATCCTCTGGGATGTCATGGTATTTTGAATTCTGGGAGATATAACCAAATCTTTCCATATAATCTTCAAGGGTCTCGTCTTCTAATTGTTGGATTTTAAAAATGTCATTACAAGACTCTTTGGTCTTGCAATAGTCTTGGTACTTATTAATAAAGATGTCTTTCATGGCTTCCCAAGACCTAATACTAGATTCTCCCAACCCCATGAACCATCTTAGTGCAGAGTCTTTGAGGGTGGCAGGAAAGAGTTTTAATTTTTGGGCATCTTGTACATAGTTGTAGCTCCTACATTAGATGTCAAATTCAAATAGCAAGGTGTCTGGATCTTCATTTTTTTTACCATAAAAGGTAGGCAATGCTGAGAGAGGAATATTCTTGATGTTGACATTCAGAGTGGTGTCTAAAATCGGAAACCCGAAGGTAGTTTCGGTTTGGTTTCCAGTTTCTTCTTCCTCTCCGTGTCTTACATTGTTATGGTCTTCCTTATCATCCATATTGTCTTGATTTCCAAAAAGAGAGTACCTAGGTGGTTTTATCTTTGAAGAAAACAAGGTTTCCTTTTGATGGAAAGGTCTTCCTATGGATTGGATATATGGGACTCTAATCAAGTCGGTTGAGACTATTGGTGCCAAATTTTCTGTGTTAGTTTGAGAGATAAATACATTGGTTGAACTACCAAACAAAAGATTCAGTTGTTCATGGTCTATGATATCTTTAAAGTCAGGGTCCCCTAGTGGTGGTGTAAAAGCAAAGGTTGTATTGTTTGGTTCTGTGGAAGACTCGAGTGGTCTTTCCTCTTGTCCTAATATGATTGATGCTTCAGTTTATTGTTCTATAATGCTCCCTGTATTAGTCTCTTCAGAGACTATTTTAGCTCTTTGAGTTGAGCTATCTCATGTTTTTCGGTATCGGTCTGTGGATTTTATAAGTGGAACGTTCCTTCCCTCAAAGAGATCAGAAGGAGCCTTGGTTGAAAGGTATGATTTTGATTTAATGTATCTACCTTGTGGGTCTCTAGGCCTATTCATGAAAGAAAGAAAAAAAAAAAAAAAAACTACCATTTGATTCTTAGGTCTATTCATGAAAAATAAAAACAAAAAGAAAAACTACCATTGGGTTTGGTGGAACCTGCTATAGAAGATGCGCAGGTTCTTACTTCTCATATTAAAGTTCCCCCACCACCAAACTAATTCTAAGTTCTAGAAATGATCTAATTCCTAACTACTTCTTACCTCGAGACAACTCCCTGACAACGGTGCCAAAAATGATGGGTGTTCTATATGCACTAAAAAGACACTAAAAACCCTTAATTAAATTGTCAACCCAGGGTAAGTAAACTTAGAGTTGTAGCAAAATATATGCCAAAGGTAGAAGGATGGTAGGAGTATAGTCTAACTAATGAAGGTAGCTATCTAAGGCTAATCTACTCAAACAAAGCTATCTAATGAGAAAACCCTACTAAGCAACTTCAAACTAGGTAACCTAAGTACTTTTGGGCCACAGATCGATGGATAGTCCTAAGAAAGCAAGTAAAAACCCTATGTAAAGTAAACGAGTTCAACAATAAGCAATAAGAAAACTATAACAATGAGCAACTAACAAAAGAAAACTATTTTAACTTGCCAACTTATATTCAATGAGAAACTACCCTATGAAATAAAATAAATAAACAAGCAAGAAAAAACACTTATCTAACCTATTAAAGAAAATAGACAAGCAAACAAAGACACCTAACTAACCTATTAAAGAAACAGATGACTATCTAACCTACTAAAGCAAATAGACGACTATCTAACCTACTAAAGAAAATAGACAAGTAAGCAAAGGCAACTAACTACTGCAAGCAATCAAACTAAAACTTCTCATTGAACAACTATCTAGCCTAAGAGGCAAGTGGACTAAACACTCAATGCAAAACTATTTATAATGCATGAAAGGAAATCTAAGAGGCAATTGGACTAAATGCTCAATGCAAAACTATTTCTAATGCATGAAAGGAAATCTATTTTATTGAAATCAAGAAATACTAACAACTAATTCTTAATCTATGATAAGAAAAATACTATCTAATCTATCAAAGCAAAGTCTATCTATCCTACAACAGCAATAAAACTATTTCCTAAGCTATGAAAGAAAGAGACTATATCTACGAAAGCAGGAAAACTATCTCTTTTAACATATGACAATTAAAATATAATGTTGGTGGTTGTGTGAATGTCTTCGATGTCAAATAATATCTCGATGGAACTTGACAACAAAGGACAATTCCAGTGGTATGAGCTCAACACTAATCTCAATAGTAAAATGAAAGGTATGGATTAGACAATCCAATGAGAATTTATCCATGACAAAAATAATGTTAAATACCTTGCATATTCATATATAAACCATCAACAACATAACGAGATCATCATTAGATTCCTATACTATATAAGAAAAACTAGATTCAACCATTAACTAAGAGATATAATTTCATTTTAATTCTAGGAAAGGAAATTGCGTCAAACAAAACTATACTATGTCTACTCTAACCATTCAAACTACAATAAAGAAATAATTAAAAACATAAATTAAACTATGGTACTAAAAAGTAAATTAACAATCTACATTAACCAACAAATAATTAAATGAGATCTATATAAAACTAAAGTAAACAAGCTATAATAAAAAATTAGAATTAATTCTATCCATCCATCAATCCTTCTCAAAGAAAACCCAAATCAAACTATGTTCTATTGTAATTAAACTTTGTTTTAAACTTTAACGATAAAATCATAAATCAAGCATGATCTAACATCTAAACGCACATGGGGTTAGTATAGAGACTTGCAAGTCTGTTCCTAATCCACGAGATCAATGCATACTAACACATATCATCATTCTAACCTGAAAAGAAAAGCAAAGTAATTAAGCTACAACAAACTAATCAACTCAATAAAAATATGCATGTACAGGAAAATAAAGAGAGAAATTAAATTATGGAATGCATGAGAAACACATTGATAGTCACCAAACTATTGGTGGCCCCCCCAACAAGTCGTGTTCACTCTCTAAAATCACACCATGAACTCACCAGGTTGAATTCACCATAAAAATCCAAAAACATAGTTCTAGCATAATCTGGCAATGTAAAAACTCAAAACAGAGTAAAAACGTATTTGTTCCTATCACACTGATGTATCTGATGCTTGGTTAACAATTTTATGACCATCCTAGTGATATTTATAAGCTTACAAACCAAGTGGTCGACCACATGAGGGTCGAACCACTTCTAAATTCAGAAAATTACAATAAATGATTCCCTAACTGATAAAACAGAGCGAGCCAATACTCGCCCTCTTGAACAACTGAAACTGAGTTGTCGAGAGCTTAGTAGCTAGAGGGGGCAAGGATAAACAAAAACCACGTGCTCGATTTTCCCATCACTAGATGCCAATATCTTAACCGCCAAGTCAACCTACATTTTTGTGCAATACGCAGTGCTGGATAGAGTGTCGGATTGAGTATCAGAACGAGTGCCGAAATGAGTGTCGGATCAAGTTTCAGAACTAGAAACGTAGTGCGTTTTTGCCTTGTAACACCTGAAAAATGTGAATTAGCTCTTGGAAATCATAAAACATGGTGAATTATACTTGATACAATCATTAAACATGAATTATACGTACCTTATGTCGATCATACCATTTTATCATGAAATTCTTCAAAAACCTCCTTTAAAATATGAAGAACACATATGTACATGCGGAAAAACTGTATAATAACCGTCATAAAAGTGATCATATCTCGGGCCCAACATTACCCCCACACTTATGATTTTGTAGGTCCCACTACATACAAAAAGAAGTTACCCCTCGTGACTAGGCTTGTTGAGGAGGATCATATTTGGAATCCTCTCCTTCTTGCTGTGTAGACTTAGCCTTGTGCATCTTGTGTTTCTTTAATTGTTCTTTGAGGTTGTTGTTATATTTAGTCATTTCATCAACCAATCGTTGAAGGGAGTTGACCTTTTCCTGAAGGACTATATTGTCATGATGAAGGTGTACATCTACTGTCTTCCTCTCTTCCAACTGTTGGAGAAGTTTAAGGTTTTCTTTTTGTAGCTACTCTATGGTTGGGATAGAATTGATGATCTCTGAGGAAGGCTTAGATCCTTTGAGGGATGTGGACAATCTATCAGTTTTAGGATCCAGAATGGGCATGGGTGAGGTAGGAGTGATGGGATATTGGTAAGGTGAGGTAGGTTATGATTTTATTTTCCTTAGTGGCTCTAATCCATATGCAGAGACTTCCCTATGTTTCTTATTATGGCTCTCAAGGTCGGAGGACACATGGATAGGGTTCGAAGTAGGTGGAGGTTTTGCATAAGGCTTGGTTCTTGTGTTCTGAGTACTCTTCTGAAATGGTCTTTTACCAAATTGATTGGATCCCATACTGTTTTTGGGAATGATGGGAAAGTATTTTTGCATTGCTTCTTGAATCTTTTTAGGTGTGGGATCAAGAGAGAGTGAAGGCATTGGGGGGTACACAATGGGCTTATTTTGGTCTTTTCTCTTGGTATTTTTACCCGATGAAGTAGGGATGTCAACAAGATTTTGGTATTGTTCCAGCAAAGAGAGGGCTTGTGCAAGGGAGTTTTGAGTTCTTGGAGAGTGAGGCTTGGATGGAGAGATAGTTTTTAGGCTAAGTGGCTTTTTTCCAGTCTTAACTGTAAACTGAGGGTTTGCAAATTGGTAGATAAAGGAATCCCAATTTTTCCCCTATTTCTCTAGTTCGGAAAGAATGAGGAGTTTGATCAGGCCATGGTGGAAGAGACTATTGTGGGGATTAGTCACATTTTTCCTCACTTGAGAGGACATCTTCTCCAAACTTTTGAGAAAATAGAAGGGGAAGTTCAACGGTTTGTTGAACAGAAAATGGGCTAACAATCTAAAATGAAAAGATTTGAAAGTAGAGTATCTACCTTCACATGTAACTAACCTTGTGATGATGATGAGGGGGTTGACCAATTATACCTTTATCCACTCCTTATCATACCATTTTTCTCCTGAAATTCTCTTGAATTTGGGCGTAAACACCCTATTGTAACTTGAGAGCGGAAATTGGTGGTTTTTGAAACCTCTATCTCCCATTATTAGGTGCTTTGTTGTAGGAGAAATGGACTCTTCTATGACTTCAAAGGTAAGATACCATAAATGTGTTGTCTTACCATCGAAACCAACTGAAAATTTCATAGAGAGATCGTCATCATGGCCCTATAAGCTAGACAGAAATGGCCCCCAGCCAGCCTACAAAAACACTTCTCTGCACTGTGAAAATTTGGGAATGGCGAACAAGTCTTCATAGGAGGAGGGTTCATATCTTTTGGTCATTGTGACATTGGTGGAATTCACCAAGCAAGGGCATAATCAAGCCAAGCAGTGGCATGTATTTAGCACAGGCTGAATGCATTTTTGGATAGAGGATGAGATGGCAGAGGTTGGGCGTGATTTCTTAACGTGAAGGAGAGAAAATGGCAAGGGAAAATAGAGATAATGGTTGTCTAGCCTGATTTTGGATGCATCTTTAGTGGAGTAGGTTACCCACATATGCGCACGAGTTGCCATGTGTGGAGAATTCGAATTCGAAGGCTCAATTTTTGGGCAATGTAATGGTGTGTATTTAGATCAATGTCCAATCCTTTTGACTTGGACATTTGATCATAACATATGAAGAATCTTTTAATCAATGCCTTCAACCAATTTAATTGAATGTAATTGAATTCTGGTTACCTGGATTCTAGGACAGTTATTGCTATGTAATTCACATGGCACCTCATTCGGCACCTCATATGACACTTCATTTGGTACCTCATACGGTACTTCATCTGGTACTTCTGTGTTAAGTGCATTTTCACCTCTTATAATGGATAGCCTCCAAATTTGAAGTGTTTTCAACAATCACAGTATTTAATGAGCAGAGGCAAGATGCTCCATTCTCACTCAATCTTCTTGCATATGACATATAATGTCAAAAACCTACAATAAACATGTATTGTCAAACCTACAATATGCAGTTTGTAATGAAATGATAAACCGATAAAGAGTGGTATGTTAAGTATGTGTTCAGTAATTTATAGCACACATGAGTTAAGCATTTAAAAATAATCACGACTCTCAATGTAATAACTTGTATCATAGTAATAATTTACAAAATTCTTGCAAAGACTTATCTCTCTAGGAAATGATCATTTGTCAGCTCATTAACCCCTCCCCCACACCTAAGTATTGTGACACCTCACAATCAAAAGTATAGGAAACCAATCAGTATCCCCCAATAGCCGAAGATTTATAGCATGTCAAGTGTAAAGATAAAATTTCACGGATTGGTCTGACGAGACAGTTAGGAGATGGCCCCACCTATAGGATAAGAGATCCTATATATATATAAGAAGAGGTAGGCAAGAGAGTTTCAATATATTCTTAGAGTTATTTCCCAATGGAAATTTAATGTATTTCATTAACCTTAGCTTAACCACACATACGTCATGTCAACTTTGTCTGCAAGTAATGTCATACATTAGGACAAGTTTAAATTTATTATTTATCTTTTTCATATCACCATCCTCGCTAGGTAGAATGCCCCACTGCCAGTAAGCCTGTTTAGTACTCTGGAGGGTTTAACTAGTCATACCACAGGCCAGTACCCGCTGCCAGTAGACCTGTTCAGTATCCCAGTTGGTTATCCTCTTAAACCCTCAGAGACTGGCCCTCCATCTTTTAAGATTTTAGTATAAGATTGCTTATGCAAGAAGATGGGGGAACAACTCTGAAACTAATTTTTTTGTCTTTTATTTTTAATTGGGATGGTATTTATGTTAGAGGATGACTTTTCGTTATATTATTAGTGATTGTCCCGATGTAAGGGGTACTTAAGCGGATGTGGCCTATCTAAATATATGATATAATCAATCTATTTAGTGTGTAGTGGATGGTACCATTGAGAAAGAACAGAAAGGTATCTCTAGGCTCGACTCACTTCCTTCCTTTGTAATTATTATGATGTTTCCATGAATAATTGCTAATTAGACCTCCTTGTTACTCTTTGATAAAGACACTTGACCCACTTACTCAGGTTTCTTGGAAAAACTGTACGAGATACCTCTAGGCTTGATAGTTATGGTATCACTTCCTTACACAATGGTTAAGCGTTTCAAGAGAAACTACTTTAGAATGCCTTAAAAAATGATATTTTTTGCAAAAACATGGCTAATTACAGTAAGTCAATATTCATTTTATGCTTTAGCAGACAAAAAATTCAAGTATAACAATGTTTTGAAGAGAGATCCTTGAAATTGTGTACTCCCGGTGAAATAATTACTTACAGAAACCTCTAGATTTTCCTTATTAACAAAATTCAAAAACTATTTGCATATGTACAGTAGGAAATTCAAAAAAAAAATCAAGAAAAAGGGGGGACTTCCCCATCCACTGAGGCCAATGCCTTGTCAGTTTTCATGACCTATGGAAAATCCTCTCTAGAAATGGGCTTATGATAAAATTTAAGTCAGTGTCCATTTACCACAAATGAGACTTTTCCATCATTAATTGTTTTAATTTTTACTGCTCCATTGTCATATACAGTGTCTACCTCGTAAGGGCCCAACCAATGGGTGGTAAGTTTTCCTTTGAAGGTTTTGAACCAGGAATCAAACAACAGAGCCCAATCACCAAGCTAGAAGTGTTTCTTCTTAATAAACTTTTCATGCCACTTGCTCCTCTGGTTTCAAACTAATATCGTCTGTTCGATGGAATCTTGTTTGATTTCATCCAACTCATTCAATTGTACGGCTCGTTGCTTCTGAGCCTCATACAGGTTCAATCCTAAATCTTTGGCAATATGAAAGGTCCTTACTTGGAATTCTATAGGTGAAAGCACTTGTTTCTCATACACTAGCTCATAAGGGGTATGCCTAGTGGTATTCCTCTAGGTGATCTGATATGCCCACAAAGCCTCTGGGATCCTATCAGCCCAATCCTGGTGATGTAATTGAACGGCCTTGGTCAATATGGCTTCCAAACTTTGTTTGTGGATTCTACTTGACCATTAGATTGAGGGTGGTATGGAGAAGATTTATGGTGTTTAATCCCATATTTCTTTGTCATCTCTTTCTCCCATATTTGATACAATCATTAAACATAAATTATACATACCTTATGTCAATCATACCATTTTATCATGAAATTCTTCGAAAAGCTCCTTTAAAATATGAAAAACACATATGTACATGCGGAAAAAGTGTATAATAACCTTCATACAAGTGATCATATCTCAAGCCCAACAAAGTGTACTTGCTGAAATTTCCAAACTCACAGGAAAGATATATTTCCAAAATGGGGAATTTCCCTTTACTTATATTAGACTTGTGCTATCAACTGAAGTTTTTATTGGCTCAATAGGGTCGACCTCTCTAAGAAATATTATAATTCTTCTTCTTCTTCTTCTTATTATTATTATTATTATTAGCCAGATTAATTATCTTTTAAATTTATTATTATACACAATAAGATAGGGCCGACCTATACCCTTTACATAGAAATTAGGGTTATAGGTAGGTCTGATTCTTGAAAAATATATATATCAAAGGATCTGATACACCCACTAGTGATTATCCACTAGGGGCACATCCATAGTTATGTCATAAACCTAACTCATTGCATTACACAGAAGAACCAGATCTTCACATGTTCACTTGTGCTCGTCTACAGGCACACCCACTCTACATATATTATTTCCCACTTCCTCACATAGGAAAATCATCTGGAATATTATCATCAACTCTGCTGCTTAGAGGAGGCTAATACATCATATTCATTTATCTTCTCATGACGATGCACCCAACACTTTGGAATTTCACACATTCACCTTGTGCTCATCCATAGGCACATCCTAACTCAATAGATCACCTTTCCTAATGGATAATATTCTGGTGTTCTTCTCAACTCTTTGAATGGAGGAGGTCATCTCTACATTCCCATCTCTATCTCAGGAAGGAACCATGTACCCTTATTAGGGGCTCTCTCTTAGGTTTTTAAGATGATATAAATACTTCACATAGTTGCAATGATCCACACCTCACAGGTTTGTAAGGTAGAGAATGTCTCACATAGATGAAATCATTAACACATCTTTGGATAAAGATAAGTGTTATATATTTATTGACGAATTTTCAATTAAATGTTAATTTCTATTATAAATTTACATGGATTATGCATATTGTGTGTGGTTATTCTTAATTCAAAACTAGTGACCTTGATTGCAATTAAATCTATTAATCCTTGCTAGTTAATTTTGTCCATTGACTTGGATCACGGAAGACAACAAGTCTTGCTCCATAAGGTAACAAGTCTAGTGTTTTAGTAAGTGTCATTTTAATAAATGAAGCATTTGAATATGTTGCAAAAGTTATTTCCTTGATTTTGAGAATGTTTTCTTGGAAACTATGCTCTTTACCTTGTTTCACCTTGGTGGTTGACATTGTTTCCTAGTACGTGGTCACCCTTAGGGAAAGGGTTGCTACATGGATGTCTCCTTGATGATTTTGTGTACCATTCCTGATCATACTTATCACTTTCCATACTTCTTCATTTTCATCCCCTCAGCTTTTGGTATTTTTGGGTGCACTAGCCCAAGAAGGGATTATACCTCATTTCATGGGGAAAAGGGGTTGAAGGCCCTGAGGGAAATGTAGTTGGAAAAAGATAAAATCATTATCCACAAATCAACGACAATTTTTTTTTTTGCATTGTAGTTGTTGGGTCTAGTGTTAGTGTATTACCCTAACCTCCCTATTTTAGACTACCCAAGAGTTAGTTAATTAATGTATAAGGTCGTATTCTTTGAAAATGGCCCATTAGATACTAGTGGATAGTTATTTAATGTAAAAGGGTGCTCTTTATTAAATAAGTCCAACTATGTAGTTGGTACTCATTAATGATCAAACAATAAGTAGTTAGGTTTTTTCTCTTTAAGTATATATTTAAAGAGCTAGGAGGCTATGGAATGTTTTTTAAACTATTGTTTTATTTGGATCTTTTCTCAATGAAATATCAATCCAACTTAAGAGGCAAGTGGATATTGTTTCTTTCTTCTTAATTTAATTAATACAAGGGTTTAATGTGCATATTTTATCTCATTGTCTCTTGTATCTGGTTTTGTTAGACCCCACAAATATATGAGGGAGTTATAACACCTAACACTCATTTGTATTTTGGACCTTGAAAACCCTAGATTTTGTATTCAACCAATAAAATTCCTACATATTTGCATCCATAAGGGAGTTGGATTATCTGTCACCACAATAATAATAAGTCAAGAGTAATATTCCAATAGGAGTAGTACTACAAAAAAAAATAGTCTAGGTCCTAATAGCACCACTGCGTGAGACCTATCTCAAAATATTCCTTATGTTGTACTAATTCCACGGGTATAGCTCTTGAGTAACTTTTCTTTATTGACCTAACAATACATTGTTAGTGATATATCTCAAAATACTTCTCTTGAGCCACTGGTTGTAGTGAGATAAGTTGGGATTAATATTTTTATTGTATCTTAAGTGACCCCATCGTCCATACTCACAGCATGGAATCCACTATGAACTAACTCCAATACCTACACACCAAGCACCCACAACTTGAACCCAAGGTTTTTATCCTTGAGTCTTCATTCAAAGAGATTTCCATAAAGGTTGACAACCAAGGTCAAGAGCTCCAAAACATGTTGGGATCTATATGTACAAACTTCGGTATGAAGATCCCAAATATGCACAAAGATACAACCAAGGAAGAATCTTAGGTATGTTAGTATCCATTTTTTACCATATTTTTGCCTATGTTATGCCAAATATACCCCCATTCCATATCCAACATCATTCCTTTCTGGCCTTACCTTGATACATTTCACATCATCTTTCCCTAAATGGAGCTATTCAAGGTATTCATATGATTTAAGTTATTTTTAATGTATTTTAATACTTTAAACTGATATTGATACTAACATTGCATGAGTTAGGTACTTGTTTCCTTGAAGAAAATTTATCAGTACCAAGTACCGACTTGCACTTAGTGGAGATGTCAAAGATTTGCATGATATTGCCAGATTGGAATGCCAGTTCCGATTCATATGATTGATCAAGTTATAGTTCAAATTTCAAATTTTGAATTAATCTTGATAGAACAGAATGTGATGACTCAAAGCGGAATTATAGAACTGGTTTTTACTATGTTTATCTCTATTTCATAGTTCACACCTCTTGACACTTCGTGTCATGAAGCTGTGAACTTAATTTTAACAAACTTTGACTTATTTTTGGATCTAAGATTCGCTCAATTAATGTACCTATGTCTAAGTATATCTTTGGATTCATGATTGTAGATGTAGGGAGGATCTATATAAACTTGGTGGCTCTCTATGTCAAGGAGATATCTGAAGAAACCGTGTTATGTGATATTGTTGATAATACAATTCCTAAACTGTGCGTTATATTATCTTTCTTGTCAATGAATTGTGTTAATTTTCGAATTATGGAGCATGAGGAATGATATAGTTACACATGAAGTGACTTGATTTAGTTCTAGTTTCGTTTTAAAGTGATTGCACCTTTTGGTTGGGCCTGCCAACATGTTCAATTCGCTTTCCCTTTCTCTATATTGTAGATAGTTCGTTTCCATTTTTAAAATCTCTGTTAGTTTATTTTTAACTTGAAATTGTTTTGTTAATTTTTGACTTGAATCATTCTCATTTAGTTCATTTTTAGTTTGGTATTATTCCATAGATCATTGAATATTGGAATTAGTTGTCTGCCATTCGTAGAATTTGATGAACAATCCAATTATTGATTTAATTCTTTTAATTTAGTTTAGATTTACTATGATTTCATGTTTCTAGTTTAATTGTGATTTGAAGTTAGTTTAAACTCAGATTTACTCTGTTTTTAGGGTAGTTCAATTGTGGTTTGGTTTGAGGAAGCTTTCAACATCCGTAGGGTAGAATTAGAGCATTGATTAGTTTCAATTTCATTAAGATTTATCTTGATTTAGAACAAAAATAGAGAAAGATTAATTTAGAAGTAATGATTTAGTTTGATTAAGAATTTAGGATAGATCATTAAAGATTTCTTTACATAGGCTATTGTTGAAGTGAATTGTCATTAGTAGAGTAGATTACTGTAAGAAACTGATCTGTATATGCACTAATAGAATCTTTTTTTTATCCTTTGAAATTTAAAACAAATTTAGTTTGCAAGATTAGACATAGGGTAGCAATCACAATTCAAGTGAATTTTGTGTTTTATTTCGTTTCAATTTTATCTTTTAGAAAAGATTTGGATTCATATTTTTAGACTCTGTTTGTTAAAATTTCTCTTAATTAGGATTAAGATAAACTCTAGAATGATTTCATGTTAGTTTCTCTCCAGTAAAACTTTTAACACTTGACAGATTTTAGTTGTTGAAATAATTCATGTAAGATCTTTTTACACAGGTTGTTCCATTCAATAGACTTAAACTCGATAGATAGATTAAGGATGAAGACAATAGAAGATGATCATTACATTTATCATAATATTAATGAGTTTAGTTTAATTTTGAATTTAGTTTGGTGTTGATTCTCTTTGATTTGATTTTTGAATAGGTTAGTTGTGAAATTTCCAGTATTTAAAAGTTTGATTTTATTATTAAAACTTAATTAGTCATAGATAGAATTAGAATCAATTGTTAGTTTCTTGAAGTTCTGATAAATAGTTAGTTTTGCAATAGGAAAATAATAGTCAAGTATTTGTAATTTTGATTAGAAGTTTTCATTTCATAAGAAATTAGTTTAATTTGAGAGTTAGGAAACTTTTATGATTTTTAGATAATTAAAATAGTGTGGAAATTGTAGATTAAATAGATTGATAAAGTAGGTGTAGGTTAATATCTGTGAGTATAAAATAGTACCAGTAGGTGAAAGTTGTTGGTAAATTAGAATTTCTTGGTATTTAGATTGAATAGAAGATTTTTAAATGTTCTTTCGTGTATAGTCTAGGTAGATGTTTTGATGATTAGGTGTTTAGTTAATGGTAGAATTAAAATAAATAGCATTGGATGATTTCTTTGGATTAGGAATAGAAGTACATTTGAATTTAATTAACTTAGAATTATTTCCATTTCCTAGATTAATTAGACAAGATATGATCAGTTTTAAGATAACCATTAGAATTCAATTTATGAGAGTAAGTTTATGTTTTCTTTTTAGAATAACATTTAGGTAGAAATTAGAATCTTACCTGCACATATAGTGTAGCATCTGTAAGTTTACTTTCCCTGGTCTAACAATTTAGTGTTTTTAGGTAATTAAAATGATTAATATAAAAATCTTGACATTTTTGGCGTTGTTGCCGAGGAGTTGTTTAGAAGGTAAGTTAGATCATTGATTTGGTTATTTTTAAAAGCATTTGGTTTGGTGTGGTATGCTTAGCAGGTTGACGGAGGAGGAGCTGTAAGATAATAGGTAAGAACTTGGGCATCTGTTATCATAGGTTCCTCCGAAACTCAATCTTAGTATTTATTTTATTAGTATGTTTTCATGTGAAATAGAGATAATAGAGGTAGATTTATTGGAAACTTAAAACAAGAAAAACTTCAAAAATATATTTTTGGTGGGCGATAGGGTTCTATCACCACATCTACAGATAGGTGTTCTATGAAAAAATAACAAAAAGGAGAAACCTCCACCCAAAAAGCAATAGAAACTGAGACTGGAACTCTGGCTGAGGAAACCATAGAGCAAAACATAGAATCAAGAATAGAACAAACTGAAATTGGATTAGAAGGGGATAATACAATACGAGAAGAACTTAAACCATTTGTCATTTCCTCCCCAAAACTAGGAAACACTACATATCAACAAATTCAAATTCCCGGTGATCCAAATTGGGTCGACATAGTTAGTCCGGAAAAAGTGCAAGCTATTTTCGATAACCCTGACACTATAGTTTCGCAAGTAACAAATACAATTGTTGAATAAGAGGTAGTAGTATCCTCAAAAGGTCCAATAGGAGATAGTTATTCTGTCAAAAGGAATCCAACAACAAAAGCAGAGAGGTGGGATTTCACACCTTCACCAAAGAAAGATCGGATTGCATATACAATTTTTGGTAATCCTTTTAACATGACAGAAAGGGAAAGAGGGAGAGAATTGGAGAGAAGAGAGAGGGAATAAATTCATGTTGAACATGAAGAAGAAGAACAAGTAGAGAAAGAGCCAAGACCATAACCCACTTTTGGTTTTCCAATTTTGGATTTGGTCCAAAATGTCAATATGAAAAATATTCCACCCTCGGCACTACCAACCTTTTATGGGAGAAGTAGTGAAGATATAGATGTATTTCTTTTCAAATTTGATATCCTATGAAGGAGTTATAATTATCTCTAGGATTCACATAAGATGAATTTTTTTCTTGCTACCCTAAAATATTCTGCATTATGTTGGTTCATGAGTTTAGGGGAGTATAGAATTAGATCTTGGGAAGATATGAAGGAAACATTTTTAAAGAAGTACCAAGACTATTGTAGACCCAAGGATTCTTGAAATGATATTTTTAAGATGCAACAACATGATGATGAGAGCCTTGAGTATTTTCTAGAAAGGTTTACATATACTCTTCAAAAATCCAAATATAATGGTCTCCAAGATGAAGCAATCGAAACTATTTTCTTAAAAGGGGTTTTGGATGAATACATTGACACTCTCAACTTAATGGCTTCATGAGACTTCTATTAGAAAAAACTTGAAGCACTCAGTGAACTATGTAGAACGTATTCAAGAAGTAGGGGGAAAATGGTAAAAAGTGTGAGAGAACCTATCAACAGAAACACCAGAGTACCCACATCTGGTGGAGTTACTAGAATGGAACTGGGAACCTTTTGGAAATTTTCAAAACAAATATTTTAGGAACAATTATTTCTCAGTTAGACACTCTGAAGATTAAGAAAAGGCAGGAAGAGAAAAACCCTGTATTAAGCATATTCTGCTTGAAATGTAGAAAAAGGCATCCTTTACGTGAATGTCCTTTGGACAGTATTTCTGTATGTGGAATTTGTATTGAAAATCATGCAACAGAAGAATGTCCATCCTTACCAGGACTGCAAGCTATATACAAGGGAGGGGAAGCTCTAGGAACTTCATCTGTACCTAGGAGGCCTTAGCAACCTAGGAACCCAAATATGTATGAAGAACCATCCCCACAACCTTCCAGCTATTATTGTAACATCCCACTCTGGCGCACAGAGAAAACTTATTCTTTGAGGACACTTGCTCGCAAGTGATTTGAACTTTTATGATAAGAAAACATGTATCCTTGACTATGATGCGATATGATAGATGACTTGATGTTTTACTGCTTGACATGGATAGGTTCTATTGACTCGTTTTTACTAAGTATGCAGGGTTTTTGACCTTGAGGATGCAGAGGCATCAATGGAACCCCTTGGACTCCAGATTGAGTCAGGGAGTGTGCTATTTGGGTTGATTTATTTGTTGTGATATTTGATTGATTTGATGATATGATGTGGACATATCCTGGCACGATTGTTGATGATGCAGGTAGACGATAGCTTGCCGACCAGACTCACATATGGATTAAAGGGGCCACACATGATTTCCAAAGAGGTTGAGGAAGAGGTGTGGACAGCATCCCTACCACAGCCTACTAGCACTCCCACCGTGGCTCGAACTGTAGGTTAACGATTACCTAGTTCGAGAGGATCCATGATGCCATGAGGGAAGACTGTGACAGTCACTCATGATGATTCTAAAGGGTACGCAATAAGGCGGGGGCCTTATTCCTTAGAGCCCTTAGTCTCCCACAAGTTCACCTAGTGGAGTGTTGACTCTATGGGTTATTGATGTCTACCAATCAGTCAAGTTGGCGAGTGGCACCCTTGGAGCACGTGGTGAATCCTAAAGGGCACGTCATGCAAAAGAAACATAAGAAGCAAGTGGAACCCTTGGAGCATGTGGTGCATCCTGAAGAGCACATCATGCAAAAGAAGCACAAGAAGCGAGTGGCACCCTTGGAGCACGGGGTGCATCCTGAAGGGCACGTCGCGCAAAAGAAACGAACGAGGCGAGTGGCACCCTTGGAGCACATGGTGTGTCTTGAAGGGCATGTCGCATTGATGTTGATGAAGGAACAAACCTAAATGGCCCTAAGATATTTAACACATTAAGAAATTCTTAAGCTACTTCCCTAATTAAATGTCGCCTAGTTCAGAATCTAAGTCCTAAGTCTAAAACTTCTCAGGGTAAAAATTTTGTCTAACCTTAAGAACAGACCCTATAAAAATAAAAATAAAAAATTTAAACTAAAAACCACTTAAGTAATAGTTTTAGTCTTCATAAATTTTTGGGGTAAAATGAAGAGAGTAATAATTTAATTAATCTGTGGTTTTAAATTGTAAAGAAGAAACAATTTTTTTTTTACTTGTGGAAGTATAAAAAGATTTTTAAATTAATAATAAAAGGAAGGAGTAAATAGCGCAACTTCCATTTTGGCTCTAATAAAAAGGGGAAAGAAGGCGATAATAAAATTTAGGAAACTTAGGAATGAGGGAAACATAATAAGGGAAAGAGGTGAACTTATGGTAAAAAGTGACGTCAACATAGTAAGGAATCTACAATTAAGAACCTTCTAAAAATGAACTAAATTAGCAACTTCATTTTAGGGAAAGTATTTAAACCTGAAGGGGAATCTAGGAACACCTAGGAATAATTATAGGAGCAACTCTAGGTGGGTGAGGGAAATGAGTCATTTAATAAATTAAAGAAAAAAAAATTGGAGGAAAGTGGGGGATGAATGACACTTGTACGATGGAGAAATTTTAGATGGTTTCATTAAAACTTAAATTAAAAAGGGATTGAGGGAAAGTTTGAAGGTCTAAAAATCTATAAAAGAAAGGGAAGAGAAGGAAGAAGGGGATCGGCTGTTAGCATAACGTTACGCTATCGGAATTGTCACTTGATTGATTAGTTGTGGAGAGTTGGGATTTTCCAACTTGGATAGGAGTGGTAGCTCGGCCTTGCAAGGTGAGCTGGGAAGCTAGACAGACCATCTAGATCGTGTGTGGCCCCTTTGTGGCTTGCAGGCCTAAGGGAGAAGTAGAGTACCCCTAGCGATTGGCTGGGAGGTACCAGTGTAGTCTCGACGGTCAGCGTGCGGGAGCAGCATGGAGCAGGAGCAGCATGGAGCACATGGTCATCATTCGAGGCGGGAGTTAAGGAAACAATATGTTTTTCATTTTGCATGATAGAAGGTATTAGGACCTTGGCCCTCTCTTATTCTTATCAACATTTTTATCTTGGCTAGTGAGATGAAAACTACTTGGCTTAACTATGCATGGGTTCTCGTCGGATTGTTTGGTTTTCCTTTCTGTTCCTCAACGATTGAATTTGTGTTATGGTTATAAAATATTTCTTCTTACTCTGTTGTTGCATGTCGGTTTGGATAAAAGAGATTTATGACTCTGTTTTATATATCACTATGGGCGTTTTCTATTACCATGGGCAGTTTGTATATCACTGTGAGTTATTTTATCTTGTTTGAAATGGGGTTGTTTTAATCGGATTTATGTGTGTGTGTTTTATTTTCTGAAATGGGTTTCATTCGGTTTAGTGTTTGGTTTGATTCTTCCAGATGGGTTCTTTGAACAGGAGATGTCTGTGTTGTTTCCAATGGGTTTTTGTGGGTTTCTGATTTTATATTGTGTTTTTTTTTGTTTCTAGCACATGTTTTGTTTTCACTTGTTTTAAACAAATTGATCTATCTAAGGCTGGGATCTTTTGCATTGATTTTTAATGCGTTTTGTTTCAATTTGGAATCTGTGTGATTGGGGATGTGTAATTTTTTTTAACAAATGGATTTGTTTCAGTCTGGGGTTATGGTACTGCATGTGCTTCTTCTCGGATAGCTCTGTGTGTTCTTTCTTCAAATAAATGTATTCGTGCTTGTTTTCCAAATTTTATGAGATTTTTTGATGGGTCTGTGCTAGTGTATGTATTTAGGAAGTGGGTGCATGCCTTGAATTTCTTTACCCAATTAGGTGTATGATTTCTCAAGTGGCTGTGAGTAATTTGTGTTTGGTTTTTCGTTTTCATTTTAGTAAAATTGGATCCGAGAATTCGTTCTTGCAATAGGTGTTTGACATTTTTTGTTTTTGTAAAATTAGATCTGAGAAATTCGTTTTGATTTTCTGGAAATTGCTTTGGCATTTATTGAATTTGTTTTGCATTTCTGGAATTCGAATTCGTGGTGTTTGAAATTTTGTAGTGTTTGAATTCGTTTTGCCTCCGAACTATGATTGGAAACCTGTTATATTTGCCCTTGTAACTGTGTGGGAACCGATCCCTGGCCTCTGCACCCTTATTAAAAACTACCTACATTGACCTTGCATTAACATCGCACCTTCTCACCTCTGCAAAAGGTATTCGATCGTTCCCCTGCAATGCTATATGCACCCTTCCCAGTGTGATTGTGTAATGTTGATTGTGAGGCATAATGAAAGGGAAGGGTGGGCTTTGATTACTTGGAGTTCGGCATTTAGCTGATTTTTGATATATATCTTAGGATTGGGAAAACGTGCACACACCACCTTCCCTGGCACCGGGTTGAAAGCCCCGTGCATTTACCTGGTAGAATTACACTTTTAAAATAATATTGTTTGGAGTTCGTTCCACGTTTTCATCTATTTCTTTAGAAAAAAACATATATATAATTTTTTTACTTGTGAACCTTCTGGGCCTTAGAGTTCCCGTGCCTACATTTACCATTCCCCCTTTTTCACGTTGGATTAACATGCCCTTATGAATGACACTAACCCATGTGTGAACCCATTACCTGGACACCAAATGCCACTACCGCTAGTTTTATTTTAGTGATAACAAAATTAGGGTCATTACATGTAATGTACCCATAAAGGAGTTGTCTTTAATAAAAAATAAAGAAGTTGTCTTTAATTTAATGATTATGAATTTTGAACTGTATTATTATGTCAATTCATTAAGAAGGAGAATGCCACAGGAATGTATTTTATTAATTTTCTGTTGCAAGTTATTATAATATAAAAGGTATTCCTAATTATGTCTTAGGGTAATGTTATCACAACATAAAGAAAATGTAAGGTTAGTGTTAGATAATAGGGAGGCATTTTATTGATATTTTGTTTGCAAACTGATTATAATCTACCATGCAATGTTGATTATGTTTTAGGGTAATGTTACTGCAATATAAAGCAATTATATTGTTAGTGTTAGCTAATAGGGAATGAAAATTCTACTGTTATTTATTGCAAGGTCATATAGTATGAATTGAATTATTGTGTTGTTTTATTGAAGGTTATTATAATGTAATGCATGGGTAACTTACAAGAAGTACAATGATTATTATTTTATTTACAAGTCATTTTAATATAAAACATGACGTTGTTAGGGTATTATGGTAAGGGTAGTAAAATTTTATTATATTGATAACACACAAGATGAAATGTGATTATTATTTATTTGCAAGGTTAGTAAAAAGAAATATTGTTGATATCATTGTGGGAATGTGGTTGAATGTTGTCAAATTGTTAACATATAAAATGCAATGTCTGTAAACTAAGTACAATTGGTCATTGGTAATAGGGAATGGCAATTAATTGACTTTACATTATTTTTAGGGGTATATTAGGCAACTTGTGAACTAATGGAAATTACAAGGAGTATTGGATCGGTAAATTGATGCTATTTGAGTCATGGATAATGCCTTGTCCTAATGATGGTTGGTTGTTCTCGGAGTCCATTCAGGTTTGCGTTTTTTGTAGTGGTCATGGTAATTTATTAATTATTGTTGTACGTGGTTGTAAGCATTTTTATTGCTTGGTTTGTTGGTGTCGGGCAGGATGTATACACCTCCATGTTCCTCAGAACAATCGCCAACCCTGAGACCTTAAATGGTTAAAACCAATGGGAACCTGGGCTTGAGCATTGCTTATGTGTCTTGGAGGTCCTAACCATTGCAGGGTAGGACGGGCGGGTAGTCAGTCTTACTTATTGTCAATTGATCATCGTTAATGAATGTAGTTACTTATTGTGCGTCTTATGTCATCTTGTTATGTTTTTCATGGTTGCGTCTTATTCGTCGTCGGATGGCAATGCAGAGTCGAACATGTTTATTTCCTTGAACACGCACACACACACCTTAAAAATANATAGAATTGCACTTGTTATATGAGGATCATCGTCGTAACGAGGAGGTTCCTTACATATGGTATCAGAGCCAGGTTCAACCCGCGACTTGGGATTCACTACGGCTTTTGTGACATGATTTGATTTGATTATACTGTTACTGATCGAGTTGATTATGTGCATGCAAGTAATCATGGTTAGAGGACACCGTGGAGGCAAACGATGGGGTGCTAGGGGAGGAGGCGTGATGCCTCCAATAGCATCCACGCTTGAGGGGTCTAACCCCCAGGGAGACAAGCAGGTTCTTAGACAGGAGAAGATAGTAGTTGGTGATGTTGTTGGGATGATGAGATCTTTCCAGCACATGTTCTAGGCACTGATCAGCTGTTTGGACAAAGATGAGGCCAGAGCGCTGGCACCCACTTAGGTTCCACCGCACGCACTGACCGTTACTGGTAGCATTCACCGTGAACTCGAGAAGGTCAAATTTCCTGATTTATTTGGTGCCCCGGACAGCGCAACCGCCGAGGCATGGTTGGAGAACATGGTGATGTGCTTCGCACTTCACGATTATACCTTCAAGATGAAGGTCCGCATGGCGGTCTTTCAATTGAAGGGGAACGCTCTTCTATGGTGGAAGATGCTCCTGCCACAACTGAACATGGTCATCGAAGACATGTCATGGGAACTGTTCGAGGAGAGGTTGTGAGAAAGGTATCTTTCAGAGGAATTCATTGAGTTTCAGCTCAATGATTTCAACACCTTACGACAAGGATGTCATATGGTGCCCGAGTAAGAGACACATTTTATGGAGCTGCTCCGGTATGCTCCACACCTTAACACTGAGAAGCTCAAGGTCAACAGGTTCGTGTTTGGCCTTAACGACAACCTGCATGCAAAGGTTAGAATCTTGATGCCTTAAACCTTGCACGATGCCATCTAGAAGGCCCTCATAGCAGAGGAGGAGCTTATCAGTGGGGGTAAGACCAGGACTCTAGCGAGACCAACAGGGCAGGGTTCATCTGGAACACTAAAACACCAGACACCAGTGAGACATACGTCGGGATATCGTAGCTTCCAGAGGGGATCCAATTTAACTACAGCTTGGTGAGCATCACCTCAGCAGTAGACACCTTATCGAGGACCACCACATCAACAACAACGTCACCCATTGCAGCAACAGTTTAGGCTTGTTCAGCAGAACAGACCTGGGTTCCAGGCTAGTGGGCCGTCATCTTCTACTTTAGGTATGAAGAATACTGGGCCGAAGAAGGGGTGTTGGACATGTGGGGAGCCACACTACCAGCGCAACTGTTCTGTGGAGAGGACAAGAGCGTTCGAATCAGCCGGACCCACGACAGTGGGAGATATGGGCAAGGCCCATTGGATTCATGCAGTGGTGAATAACCGCCAGGCAGAGCACCAGTCAACTATGCTCGAGACGACAGGTACTGTCGCTGACCAGAACCTTAGTATTTTGATAGACCCAGGTGCTACTGAGAGTTTCATTTCTAGTGTAGCGCTAAAAAGGATTAAGGTAAAGGAAGTTAAACAGGATGAGTTTAGCTTCGTGGAGATGGCTTTAGGAGCCAAAAAAGAAGGTTGGAGGAAAGGTTAGGAACTGTATCCTTAACCTGGGAGAGTTTTTCACGAGGGTCAACTTGTATGTCACCATCTTAGGATCTTATGATGTAGTGATTGGTATGGATTGGTTGGAATCTCATGAGGTGATACTCAACTATAAGATGAAACGGTTGAGCTAGGTAGATGATGAAGGACAGAGACGTGTGATTGTAGGATGAAACCAGGGAGTTTCCCTAAGATTTGTCTCTTCCTTACAGCTACATAAGAGTATGCACAAGGGGTGCAAGATTTATGCGATCCTTTCATTAAACGAGAAGGGAGTAGCAGAAGGTTTCGAACACCTCTCGGTGGTGAAGGAGTTTGCAGACGTATTTCCAGAGGAGTTACCTAGGATGCCACTGGAAAGGGAATTGGAGTTTACTATAGACCTAAAACTGGGGACGGAATAGATAGCGAGGACACCTTATCAGATGTCTACCCCGAAACTACTAGAGTTGAAAATGCAACTGAAGGATTTGTTAGACTTGGGAATGATACGTCCTAGTGTGTCACCGTGGAGTGCACCTGTTATTTTCATATGAAAGAAGGACAGATCATGGAGGCTTTGCATGGACTACCATCAACTGAACAAGGCCACGATCAAGAATTAGTATCCCTTGCCTAGAATTGATGATCTGTTCGATCAAATAAAGGGTGTGAAGGTGTTCTCCAAGATCGATTTGCAATTAGGGTATCACCAGTTATGGATCAAGGAGGATGACATACCTAAGACCGCCTTTAAGATGAGATTTGGACATTACGAGTTTACTGTTTTTCTATTTGGATTGACAAATGCCCTAGGAGTATTTATGAGTTTGATGAACGGGGTGTTCCATGAGTACTTGGACAAGTTTGTCCAAGTATTCATTGAGGATATTTTGATCTACTCTCGAACGACGGAGGAGCATGAAGAGCACTTGCACTTGGTACTATAGTGCATGCAAGAGCAAAAATTGTATGGGAAGTTGTCCAAATGGTCTTTTTATCAATCGAGGATTCACTACTTAGAGCATGTCATCCCTGGCGAAGGTATCACCATGGATCCAGCCAAGGTCGAGGCTATTATGGAATGGCCTACGCCGAAGAACGTCACATAAGTGCGTAGCTTTATGGGTTTAGAAGGATACTATTGACGGTTTGTCGAAGGATTTTCGAAGATAGCAAATCCGATCACAGAATTGCAGAAGAAAAACAAGAAGTTTGTTTGAACCGAGAAATGCATGGAAGCATTTCGGAGGCTTAAGGAGTTGTTAATAGCAGCGCCGATACTAAAGGTCCCTGACATGGATGCAGAATTCTTGGTATGAACTGACGCATCCAAGGAAGGTTTAGGTGGAGTCTTGATGCAAGACGAACGAGTGATTTCTTACATTTCAAGGAAACTGAGAAGGCATGAGGAGAACTACGTGATGCATGATTTGGAGTTATTAGCCATCATATATGCCTTGAAGATTTGGAGACACTACCTTGTTGGATGAAAATTTGAACTAAAGACTGATCATTGTGGACTACAACACATTTTTACGTAAAGCGACCTGAACGCGCGACAACAGCGTTGGTTGGAATTGCTTAGTGAGTATGACTTTGAGATTACTTACATAAAGGGAACAGTGAACCGAGTGGTGGATGCTTTGAGTCGGAGGCCAAGCATGTTTTTGGTGTTGCCTCTTCAGACAAATCTACGTGAAAAGATTCTAGCATTGCAACGTGATGACGACTGGTACAAGGAGGTCGAGGGTTTTTGGGGACAAAACACAATGATGGTACCACGATATGAGGGATTTTATTTCGATAACGATGGGTTATTGAGGTTTAAAGGTCAGATTTATGTACTGCCAAACGACGAGTTGAGGATGTTGATCCTAAGTGAGGCTCATAGAGAAGTTTACATGGCTCACCCGTCACGAAGATGAGGGTAGGCCTTAAACCCTTATTCTTCTGGAGGGGAATGAAGGCTGACATAGTTAACTATGTGGCCAGGTGTCTGGAGTGTTAGCAGGTAAAGGCTGAACATAGACACCCATCAGGATTACCACAACCACATTCCATACCGGAATCGAAATGGGAAGTTATTTTGATGGATTTTATTGTTGGATTGCCACTAATGGCAAGGAGACATGACTCAATTTTCGTAGTAGTGGACACTCTGACGAACATTGCTCACTTTATTTTTGTGCGTACAACATATCAGGCACTTGACATAGCTAGAGTTTTCATCAGTGATATTGTGAGGTTGGACGGTGTGCCTAAGAGGATTATATCCGATCGAGGATCAATGTTTACTGGACGATTTTGGACGAGTTTCCAAGAGGCCTTGGGAGCTCAACTTAACTTTAGTACTGCATATCACCCAGAGACTGATGGAAAGATAGAATGAACAAACCAAACCTTGGAAGACATGTTGCGCATGTACGTGATGGACCAACAAAAGCGTTGGGAAGAATTCTTGCCACTAGTAGAGTTTGCTTACAACAACATTTACCAGAGCACCATTAAGATGGTGCCTTTCGAGTTTCTGTATAGGCGACCGTGTCGAACACCCTTGAGTTGGGATCAACTTGAGGATAGGGTCCTAGTGGGACTAGAAGTGATCCAAGAAATGGAAGAGCAAATGCAAACCATAAGACAAAGGATTAAAGAAGCGTAGGATCGATAGAAGAATTATGCCGATGCGCACCGAGTCGACCGTAGTTATGAGGTTGGCGATCGAGTCTTCTTGCGGGTCAAACTGCATAAGAGTTCAATAAAGTTTGGAAAGGGAGCTAAACTCTCTCCTCGGTTCATGGGACATTTCAAGATTGTGGAGAGAAAGGGGCCCGTAGCCTATCGACTAGCCTTGCCTGATTCTTTGAGGCGTATGCATGATGTTTTTCATGTATCTGTTTTGAGACATTATATTAGTGATCCTACACATGTTATTGACATGAGTTCCTTACAGGTATCGGATGAGGGAGTGCTCATGGCTGAGCTAGTCCGCATCTTAGATCATCGCATTCGACAGTTACGACATCAAACGGTAGATCAGGTCAAGGTCTAGTGGGACAATTATAGTTCGCACTCAGCGACCTAGGAGGATGCATATGATATGCGCCAACAGTTCCCATTTTTGTTTGATAGATAGACTTATGATACTGTGATACAATCATTTAGGCATTTATACTATGAAACTTGAGGACGAAGTTTAGACCAATAGGGGGTGTATGTAACATCCCGCTCTGGCGCACTGAGAAAACTTATTCTTTGAGGACACCTGCTCGCAAGTAATATGGACTTTTATGATAAGAAAACATCTATCCTTGACTATGATGCGATATGTTAGATGACCTGATGTTTTACTGCTTGACATGGAAAGGTGATATTGACTCGGTTTTACTGAGTGTGTAGGGTTTTTTACCTTGAGGATGTAGAGGCATCGATGGAACCCCTTGGATTCCAGATTGAATTAGGGAGTGTGCTATTTGGGTTGATTTATTTGCTATGATATTTGATTGATTTGATGATATGATGTGGACATGTTCTGACACGATTGTTGATGATGCAAGCCAATGATACCTTGCCGACTAGACTCACATATGGAGTAAAGGGGCCACACATGATTTCCAGAGAGGTTGAGGGAGAGGTGTGGACAACAGCCCTACCACAGTTTACTAGCACTCTCGCAGTGGCTCGAACTATATGTTAACGATTACCTAGTTCGAGAGGATCCACGATGTCGTGAGGGCAGACTGCGATAGATGCTCACAATGATTCTAAGGGGCGCGCAATAAGGTGGGGGCCTTATTCCTTAGATCCCTTAGTCTCCCACAAGTTCACCTGGCGCAGTGTTGACCCCAGGGGTTATTGATGTCTACCAATCAGTCAAGTTGGCGAGTGGCACCCTTAGAGCACGTGGTGCATCCTGAAGGGCACATGCTGAAAAAGAAACACAAGAAGTGAGTTGCACCCTTGGAGCACATGGTGCATCCTAAAGGGCACATTGCACAAAAGAAACACAAGAAGCGAGTGGCACCCTTGGAGCATGAGGTGCATCCTAAAGGGCACATCGCGCAAATGAAACAAACGAGGCGAGTGGCACCCTTGGAGCACATGGTGAGTCCCGAAGGGCATGTCGCGTTGATGTTGATGAAGGAACAAACCTAGATGGCCCTAAGACATTTAACACATTAAGAAATTCTTAAGCTACTTCCCTAATTAAATGTCGCCTAGTTTAGAATCTAAGTCCTAAGTCTAAAACTTCTCAGGGTAAAAATTTTGCCTAACCTTAAGAACAGACCCTATAAAAATAACAATAAAAAATTTAAACTAAAACCACTTAAGTAATAGTTTTAGTCTTCATAAATTTTTGGGGTAAAATGAAGAGAGTAATAATTTAATTAATCTGTGGTTTTAAATTGTAAAGAAGAAATAATTATTATTTTTTACTTGTGGAAGTATAAAAAGATTTTTAAATTAATAATAAAAGGAAGGAGTAAATAGCGCAACTGCCATTTTAGCTCTAATAAAAACGGGAAAGAAGGGGATAATAAAATTTAGGAAACTTAGGAATGAGGGAAACAGAATAAGGGAAAGAGGTGAACTTATGGTAAAAAGCAAGGTCAACATATTAAGGAATCTGCAATTAAGAACCTTCTAAAAATGAACTAAATTAGCAACTTCATTTTAGGGAAAGTATTTAAACCTGAAGGGGAATCTAGGATCACCTAGGAGTAATTATAGGAGCAACTCTAGGTGGGTGAGGGAAATGAGTCATTTAATAAATTAAAGAAAATAAATTTTGGAGGAAAGTGGGGGATGAATGACACTTGTGCGATGGAGAAATTTTAGATGATTTCATTAAAACTTAAATTAAAAAGGGATTTAGGGAAATCTTGAAGATCTAAAAAACTATAAAAGAAAGGGAAGAGAAGGAGGAAGGGGATTGGCTGTTAGCATAACGTTACGGTACCGGAATTGTGACTTGACTGATTACTTATGGAGAGTTGGGATTTTCTAGCTTGGATAGGAGTGGTAGCTCGGCCTTGCGAGGTGAGTCGAGAAGCTAGACGGACCATCTGGATTGTGTGTG
Source organism: Picea engelmannii (assembly GCA_009831015.1). Lineage (NCBI taxonomy): Eukaryota > Viridiplantae > Streptophyta > Pinopsida > Pinales > Pinaceae > Picea > Picea engelmannii. The sequence continues at coordinate 290,480 of ML801113.1, read as the reverse complement.
GCCCCTTTGGGGCTCGGGGGGCTAAGGGGGAAGTAGATTAACCCTAGTGATTGGCTGGGAGGTACCAGTGTAGTCTCAACGGTTGGCGAGCAGGAGCGACATGGAGCAGGAGAGGCACGGAGCTCGCGGTCATCATTCGAGGTGGGAGTTAAGGCAACGGTATGTTTTTCATTTTACATGATAGAAGGTATTAGGACCTTGGCCCTCTCTTATTGTTATCAACATTTTTATCTTGGCTAGTGAGATGAAAACTACTTGGCTTAACTCTGCATGGGTTCTCGTTGGATTGATTGGTTTTCCCTTATGTTCCTCGGTGATTGAATTTGTGTTATGGTTATAAAATATTTCTTCTTACTCTGATGTTGCATGTCAGCTTGGATAAAAGAGATTTATGACTGTGTTTTATATATCACTGTGGTCGTTTTCTATTACCATGGCAGTTTTTTATATCACTGTGAGTTATTTTATTTTGTTTGAAATGGGGTTGTTTTAATCGGATTTATGTGTGTGTGTGTTTTATTTTCTGAAATGGGTTTCATTCGGTTTAGTGTTTGGTTTGATTCTTCCAAATGGGTTCTTTGAACAGGAGATGTCTGTCATGTTTCCAATGGGTTTGAGTGGGTTTCTGATTTTATATTGTGTTTTTTTTTTTGTTTCCAGCACAAGTTTTGTTTTCACTTGTTTTAAACAAATTGATCTATCTGAGGCTGGGCTCTTTTGCCTTGATTTTTAATGCGTTTTGTTTCAATTTGGAATATGTGTGATTGGTGATGTGTATTTTTTTTTAAAAGACGGGTTTGTTTCAGTCTGGAGTTATGGTACTGCATGCGCTTCTTCTTGGATTGCTCTGTGTGTTCTTTCTTCAAATAAATGTATTCGTGCTTGTTTTCCAAATTTTATGAGATTTTTAGATGGGTCTGTGCTAGTGTATGTATTTAGGAAGTGGGTGCATGCCTTGAATTTCTTTACCCAATTAGGTGTATGATTTCTCAAGTGGCTGTGAGTAATTTGTGTTTGGTTTTTCATTTTCGTTTTTGTAAAATTGGATTCGAGAATTCGTTCTGGCAATAGGTGTTTGACATTTTTTCGTTTTTGTAAAATTGGATCTGATAAATTCGTTTTGGTTTTCTGGAAATCGCTTTGGAATTTATTGAATTCGTTTTACATTTATGGAATTTGAATTCATGGTGTTTGAAATTTCATGGTGTTTGAATTCGTTTTGCCTCCGAACTATGATTGGAAACCTATTAAATTCGCCCCTGTAACTGTGTGGGAACTGATCCCTGGCCTCTGCACCCTTATTAAAAACTACCTACCTTGACCCTGCATTAACATCACACCTTCTCACTTCTGCAAAAGGTATTCAATCATTCCCCTGCAATGTTGTATGTGCCCTTCCTAGTGCGATTGTGTAACACTGATTGTGAGGCATAATGAAACGGAAGGGTGGGCTCTGATTACTAGGAGTTTGGCATTTAGCTGATTTTTAATATATAGCTTAGGATTGGGAACACGTGCACACAACACCTTCCCTAGCATCAGGTTGATAGCCCCGTGCATTTACCTGGTAGACTTACACTTTTAAAATAATATTGTTTGGAGTTCGTTCCATGTTTTCATCTATTTATTTAGAAGAGAACATATATACAAATTTTTTACTTGTGAACCTACTAGGACTTAGAGTTCCTATGCCTACATTTACCATGCCCCCTTTTTTGCATTGGATTACTGTGCCCTTATGAATGACACTAACCCATGCGTGAACCCGTTACCTGGACACCAACTGCCACTACCGCTAGTTTTATTTTAGTGATAACAAAATTAGGGTCAGTACATGTAATGTACCCATAAAGGAGTTGTCTTTAATAAAACATAAAGAAGTTGTCGTTAATTTAATGATTATGAATTTTGAACTGTAGTATTTTGTCAATTCATTAAGAAGGAGAATGCCACAGTAATGTATTTTATTGATTTTCTATTGCAAGTTATTATAATATAAAAGGTATTGTTAATTCCGTCTTAGGGTAATGTTATCGTAGCATAAAGCAAATGTAAGGTTAGTGTTAGATAATAGGGAGGTATTTTATTGATATTTTGTTTGCAAACTGATTATAATCTACCATGCAATGTTGATTATGTTTTAGGGTAATGTTACTGCAATATAAAGCAATTATATTGTTAGTGTTAGCTAATAGGGAATGAAATTTTTACTGTTATTTATTGCAAGGTCATATAGTATGAATCGAATTGTTGTGTTGTCTTATTGAAGGTTATTATAATGTAATGCATGGGTAACTTACAAGAAGTACAATGATTATTATTTTATTTACAAGTCATTTTAATATAAAACATGACATTGTTAGGGTATTATGGTAAGGGTAGTGAAATTTTATTATATTGATAACACACAAGATGAAATGTGATTATTATTTATTTGCAAGGTTAGTAAAAAGAAATATTGTTGATATCATTGTGGGAATGTGGTTGAATGTTGTCGAATTGTTAACATATAAAATGCAATGTATTTAAACTAAGTACAATCAGTCATTGGTAATAGGGAATGGCAATTAATTGAATTTACATTATTTTTAGGGGTAGATTTGGCAACTTGTGAACTAATGGAAATTACAGGGAGTATTGGATCGGTAATTGATGCTATTTGAGTCATGGATAATGCCTTGTCCTAATGATGGTTGGTTGTTGTCGGAGTCCATTCGAGTTTGTGTTTTTTGTAGTGGTCATGGTAATTTATTAATTATTGTTGTACGTGGTTGTAAGCATTTTTATTTCTTGGTCTATTGGTATCGGGTGGGATGTAGACACCTCCATGTTACTCAGATCAATCGCCAGCCTTGAGACCTTAAATGGTTAAAATCGATGGGAACCTGGGCTTGAGCGTTGCTTATGTGTCTTGGAGGTCCTAACCATTGCAGGGTAGGATGGGTGGGTAGTCAGTCTTACTTATTGTCAATTGATCATCTTTAATGAATGCAGTTACTTGTTGTGCATCTTATGTCATCTTGTTATGCTCATCGTGGTTGCATCTTATTTGTCATCAGGTGGTGACACAGAGTCGAATGTGTTTATTTCCTTGAACACGCACACACACACCTTAAACAATATATATATATATATATATATATATATATAGAATTGCACTTGTTATATGAGGATCGTCGTTGTAATGAGGAGGTTCGTTTTATATGGTATTAGAGCTAGGTTCGACCCGTGACTTGGGATTCGCTACTACTTTCGTGACATGATTTGATTTGATTATACTATTGTTTATCGAGTTGATTGTGTGCGTGTAGGTAATCATGGTTAGAGGATGCCACGAAGGCAGAAGACGAGGTGCTAGGGGAGGAGGCGTGACACCTCCAATAGCATGCACACCTGAGGGGTCTAACCCCCAGGGAGATGAGCAGGTTCTTGGATAGGAGAAGATAGCAGTTGGCGATGTTGTTGGGATGATGAGATCTTTACAACACATGTCTGAGGCACTGATCAGCCATTTGGACAGAGATGAGGCCAGAGCGTCGGCACCCGTTGAGGTTCTGCCACGCGCACCAGCCGTTACTGGTAGCATTCACCATGAACTCGAGAAGGTCAAATTTCCCAAGTTCTTTGGTGCCTTGGACGATGTAGCCCCCAAGGCATGGTTGGAGAACATGGTGATGTGCTTCAAAATTCAAGATTATACCTCCAACATGAAGGTCCACATGGCAGTCTTTCAATTGAAGAGGAGCGCTCTTCTATGGTGGAAGACGCTCCTGCCATAGCTGAACATGGCCATTGAAGACGTGTCATGGGAACTATTCAAGGAGTGGTTCTGAGAGGGGTATCTTTCAGAGGAATTCATTGAGCGTCAGTTCAATAAGTTCAATGCCTTATGACAAGGAGGTTGTACGGTGCCCGAGTATGAGGCACGTTTTACAGAGTTGCTCCGGTATGCTCCACACCTTAAGGTCAGCAGTTTTGTGTTTGGCCTTAACGGTAGCCTGCGTGCAAAGGATAGGATCTTGATGCCTCAAACCTTGCACGACGTCATCCAGAAGGCCCTCATAGCAGAGGAGGAGCTTATCAGTGGGGGTTAGACCAGGACTCAAGCGGGACCAGTAGGGCAGGGTTCATCTGGAACACTATAGCACCAGACACCAGCGATACATACGCTAGGATATCGTGGCTTCGAGGGGATCCACTTTTACTACACCTTGGCAAGTTCCACCTCAGCAGCGGACACCTTATCGGGGACCACCACATCAGCAATAGTGTCGCCCATAGCAGTAGCAATTTAGGCCTATTCAACAGAACATACCTAGGTTCCAGGCTAGTGGGTTGTCATCTTCTACTTTGGGTACCAGGACTATTGGGCTGAAGAAGGGGTGTTGGATGTGTGGGGAGCCACACTACTAGCGCGACTGTCCTATGGAGAGGACCAGAGCGTTCGGATCAGCCAGACCCACAACAGTGGGAGATATGGGCAACGCCCATCAGATTTATGCAGTAGTGAATAACCACCAAGTAGAGCACCAGTTGACTTTGCTCGAGATGACAGGTACTGTCACTGACGAGACCCTTAGTATTTTGATAGACCCAGGTGCTACTGAGAGTTTCATTTCTGGTGTAGCGCTAAAAAGAATTAAGGTAAAGGAAGTCAAACAGTATGAGTTTAGCTTCATGGAGATGGCTTCAGGAGCCAAAAAGAAGGTTGGAGGAAAGGTTACGAACTGTATCCTTAACCTGGGAGAGTTTTTCATGAGGTTCAACTTGTATGTCACCATATTAGGATCTTATGACATTCTGATTGGTATGGACTGGTTGGAATCGCATGAGGCGATACTCAACTGTAAGACGAAATGGTTGAGCTTGGTAGATGATGAAGGACAGAGACGTGTGATTGTAGGATGAAACCAGGGAGTTTCCCTAAGATTCGTCTCTTCCTTACAACTACAAAAGATTATGTGCAAGGGGTGCAAGCTTTATGCGATCCTTGCGTTAAACGAGAAGGGAGTAGCAGAAGGTCTGGAACACCTCCCGGTGGTGAAGGAGTTTGCAGACGTATTTAAAGAGAAGTTACCTAGGATGCCACAGGAAAGGGAATTGGAGTTTACCATAGACCTGAAACTAGGGACAGAACTGATAGCGAGGACACCTTATCATATGTCGACCCCAGAACTACAAGAGTTGAAAATGCAACTGAAGGAGTTGTTGGACCTGGGACTAATACATCCTAGTGTGTCACCATGGGGTGAACCTGTTATTTTCATACCAAAGAAGGACGGATCGTGGAGGCTTTGCATTGACTACCGTCAACTGAACAAGGCCACAATCAAGAATTAGTATCCCTTGCCTAGAATTGATGATATGTTCGATCAAATGAAGGGTGTGACGGTGTTCTCCAAGATCGATTTGTGATCAGGGTATCACTAGTTGCGGATCAAGGAGGATGACGTCCCTAAGACTACCTTTAAGACAAGATTTGGACATTACGAGTTTATTGTTTTGCCGTTTGGATTGACAAATGACCCAGGAGTATTTATGAGTTTGATGAATGGGGTGTTCCATGAGTACTTGGACAAGTTCGTCCAAGTATTCATTGATGATATTTTGATCTACTCTCAGACGACGGAGGAGCATGACGAGCACTTGCACTTGGTACTATAGCGCCTGGGAGAGCACAAATTGTATGGGAAGTTCTCCAAATGCTCTTTTTATCAATCGAGGATTCACTACTTAGAGCATGTCATCTCTGGTGAAGGTATCGCCATGGATCCGACCAAGGTCGAGGCTATTATGGAATGGCCTGTGCCAATGAATGTCACAAAAGTGCATAGCTTTATGCGTTTAGCAAGATACTATCGATGGTTTGTCGAAGGATTTTCGAAGATGCAAATCCGATCACGGAATTGCAGAAGAAAAACAAGAAGTTTGTTTGGACCAAGAAATGCGCGGAAGCATTTCGGAGGCTTACAGAGTTGTTAATAGTAGCGCCGATACTAAAGGTCCCTGACATGGACGCAGACTTCTTGGTATGCACTGACACATCCAAGGAAGGTTCAGGTGGAGTCTTGATGCAAGACAGACGAGTGATTGCTGACCAGACTCACATATGGAGTAAAGGGGCCACACACGATTTCTAGAGAGGTTGAGGGAGAGGTGTGGACAACAGCCCTGCCACAGCCTACTAGCACTCTCGTCGTGGCTCGAACTGTAGGTTAACTATTACCTAGTTCAAGAGGATCTACGATACCGTGAGGGTAGACTGCGACAGTCGCTCATGATGATTCTAAGGGGTGCACAATAAGGCGGGGGCATTATTCCTTAGAGCCCTTAGTCTCCCACAAGTTCACCTGGCGGAGTGTTAACTCCAGGGTTTATTGATTTCTACCAATCAGTCAAGTTGGCGAGTGGCACCCTTGGAGCACGTGGCAAATCTTGAAGGGAACATCGTGCAAAAGAAACACAAGAAGCGAGTGGAACCCTTGGAGCACGTGGTGCATCTTGAAGGGCACGTCGCACAAAAGAAACACAAGAAGCGAGTGGCACCCTTGGAGCATGGGGTGCATCTTGAAGGGCACATTGCGTAAAAGAAATGAATGAGGTGAGTGGCACCCTTGGAGCACGTGGTGCATCCTGAAGGGCACGTCGCATTGATGTTGATGAAGGAACAAACCTAGATGGCCCTAATACATTTAACACATTAAGAAATTCTTAAGCTACTTCCCTAATTAAATGTCGTCTAGTTCAGAATCTAAGTCCTAAGTCTAAAACTTCTCAGGGTAAAATTTTTGTCTAACCTTAAGAACAGACCCTATAAAAATAAAAATAAAAAATTTAAACTAAAAACCACTTAAGTAATAGTTTTATTCTTCATAAATTTTTGGGGTAAAATGAAGAGAGTAATAATTTAATTAATCTGTGGTTTTAAATTGTAAAGAAGAAACAATATTTTTTTTTACTTGTGGAAGTATAAAAAGATTTTTAAATTAATAATAAAAGGAAGGAGTAAATAGCGCAGCTGCCATTTTAGCTCTAATAAAAAGGTGAAAGAAGGGGATAGTAAAATTTAGGAAACTTAGGAATGGGGGAAACATAATAAGGGAAAGAGGTGAACTTATGGTAAAAAGCGAGGTCAACATAGTAAGGAATCTGCAATTAAGAACCTTCTAAAAATGAACTAAATTAGCAACTTCATTTTAGGGAAAGTATTTAAATCTGAAGGGGAATCTAGGAACACCTAGGAGTAATTATAGGAGCAACTCTAGGTGGGTGAGGGAAATGGGTCATCTAATAAATTAAAGAAAATAAATTTTGGAGGAATGTGTTGGATGAATGACACTTGTACGATGGAGAAATTTTAGATGATTTCATTAAAACTTAAATTAAAAAGGGATTTAGGGAAAGTTTGAAGGTCTAAAACTCTATAAAATAAAGGGAAGAGAAGGAAGAAGGAGACCAGCTGTTAGCGTAACATTACGCTGCCGAAATTGTGACTTGACTGATTACTTGTGGAAAGTTGGGATTTTCCATCTTGGATAGGTGTGATAGCTCGGCCTTGCGAGGAGAGCTGGGAAGCTAGACGGACCATCTGGATTGTGTGTGGCCCCTTTGCAGCTCGGGGGGCTAAGGGGGAAGTAGAGTACCCCTAGAAATTGGCTGGGAGGTACCGGTGTAGTCTCCACGGTCGGCGAGCGGGAGCAGCACGGAGCAGGAGCGGCACAGAGCACACGGTCATCATTCGAGGTGGGAGTTAAGGAAACGGTATGTTTTTCATTTTGCATGATAGAAGGTATTAGTACCTTGGCCCTCTCTTATTGTTATCAACATTTTTATCTTGGCTAGTGAGATGAAAACTACTCGGCTTAACTCTGCATGGGTTCTCGTCGGATTGATTAGTTTTCCCTTCTATTCCTCGGTGATTGGATTTGTGTTATGGTTATAAAATATTTCTTCTTAGTCTGTTGTTGCATGTCGGTTTGGATAAAAGAGATTTATGACTGTGTTTTATATATCACTGTGGGTGTTTGCTATTACCATGGGCGTTTTGTATATCACTATGAGTTATTTTATCCTGTTTGAAATGGGGTTTTTTTAATCGGATTTATGTGTGTGTGTTTTATTTTTTGAAATGGGTTTCATTCAGTTTAGTGTTTGGTTTGATTCTTCCAGATGGGTTCTTTGAACATGAGATGTCTGTGCTTTTTCCAATGGGTTTGAGTGGGTTTCTGATTTTATATTGTGTTTTTTTTTTCCAGCACGGGTTTTGTTTTCACTTGTTTTAAATAAATTGATCTATCTGAGGCTGGGATCTTGTGCCTTGATTTTTAATGTGTTTTGTTTCAATTTGGAATTTGTGTGATTGGTGATGTGTATTTTTTTTTAACAGATGGGTTTGTTTCAGTCTAGGGTTATGGTGCTACATGCGCTTCTTCTCAGATTGCTCTATGTGTTCTTTCTTCAAATAAATTTATTCGTGCATGTTTTCCAAATTTTATGAGATTTTTAGATGGGTCTGTGCTAGTGTATGTATTTAGGAAGTGGGTGCATGCCTTGAATTTGTTTACCCAATTAGGTGTATGATTTCTCAAGTGGCTTTGAGTAATTTGTGTTTAGTTTTTCATTTTCGTTTTTGTAAAATCGGATCCAAGAATTCGTTCTGGCAATAGGTGTTTGACATTTTCATTTTTGTAAAATTGGATCTGATAAATTCATTTTGCTTTTCTAGAAATCGCTTTGTCATTTATTGAATTCATTTTTCATTTCTGGAATTTGAATTCACGGTGTTTGAAATTTCGTGGTGTTTGAATTCGTTTTGCCTCCGAACTGTGATTGGAAACCTGTTATATTCACCCCTGTAACTGTGTGGGAACCGATCCCTGGCCTCTGCACCCTTACTAAAAACTACCTACCTTGACCCTGCATTAACATTGCACCTTCTCGCCTCTGCATAAGGTATTTGATCGTTCCCCTGCAACGTTGTATGCACCCTTCCCAGTGTGATTGTGTAACGCTGATTGTGAGGCATAATGAAAGGGAAGGGTGGGCTCTGATTATTTGGAGTTTGGTATTTAGCTGATTTTTGATATATAGCATAGGATTGGGAACACGTTGCACACACCACCTTCCCTGGCATCGGGTTGATAGCCCTATGCATTTACCTGGTAGACTTCCAATTTTAAAATAATATTGTTTGGAGTTCATTCCACGTTTCATCTATTTCTTTAGAAAAAAACATATATATAATTTTTTTACTTGTGAACCTTCCGGGCCTTAGAGTTCCCATGCCCCCTTTTTCATGTTGGATTAACGTGCCCTTATGAATGACACTAAGCCATGCGTGAACCCGTTACCTGGACACAAACTACCACTACCGCTAGTTTTATTTTAGTGATAACAAAATTAGGGTCAGTACATGTAATGTACCCATAAAGGAGTTGTCTTTAATAACACATAAAGAAGTTGTCTTTAATTTAATGATTATGAATTTTGAATTGTAGTATTCTTTCAATACATTAAGAAGGAGAATGCCACAGGAATGTATTTTATTGATTTTCTGTTGCAAGTTATTATAATATAAAAGGTATTATTAATTCTGTCTTAGGGTAATGTTATCGAAGCATAAAGCAAATGAAAGGTTAGTGTTAGATAATAGGGAGGTATTTTATTGATATTTTGTTTGCAAACTGATTATAATCTACCATGCAATGTTGATTATGTTTTAGGGTAATGTTACTGCAATATAAAGCAATTATATTGTTAGTGTTAGCTAATAGGGAATGAAAATTTTACTGTTAATTATTGCAAGGTCATATAGTATGAATTGAATTGTTGTGTTGTCTTATTGAAGGTTATTATAATGTAATGCATGGGTAACTTACAAGAAGTACATTGATTATTATTTTATTTGCAAGTCATTTTAATATAAAACATGATGTTGTTAGGGTATTATGGTAAGGGTAGTGAAATTTTATTATATTGATAACACACAAGATGAAATGTGATTATTATTTATTTGCAAGGTTAGTAAAAAGAAATATTGTTGATATCATTGTGGGAATGTGGTTGAATGTTGTCGAATTGTTAACATATAAAATGCAATGTCTTTAAACTAAGTAGAATCAGTCATTGGTAATAGGAAATGACAATTAATTGACTTTACATTATTTTTAAGGGTAGATTTGGCAACTTGTGAACTAATGGAAATTATAGGCAGTATTGGATTGGTAAATTGACGTTATTTGAATCGTGGATAATGCCTTGTCCTAATGATGGTTGGTTGTTGTCGGAGCCCATTCGGGTTTGCATTTTCTGTAGTGGTCATGGTAATTTATTAATTATTGTTGTACGTGGTTGTAAAATTTTTTATTGCTTGGTCTATTGGTGTCGGGTAGGATGTAGACACCTCCATGTTCCTCAAAATAGTCGTCGGCCCTGAGACCTTAAATAGTTAAAATCGATGGGAACCTGGGCTTGAGAGTTGCTTATGTGTCTTGGAGGTCCTAACCATTGCACGGTAGGACGGGTGGGTAGTTAGTCTTACTTATTTTCAATTGATCGTCATTAATGAATGAAATTACTTGTTGTGCATCTTATGTCATCTTGTTATGTTCGTCGTGGTTGTGTTTTATTCATCATCGGGTGGCAACGCAGAGTCGAATGTGTTTATTTCCTTGAACACGACACACACTTTAAACAACATATATATATATATATATATATATATATATATATATATATATATATATATATATATATATATATATATATAATTGCACTTGTTATACGAGGATCGTCGTCGTAACGAGGAGGTTCGTTACAATTATCCACTTTTTCCTCAACAACAACAACACCCATGGAACTGGCAAAATTGGCCACCACAAAATGTTCTTGCTCAACCTTGGTATTAGGGATGGAGAGAATATAATTATGGAAATAACCAACAACAACCTGTGGTACCAATGCCCCAGAATCCATGTACTCAATACCCTCCAAAGATGCATAAATTATTGCTTGGATTTACTCCACCTTCTCTACCACCTATTCAACAAACTCCTCAACAATTTCATAATCCACTTTGACCCACCATATTACCCTCTCAACCCATTCCAAATCCTAATAACAGACCACCTCTACCACTCCATAATGTTGATTTTCAAAATTTCCCAGCTTACACCATAAACCCCATTTCCGTACAAGAAATACAGTTGAGATCTGGGAAAATTTTAAATAAAACTCAACCTGTAAAAAGAACAACACCGACAGTAATTATCCAAGAACATGAAGAAGAACCTGTAGATGATTTATCAAATGGATTATCTTTAAAATATTTCATCATTCCAAAGAATAAAGTATCTGAATCACAACAAAACATACAAACTCAGGTTTCGCGAACACCTCCTTTTCCTGAGAGGTTGCTTAAAGAAAAACCAATTGCTCAACCTGAGTTTGACATCATGAATGAACTAAAAAATGTTTGTGTTAAGATTCCATTGTTACAAGCAATCAGAGATGTTCCGATCTACGCCAAGACCATTAGAGAACTTTGCATTAAGAAACTGGGTTGGAAACAGAAAGATCCACCCATGATACACCTGGTAGGCCAATTATCAAATTGTATCTCTGAAGCTCCTAAGATTGTGAAGTATGCCAATCCCGGGAACCCAATAGTATCAGTTACTATCAATAATGTTTCTATTGGTAATACTTTAGTTGACTTGGGTGAAACCATTAATATAATGACCATCAATACCGTTGAGTTGTTACAACTAAGTCGATTCCTTCACCCTACCCCTACAGTTCTTGAACTTGTTGATAGAACAACTATAAAACCTGTTGGGGTCCTTGATGACATTCTTGTTACATTAGCTTCATGGGAATATCCTGTCAAATTCATGGTTATTCACTCAAAATATCCCACGAAAGGTCATCCAATCATTTTTGGAAGACCTTGGTTGGCTACGACCAATGATTTCATAGGATTTCGTGGTGGGGATATGTTCATTTCAAATGGTATTTCTTCGCAGAAGCTTACTCTTTTTCCGCATGCTCAACCAGCTACAGAATAATTTTGGTGGCTAAGATGGCCATATCATGAGAATGATGAGGAAGAACCTTTATTCTCTGTTGATGAATTTCACGTGTTACAAGAACCAACAAAGGATGATATTTTGAGCCAATTTCTTTCCATGACAGAAAATGTTGAATTTCCACAAACATATTTTCAATACGATCAAATTTTTAATGAGGAATTTCAAGAACGAAGTGAGTCATTCATCTCGTCTTTACCATCTATGGTTTTCACCATTGATGAGCATCCAGGATCATATACCATTCTAGTAGAAATTCGTCCAGGGAAATGTCTATACATCAATTCTGGATTAAGTCTCAACCAACAGGAGCAGTTAACAAATGTTTTGAAAGAACAATCAGGAGCATTTGCATGGGAGTACACTGATATGAGAGGAGTGCATATTGATACTTGTATTCACCACATATATATCCAACTAGATATAACACCTATAATACAACCACAAAGGCGTATGAATCCAATACTTAAATATTTTGTGAAAGAAGAGTTACAAAAATTATTAAACGTGGGATTCATTTATCCAATTTCTGATAGCAAGTGGGTTTCACCCCTTTTTGTGGTACCTAAGAAAGTGACGGGGAAATGGAGAATGTGTATAGACTTTAGGGAGTTGAATAAGACAACCCTGAAGGACTACTTTCCCTTTCCTTTTATAGATCAGGTCTTGGATACCTTGGTTGGGAAAAAATACTTCTCTTTTCTCGATGGGTATAGTGGATACAATTAGATACAAATTGCTCCCGAAGACTAGGACAAAACCACATTTACATGTCCTTGGGGAACTTATGCTTATAAAGTTCTACATTTTGGATTATGCAATGTTCCTTCTACATCTCAGAGAGCAATCCTTGGGATTTTTTCTAACTTAATTCATGATTGTGTGGAAGTGTATATGGATGATTTCACTGTTTATGGAAATACTTTCGAAGAAGCCTTAAATAATCTTTAGAGAGTCTTGATTCATTGTCAGTAATCAAATTTATCCCTTAATCATGAAAAATGTAAAATGCTATTAACTGAGGGAATAGTGTTAGGTCATCATTTTTCTGCGGAAGGAATTAAAGCCGATCCAACTAAAATTGAAGTAATAGTTAAGCTTTCCTCTCTGAAAACCCAAAAGGAGGTGAGAATTTTTTTGGGGCATGCTAGATATTATCGTCGGTTTATTGAAAACTTTACAAAGACATCCAACCCCATGTTTAAATTGTTAGCAAAGGATGTATAATTTTGTTGGGATAACAATTGTCAAATTGCTTTTGAAAATTTGAAAGAAAAATTGTCAATGGCACCAATTTTACGAGGACCAAATTGGTCTCTCCCCTTCCATATTTCAACTGATGCCTCAGACACTGCTCTAGGAGGAGTTCTCAGACAAAAAGAAAACCAACAAAATTATGCTATTTACTTTACTAGCAAAAACCTTACTCCTCCTTAATTGAACTGCACTGTGACAGAGAAGGAATTTTTGGCTATAGTTCATGCCATCAATAAGTTTCAGCATTACATCACTAGGTATGAAGTTTTTGTACATAGTGATCATTCTGCTATTATATTTTTTATGAACAAACCAACTACCACTGGAAGGATCACACGATGGCTTTTGTTACTTCAAGAATTTAACATCACTATAGTTGATCGGCCAGGAAAATAAAATTTAGTTGCGGATTTTCTTTCTCGAATGCCTCAAGTCAATAATGACATTCGAGTGAATGATAATTTCCCTGACGAACATCTATTTGCAGTATATGTTAAGACCCCATGGTTTGAAAATACGTCAAACTATTTAGCTATAGGGAGATTGCCAACTCATTTGTCATCACCACAAAACAGAAGAATTGTCTAGCAGAGTGCTTATTACTCTTGGGTAGGCAGTGATGTTTTCTATACAAATCCTAATATGATCATTAGGAGATGTGTTCGGGAAGATGATATTCCCAATATCCTTCAGGCATGTCATGACGGGCCATGTGGAGGACACTTCTCTGATAAGAGAACGACATATAAAATCTTACAATCATGATATTAATGGTCGACACTGTTTAAGGATGCAACAAAATATGTAAGAAGTTGCAATGGTTGTCAGAGGATGGGGAAGCCTACCCTAGCAGATGAGATGCCTTTATGAACTCAGATTATGATTGAACCATTTGATAAATGGGCACTTGATTTTGTAGGACCATTTCCCCAATGTTTAGAAAGAAGAAGTACATATTGGTTTGTACAGATTTTGTGACCAAGTGGGTAGAGGAAAAATCCTTATATCGATCAACTGAGAAATTAGTGGTCAAATTTATTTATGAAGATATATTTACCCTCTTTGGTGTTCCACGATACATTGTTAGTAATCAAGGTGTTCAATTCACCTCTAAACTGATGAAGGAGCTCACAGATAAATATGGGATAAAACACTGTAAGTCTTCCCCATACCATCTGCAAGCCAATGGGCAAGTGGAATCCACGAATAAAGTTTTAGAAGCTATTATGACCAAGACAATAAATTTACACCATAAATATTAGGCGTATAGACTTTCAAAGGCTTTGTGGGCATACAGGATTGCATGGTGAAATACCACTGGTCATACTGATCTAAAAATGAAGAAGACTTGAATGCTTGAAAATATTTGCAAGTTTAATTTTTATGTGTTAAAATGAAAACGGATCAATTTGCAACACAACTTTTATAGAAATTACTCATTCAAGATGCATATAAACAACAACAATAAATAGTGAACAAAAAACACATAACACAACAAATGATAAAGGAGTTCACCCCTCTCTTGGGCTACATCTCCTGGTCCAACTTCCAATGGATCTTTTGTATTATTTTCTCAAAGTGCTCAAAAATGTGTTTTACAATGCTCAAATTGCCAAATAGATGGCTCCAATGGCTTCAGAATGTCCAAAAACCCCTAGCTAGGATTTTTTAGCACCTCGTTTGGCCAAACATTAAAGAAGATAGGCTTCCTGGAAGTTCCCCTTCAAACTTCTTGTCTCTGCATCAACAAATTGCACCCTTGTTGGCTCAACCTAGCCCCCAAGTGTTTTTAAGCATTAAAACTCAGCATTGGATGCAACCGCACAAATGGTGTGAACTGTAGGACGGTTACGAGAACAACTAGCCCCTAACCACCAAGGCTGAGGTCATATGACCTATATGACCGTGTGCAAGTGCAAATATGGGCTCTGTTTCCAAAAGCCAATGGACAACGGACAAGTGGCGGGTCATTGGTTTGTATAACCATTCAAACCAAAATGTAAATCCACGTGTGTGCCATAACATAACAATGGTCATATGTTATTGTATTATACGACCAAGGGCTGGGGCTAAGCCCCAACCCGGGCCCTGTGCCAACCACGCAACAATTCAAACATAAATTTATATAAAACCATATATATAACAAGGAATATGGTGGGCTGCATTGGCAGCACAGACTTTGCAAAGGCTATACATGTGGGTGGAGGTCACGGGGTTGAATCTGGTGAACTCCAATAAAATTTTATACAAGCAACCAATAATAGGGTGCCATGTGGTAGCTCATGACTGGGCCACGTGGCACCGTACAACCAAACAAATAATGCCACGTGTTGAAAAATCATTTGTCCACATCTACCAACTATCTTCCACTCAGCCCTGCCACATGTCGTACGGACTACCACGTCAGCATCCATACAGATTGTATGGACTATATAGTCAACATCCCTTTTTTTTACCTGTTTGTCATTTTGAACAGAACGTGATATCTCTCTCTCCCAACATCCATTTGAACCCAAATGAGTTTCATTGGGTTCGTAACGATGAGGCCTATGCTCCTGTTCGATTTGAAGTGATTCCAAACACTTTGAATTTTTGAGCAAAATTTGATCCCCTGGATCACACCTCCCCATTGGAAAGACTTTTGGACTTGTTCGTATAGTTCCCTCACCTTTCCAACCTCAATCCACTTGGATTTTCTTGGCTTTGTACCTTTAATACCAACTCGAAGATACTCCACATTTCCTCATTTTGAAGTGTGCATTCTCCTGTCAAGGATTGTGTCTTCATGTAGTTCTGTAAGATATTCTGGGGAAAAACCATCTATAGAAGGAATCCGAACATGCTCTCCTTGATCATCAATCAAAGGAGGCTCATACAATTTCAAATTCTCAACATTAACAACTGTATACATTTGTATATAAGGAGGCAAATCTAAACGGAAGGCATTGTTACCAATCTTTTCAATAATCTTAACAGGACCATATTGAATTGGTTTCAATTTTTTACCTTCTTCTTTAAGAATCTCCTTACTAATGTAAAGCCAAACTTCATCTCCAACTTGGAAACTGTGATCAACATGATGCTTGTCATGTCTCATGTTGTACTTGGCTTGACTCTTTTCCAACTGCTCTTGCACCATCTGATGTATTGACTGAATTTGTTCAATGAACTTTTCTGCCCTATCAATGTCATACTGACCATCAATAGCAATATCCTTCCCAAAGATAAAATCTAAAGGAGATTTGGGCAAATAGCCAAAACATGCTTCAAATGGCGACGTTTGAGTTGAAGAGTGCTTAGCTCGATTGTAAGCATGTTGAATGTAGTGTAAATGCTCATCCCAAAGTTTAGGATGCTTGCTGCAATAACCATGAAGAAGATGCACCACTGTTCTATTTACCACTTATGTCTGACCATTAGTTTGCGGATGAAAATCTATGCTCTTTTTCAGTTTGGTGTCCATGAGTGCCCATAAACTCAACCAAAAACTTCCAACAAATCGAGAATCCTGATCAGAAATAATGGATTTAGGCAATCCAAAATTCACCCAAATATTTTGAAAGAACATTTGTGTCATTTTCTCATATGTAACCTGCTTCTTACAAGGCATCAAAATACACATTTTTCTAAATCGATCAACCACAACATAAAGATAATCATGATTTCATTTAGACATAGGTAGACCTCCTACAAAGTCCATAGAAATACTTTCCCAAGGATGAGAAGGAACTGGAAGTGGAGTATACAAACCCAACTTTTGATTGCTAGGTTTGCTTGTGGCACATAACGAACATCCTCGAACATATCTCGAAACACTTTCATTCATTTTATGCCAATAACAATACCTTTGCAAATTAGCCACTGTCTTGCCTACACCAAAGTGACCAGCAATAAGAGAAGAATGGGCTTCTCTTATTATGTTGATTGTTTCACCCTGTGGAATACATAGCTTTCCAAGATGATACAAAAGATTATCATGCACATGGTAATCCAATTCATCAACATGGTTAGAATGACACAAAGTCTCATATATTTCTTTAAAATCAGTATCTAAAGCATATTGCTCAACATAACTCTCATGTATGATAGGATTATGCTTAAGAATAACTGAAGCACTAATAATAGGCCTTGAAAGCATATCAAAAACTTTGTTATAAATTCCCTTTTTATACCTGATGACCAAGTGGAACTGTTGTAGAAAACCCATCCATCTGAAGTGCCTAGCTTGTTGTAGCTTTGTTTGTGATTGTAAGTATTGCAGTGGCTGATGATCGATGTGGACAATGGTTTCTTTCCCACACAAATAATGTTTCCATTTTTTCACACTTTGTACCAATGCATACAACTCCTTATCATAAGTAGGATAGTTAATCACGGCACCATTAAAAGTTTCAGAATGAAAACACATGGGCTTACCATGTTGTAGCAAAACTGCTCCCATTGCATAATTGCTTGCATCTGTTTGGATTTCAAAAGGTTGTCTTAAATTTTGAAGTACAAGAACTGGCGCTAAACTAATCTTCTCTTTCAAAGTATCAAAAGCCTTCTATTGCTTGCCTCCCCATTGAAAAACTTGCTTGACACTTGTCACTGCATGTAATGGAGCTGCAATGGAAGAAAAGTTAGCAATAAACTTTCTCCAATATTGGGTTGCTCCCAAAAAATTTCTTACCTCTGTCACATTGTTGGGCTTGGGCCATTCCAATATGACTTTGACCTTGGAGGGATCAATTTTTAATTCGCCTCCTCCAACAATATGCCCTAAGTAAATAAGTGAAGGCTTTCCAAATTCACATTTGGACATCTTCAAAAACAACTTTTCCTTTCTCAAAACATCCAAAACTTGTTTCACATCTTTAACATGCTCTTCACGAGATTTTCTAAAGATCAAAATGTCATCCAAGTAGACAATAAGACAATCATCAAGAAAAGGCCTTAATACATCATTCATAACTCTCATGAAAGTAGCAGGTGCATTTCAAAGTCCAAAAGGCATTACCATCCACTCAAACAAACATTGCTTTGTTTTGAAAGTTGTCTTCCATGTGTCTCCCTCGGCAATCCTGATCTGATGATATCCACTTCTCAAATATAACTTAGTAAAATATTTAGCATCTTTCAATTGATCAAGCAAATCATCGATTCTAGGAAGAGGATAACGATTCTTTATCGTAATTTTGTTTAAAGCCCTAAAATCAACACACATACGCCATGTACCATCTTTCTTTGGCACTAACACAATTGGAGATCCACATGGCGATGAGCTTGGTACAATGACCCCTTTATCGAGAAACTCTTGGATTTGTTTTTTAATTTCGACATTCTCCATGACCAACATCCTGTACATACCAATGTTTGGAAGAGGACAATCTTGCTGCAATTGAATTTCATGTTGGATACCCCTTTTTGGAGGTAATCCCTTTGGTTCCTTAAACATCTCATCATATTGATTAACAACCTCA
>ML801113.1:256968-271562 GCA_009831015.1 Picea engelmannii | reverse complement strand
AATTTCTTAACAGTGTCTTCAGATATAAGGTTTGCTTGAGATCTAGTATCAAATAGAGTATCTATTTTGGTATGCTTTGAAACAACCCTTATGTGAAAAAGTTCAATTCTTTCTTTTTCTTGTCGAGTTACATTGAGATTATTATTACTTGAAGAGCTAGTACTTGCAATAGAATCATTACCTTGATAACCCATGGTTGTGATCTTTGTTTCATCACCCAAATCAAAACCTAAATCATGTTGTATGGTTGCAACAGTCTTTTGTTTCATCCCTTTGTTGCCAAACTTTTTGGGTCTTCTTTCAGGATGAAGTTTCCAACAATGGTCTTCATCATGGCCATATTTTGAACAATGTTTGCATGTGAATTTTTCTCCCTCTTTCTTAACAGCAACATTCTTTCTTCCATTACCCTTGAACTTCCTCTTTCCTTTGTCTCCATGACTGAAAGGCTTCTTGTTACCCTCATGAGTTTCATTCCTTCCTCTTGCTTCCAAATGAGTGGCCTGAACACAAACTTCATCTAGATTTGAAGGATTAAACATGAGTATTGTATGTCTCAAATAACTATGTAAAGCTCCAATGTATTTGATTAAAGTTTCTTGAGAAGACAAATCTACTCCCAAAACCAAAGCTCTTCTCCTAAATTCTTGAGTAAATATTTGCACATTTTGTCCTTTAGCTTCTAAAATTTTGCCAATCCATAGTATATTTTTGCATATATGCCAATAAAATTGTCTTTTAATTGCAACAATAAAATCATTCCAAGAGGTAAAATTTTACCATGTTTCTTCATGTCCTCTTGAGTCTTGGATTCCCACCAAATGAGTGTTGCACTATCCAATCTTAAAGAAGCAAGCTGAATCTTAGTTTCATCATCTTGATTTTTTTGTATCCTACAATACACCTTAATTTGATGAATCCAATTATATAATTTCTTAGCATTTACTTCTCCATTGTACATTGGCAATTCGAATTTAATATCAAGCTTTAACGAAGGAATTTTTGAAGGAGTTTTACCATGTTCTTTTGGAGAATTCGGAATAGGTCTTGCACTAGTAGAAGAAGAAGAAGAAGATGATGCAGGTGAGGGTGGTGGAGAAGCACCATTCCCTCCATTTCCGTTTGGAGTTTTATCACCACTCTCTCCCTTGTGCTTTGAAGGGTTGGAGCCTTCACCTTGCAACCTTATATTCCTTTCCATCAAGATTTTCATCATTTCTCTCATTTCCATGACAACCTTTAAGAGATCTTCATCTTCTGCAGGAATATGTTCATGACTCTCTTCATGAGCCATACTTGGTGAATGCCTCCTTGAAGCTTGCAGTGATGATATAAGCTTCCTCCTTGAAGGATGAGGACTTGGCTCTACAAGTTGACCTTCTCCTCTTGTGAGTTTCAACCTTGTGAGCATCAGAAAACAAAAGCACTTGCAAATAATCAAGTCTTCAAAAACCTATGCTCTGATACCAACTTGATCTAAAAATGAAGAAGACTTGAATTCTTGAAAATATTTTCAAGTTTAATTTTTATGTGTTAAAATGCAAACGGATCAATTTGCAACACAACTTTTATGGAAATTACTCATTCAAGATGCATATAAACAACAACAATAAACAGTGAACAAAAAACACATAACACAACAAATGATAAAGGAGTTCACCCCTCTCTTGGGCTACATCTCCTGGTCGAGTTTCGAATGGATCTTTTGTATTATTTGATCAAAGTGCTCAAAATGGTGTTTTGAAATGCTCAAATTTCCAAATAGACGGCTCCAATGGCTTCATAACGTCCAAAAACCCCTAGCTGGGCTTTTTCAACACCTTGTTTGGCCAAAAATTGAAGAATATAGGCTTCCTGGAAGTTCCCCTTCAAACTTGTTGTCTCTGCATCGACAAATTGTACCCTTGTTGGCTCAACCTAGCCCCCACACATTTTTAAGCGTTAAAACTCAACACCGAATGCAACTGCACAAAATGTGTGAACTGTAGGATAGTTACAGGCACACCTAGCCCCTAACCTCCAAGGTCGAGGTCATATGACCCATATGACCGCGCACAAGTGCAAATATGGGCTCCGTTTCCAAAAGCCAGTGGACAATGAACAAGTGGCGGGTCGTTGGTTTGTATAACCGTTCAAACCAAAACATAAATCCATGTGCACGCCACAATATAACAATGGTCATATGTTATTGTATTATACAACCGGGGGCTGGGGCTAAGCCCCAGCTCGGGCCCCACGCCAACCACACAAAAATTCAAACATAAATTTATATAAAACCATATATGTAACAAGGAATATGGTGGGGTGCTTTGGCAGTGCAGAATTTGCAAAGGATATACATGTGGGTGGAGTTTACGGGGTCAAATCCGGTGGACTCCAATAAATTTTTATACAAGCAACCAATAATAAGGTGCCATGTGGCAGCCCATGACTAGGCCACGTGGCATCGTACAACCAACCAAATACTTCCATGTGTCGAAAAATCATTCATCCACATCTGCCAACTGTCTGCCACTCAGCCCTACCATGTGTCGTACGGACTGCCATGTCATCATCCGTACAAACTATACAGTCAACATCCCTTTTTGTTGTCTGTTTGTCATTTTGAACATAACGTGAGATCTCTCTCTCCCGACATCCGTTTGAACCCAAATGAGTTGCGTTGGGTTTGTAATGATGAGGCCTACACTCCTGTTTGATTTGAAGCGATTCCGAGCTCTTTAAAGAACTATCCTCATACAAAATTAACGTAGCAAATGGCATGATAGATACATTAAGAAGAAATACTTTCAACCAGGGGATTGGGCATTACGATTTGATTCCAAATATAAAAATTTTAAAGGAAAACTTACAAAACGATGGCTAGGACCTTATGAAGTGGAAACTTGTTTTGATAACGAATCTGTTAGATTCAAGATCATAGATGATTCTCAAAATTCCTTTGTAGTAAATGGACATCGATTAAAAGTATATCAAAAACCCTTGTCTAGAGATGATTTTCTACGGGAAATGTCTAAACAACCAGAAATAAAGATAGTAGGAGAAGAGTCTTCTCCTCCTGCTAATCCTTGATCATTTTTTTTCCAGAATTTTGTAAATCATAAAAATACAGAAAAAACAAAGTAAAATAATAATAATTTTTTTTTTTAAAGAATTTGAAAATAAAAAAGAATTTTCTTTATGAGTTTTTGGATATGTTGATATGATTGTTTTCAGTTTTATAGGATTTTTGAAGAAAATACAGAATTGAATTTCATCACTTTTCGCAATAGGTAAGAAGGTAAGATTACTTCATTTTGTGAAAAAAATTCATCAGTATTTACTGTCTTGTTTTAAAATTAATAAATTCGATCTTGTTTACTCCCATTGAATTTCTCATTAAAGTATGAAAGGGGAATTTATTGGGTATAGGATTATTCTTTACCAGGCCCAATAGATTATGATGGGAAAGAAACCCCCCTAGAGTTTTCTTTTAGCATTTTCTCAAACTCTCAAAACATGAGAACGTGACGAGCATATACTAACTTGGGCTCGTAAAATCCACAAGTAAGTAACTACTATCCCACCAAAATCATTTTCTGCAAATTTTATATTTTCACTGGTGTTGGATGATGTGGGATACATTAAG
Organism: Picea engelmannii; assembly: GCA_009831015.1. Lineage (NCBI taxonomy): Eukaryota > Viridiplantae > Streptophyta > Pinopsida > Pinales > Pinaceae > Picea > Picea engelmannii. The sequence continues at coordinate 267,934 of ML801113.1, read as the reverse complement.
TTCCACCTTCCAACAAGTCTCACTCCATCGACATCAACACCTTATCTGGGTTGATATTAGAGACTATTTAGTACCTTGGAATTTGCATGCCTTAATGGTAGATTTCCTTGCTAACAACCATGGGAATACATCAATGTCTCTTGGTTGATAGATCCTACAGGTGACTCGACACCAAGACCTTTATTCGTACTTGTTAGGATGTACTATAGATACCTTGAGGCCCATTGACATCAATGGTGGGTTATCTCACATTGGTTAATGACATTCATTAATGGCCGGTAATCCAATGATTTCTTTTTGTGTTCGACTTCAGAACATTTATTCACACAAATAAGAATTATACCATGGGTTAAAGATTTGAAGTTGTTGTAGAAGACATGATTTTGGTTGATTCCTTTTAGGAATAAAAAGGAGACAGGTTCAGGGATAGCCAACAGTTAGTTTTCTTCAAAAAAAGGAAATCTTTTGTATCTCAGCAAGGTTTTGTTGCACTTGCCTAGCTACAGTAGTTTCCAAGTACATAGCTTGAAGCTCCACAGATGGCTTGTTTTCTACCTTGTTTAGGATGTCTTCACTGCAGTTATTTTAAGTTTAGATTTCTTTGCAGATTTTTCTTTATTTTCTTAGTACCAGTTAGTACCAGTAAGAATCAATCAATCCTAGGAAATGCAAATCAGTCATAGTGGATATCAGCAGCACAGATTCTAGTTACATCTTTGGCGTTCTCCAGATTCAGAATTGGTTTCAAAATTTCTGCAGTAAAAAACATAGCATAACATGGAGTAAGTAATCGAGCTCAGGTAAGTATAGTTTCATGTTAGTTTAATTTATTAAAATACATATTAATAACTTGAATTATGACTGCCTTGATACTCCATGTCATTTTTTTTCCCATGTGTTAATTCATTATTTCCCTTTCTTATAATGAGTATACTTTGTACTTAAATGTTGAGTTCAATTCTTCTTGACACTTCGTGTCATGAAGAATGAACTACATTATCTAATGGTTGAATTTGATACCAACTCATTTGAACTGATGTTTTAATGAAGAAGTACGATTGTTATCATTCCTTCACATGTGCCTGATCCTCATGACATTCAAAACGTCTTTCCATAATACCTTACACGGCCTATTTCATAAATAATGGTATGCTCGTACTTTGATGTTATCTCCTTACATTTTAATGGTCTTCTCCTCTGTTCATATCATCTACTTCCTTTTCCTACTTTTGAACCTTTCCTATTATACTGAGTAGCATCATGGTGGCGAATCTTCACGAACTCGAGACTTATGCAAATTTGGAGGCTCTTCCTGAGTATGTAGTCACTAAGCACATCTTTTAGAAGGATGGTTTGGAGCCATTCTTTGAGACATTTTACAGGTATGATGATAAGATTACACTTCAATTCGCTCTGCACTTTCATGGTCGACTGGCTAAAGTAAGTGAATTGGAATTTGAAGTTATAGAGAAGTTCATTTCTGAAGAAATACAATTACCTAGTACTGGTCAGAGATGGATGAAGGGACAACCAGTAGACAAAAAGCTCTGCACATAGCTCCTGCAACCAGTATTGAAAATTGCAATGGTCAGAAGGCACCTCGAGGTCATGGTTGGAATCGAAATGGGCTCAGTTGCTATCCATACTTCAACGCTACCTCACTTGTGAAGGTCGGTACACGATTGTGTTCCCCTGTCATGCTCGACTCTTACTGCATTTTAAAGGTAATCATCTGTTGAACATCCCTTATTTTCTGTTAAAAAGTTTGAAGAGGATGTCAGAACAAGTTCACAAAGAAAAGGATTTTAGGGGCAATCTGTTTCATTTTGGTCTTGTAAAAATTCTACTTAAGATCGCATTATCCCACAAATAGGAATCATGGGATATGTTTTTTTATAAAAACTCTAACTTCTGAAAATTCTAAGGATAAAACCCTTGAGTCAATTGCCAAACAGAGGAAGTCGAGTTCTAAGAATGAAGTTGTTAAAACCCTAGCCAAAGTCTGTCATGATCCTGAGTATACACCATATTGTAATATTGAGGCCAATGATGGTAATCCTATCTCTGAGCACTCGTTTGATGTCCATACTCCTGAGGGTTTGGAAACTAGTCATGAAAAAGTAGAAAATGTTGTCCATACAGATGTAAATATTGAAGCTCAGATTTCTTCTCCGACTGATAAAAATTTTATTGATGTGGAAGAGCTCGAGCAATTCATCGTCAGACCTAGAAGGAAACCTAAACATAAATTCACATTTTCAGATAAGGATATCTCTGTGCCTAGTTATCCATTACAGGAAAGAATGAAGAGTATGACTGATCATGAGGATGCTCCATAATCTTCTGAGATGACATGGACTCTCCCTCTATTTATTATAAAGGTTCATAAAGTCAACCAACAAGAAAATGTGCCAGAGGAAATTGTGCAGGACAATCCAGTTGAGATACCAATTGATACCCCTGTTCAAGTACCTGATGAGTTCACTCATGAATCCAGCCCTCAAACACAACAAGGTCATTGTGAGGAATTCAAATATTATTCTGAAATGTCTTCCAGTAGATCTTTTCGACCAATGGTTGTCCAATTGAAAAACATGAATCACAGGTTAAAACAAAAGTTACATGAATATGCCATATTGGATCGGCATATAAAAACAGAAAATGAACTTATGAAGCTCAGGCAAGCTCACTTCTTGGCAAAGATAGAGAGATTAAAACAGAAAAATAAATCTTATTTGTAGAAGAATAAGAGATTGCAGAGGATTGCCAAGAAGCACATTACCGTTAATCGGGTTCTTAAGAAGGAAATCAGAAACATGAAAAAGCAGAAACAAGAGGGATTACAAATGTTGGTTGCAGCTGCTGCAACACTCTGATGAATACTAGTTTTTTTCCTTTTTGTTTCTTGAGGAAAGGCAAGGTCTTGATCTTGGGGGAATGTTAGTCTCTAATTTTGACCATATTTTTGCCTATGTTATGCCAGATATGCCCCCATTCCATATCCATTATCATTCCTTTCTAGCCTTACCTTGATACATTTCACATCATTTTTCCCTAAATGGAGCTATTCAAGGTATTCATATGATTTAAGTTATTTTTAATGTATTTTAATACGTTAAACTGATATTGATACTAACATTGCATGAGTTAGGTACTTGTTTCCTTGAAGTAGATTTATCAGTACCAAGTACCGGCTTCCACTTAGTGGGGATGTCAAAGATTTGCACGATATTGCCAGATTGGAATGCCAGCTCTGATTCATATGATTGATCAAGTTATAGTTCAGATTTCAAATCTCGAATTAATCTTAAGAGAATAGAATGTGATGACTCAAAGAAGAATTATAGAACCGGGTTTTACTATGTTTATCTCTATTTCATAGTTCACGCTTCTTGACACTTCGTGTCATGAAGCTGTGAACTTAATTTTAACAAACTTTGAGTTATTTTTGGATCTAAGATTTGCTCAATTAATGTACCTATGTCTAACTCTATTTTTGGATTCACAATTGTAGATGTAGGGAGGATCTATATAAACTTGGTGTCTCTCTATGTCAAGGATATCTCTGAAGAAACCATGCTATGTGATATTGTTGATAATACAATTCCTTAACTGTGCGTTATATTATCTTTTTTGTCCATGAATTGAGTTAATTTTCGAATTATGGAGCATAAGGAATGATATAGTTACACATGAAGTGATTTGATTTAGTTCTAGTTTCATTTTAAAGCGATTGAACCTTTTGGTTGGGCCCGCCAACAGGTTCAATTCGCTTTCCCTTTCTTTATATTGTAGATAGTTTGTTTCCAGTTTTAAAATCTGTGTGTTAGTTTATTTTTAATCTGAAATTGTTTTGTTAATTTTTGACTTGAATCGTTTTTGTTTAGTTCGTTTTTAGTTTGGTATTATTCCGTAGATCATTGAATATTGGAATTAGTTGTCTTCCATTCATAGAATTTGATGAACAATCCAATTACTAATTTAACTCTTTTAATTTAGTTTAGATTTACTCTGTTTTCAAGTTTCTAGTTTAATTATGATTTGAAGTTAGTTTAAACTCATATTTACTATGTTTTTAGGGTAGTTCAATTGTGATTTGGTTTGAGGAAGTTTCTGACATCCGTAGGGTAGAATTAGAGCATTGATTAGTTTCAATTTCATTAAGATTTATCTTGATTTAGAACAGAAATAGAGAAAGATTAATTTAGAAGTAATGATTTAGTTTGATTAAGAATTTATGATAGATCATTAAAGATTTCTTTACATAGGATATTGTTAAAGTGAATTGTAACTAGTAGAATAGATTATTGTAAGAAATCGATCTGTATATGCACTAATATAATCTTTTTTTTATCCTTTGAAATTTAAACCAAATTTAGTTTGCAAGATTAGACATAGCGTAGCAATCATAGTTGAAGTGGATTTTCTGTTTTATTTCATTTCAATTTTATCTTTTAGAAAATATTTGGATTCAGATTTTTAAACTCTGTTTGTTAAGATTTTGCTTAATTAGGAGTAAGATAAACTCTAGAATGATTTCATGTTAGTTTCTCTCCAGTAAAACTTTTAACACGTGGCAGATTTTAGTTGTTGAAATGATTCATGTAAGATCTTTTTACACAGGTTGTTCCATTCAATAGACTTAAATTCGATAGATAGATTAAGGCAAAAGACAATAGAATATGATCATTACCTTTATCATAATATTAATGAGTTTAGTTTAATTTTGAATTTAGTTTGGTGTTGATTCTCTTTGATTTTATTTTTGAATAGGTTAGTTGTGAAATTTCTAGTATTTAAAAGTTTGATTTTATTATTAAAACTTAATTAATCATAGATAGAATTAGAATCAATTGTGAGTTTTTTGAAGTTCTGATAAATAGTTAGTTTTGCAATAGGAAAAGAATAGTCAAGTATTTGTAATTTTGATTAGAAGTTTTCATTTCATAAGAAATTAGTTTAATCTGAGAGTTAGGATACTTTTATGATTTTTAGATAATTAAAATAATGTGGAAATTGCAGATTAAATAGATTGATAAAGTAGGTGTAGGTTAATATCCGTGAGTATAAAATAGTACCAGTAGGTGAAATTTGTTGGTAAATGAGAATTTCTTGGTATTTAGATTGAATAGAATATTTTTAAATGTTCTTTCTTGTATAGTCAAGGTAGATGTTTTGATGATTAGGTGTTTAGTTAATGGTATAATTAAAATAGATAGCATTGGATGATTTCTTTGGATTAGGAATAGAAGTACATTTGAATTTAGTTAACTTAGAATCATTTCCGTTTCCTAGATTAATTAGACAAGATACGATCAGTTTTAAGATAATCATTAGAATTCAATTTATGAGAGTAAGTTTATGTTTTCTTTTCAGATTAACATTTAGGTAGAAATTAGAATCTTACCTGCACATATAGTGTAGCAGATCTAAGTTTACTTGCCCTAGTCTGACAATTTAGTGTTTTCAGGTAATTAAAATCATTAATATAAAAATCCTGACACCAAGGTCAAGAGCTCAAAATCATGTTGGGATCTATATGTACAAACTTCGGTATGAAGATCCCAAATACAAACAAAGATACAACCAAGGAAGAATCTTCATCACACAAAGAGAAGGATAGTCACGTGTTCTTTCCATATTCCCATCACCCACCCTTTCATTATCACAATATGTGGTATCACTTTCCAAAGGTCGAAATGCAAAATTTTGATGGTTGTAATACCTTAGGTTGGGTTACCCAAATGGAACACTATTTTTCTCCCCATGGCATTACTATTGACCTATATAAACTAAAATTTGGGGTCTTATATTTGGATTCATAATGTTGGCAATGGTGGAAAATGTATAAGAAATATTATAGAGGCTACATTACTTGGACCCAATTTGTAAAGGTTCTTTATGATTGTTTTGAATGTGACACTCACTATTTGGGATGACTAAAAAATTATGCAAACCATGCAAAGTCATTGACTATATTGCAGCCTTTAATCAATTATTGATCTATACATAAAGGTCTATTCAATTCATTTTCCAAATAATGTTTCACAGTTGGTCTTAATTAGCAAATTAGAGAACATGCCATGATGCAACAACCAAACGCATGGTTGGAAGTTAGTGACAAAGCTAAACAAGTTGAGATGGCGATCAATATCAAACCAGAAGAACCCCATTCACTACCTTCATTGTCCCTCTATTGGCCACTACCCTTATCTCCTCCACCTCTACGCCATTAAGAATCCAAAAATTGTTTTCAAAATAGATGGTAGAATGTCAATGCCTCAAACTTTGTTGTAATTGTGATGAGTGGTATTTCAAAGGAAACAAACATAAAGATTTTTTTTTATTTCAAATGGATGATCTCCATAAGACCATTCAAAAGAAATTCTAGCTGAAGATACTCTTGAACCAAAATTGGAAGACACCACCCCTCCCATGGACAAAAAATCCTCCTTACATGATCCTTGTGAGAAACTCCAAATTTCTCTCCATGCCCTATCAAGTTTCTTGTCACCCCAAACCTTGAAGTTGATTGGCTACATCAAGCAACACAAAGTGATTGTGTTGATTGATAGTGTCAGGACCCACAATTTTATTCATAGGAGAGAAGTATAAGAAACCCATTATTATGTCCATCCCATACCTATTTTTCATACTATGATAGCCAATGGTGGTATGATGAAATTTGGGGGGCGATGTGAAAATGTGAAACTACAAATTGGTGAGTATCATCTCAAAACTCACATGTTTTCTATTGAAATGGGTAATTATGATTAGTTCTCAAGGTAGAATGGTTACACACTTTGGGAATTGTTATCATGAAATTTAAGGATTTATACATGAGCTTTACTAAGGGAAGAAACATACCCTCAAGGGGCTTATGTTTGGTTCCCCTCAAACTATCACTTCTCATCATATGGACAAGATAATTAAGGGAGGTATCTTGGGTATTATTTTATAGTTCAATGAGATAAAAATAGTGGGAACCCCCTAATAAGACATTCACCCTGATTTGCAGTTGGTCCTCACTAAACACCAATAGGTAATTGAAACATTGCAACATTCACCATCTTCACATGTGGATCATGACCATGGTTTTCACCTCATATCAAGTAGTCAACCACCAAATTGTGTGTCCTTATAGACACCCTTTTATGCAGAAGAATGAAATTGAAAAGATCATTCATGAATTTTTGAAGGTGGGAGTCATACATCCTAGTAATATCCCTTACCTATCACTATTGGTCATGGTATTAAATAAGGAAGGTAAAATTTGGCACATATGTCCTAATTTTTGGGCTCTCAATAAGTTGATAGTCAAGGGAAAATTTAATATGCTAGTTATTGATGATCTCTTGGATTAATTTCATGGAGCTAAGAGTTTAATTAAACTAGACCTTCATTTTGGATACCAACAATTCAATATGAGAGAGGTATACATCACTAAGACAACTTTCCATACACATGAAGGTCATTATGAGCTTTTAGTGATTCCCTTTAGCGTTTGTAATGCTCCATCCACCTTCTAGAGCCTCGTGAACAAGATTTTTCAACCCTTCGTACACAATTTTGTGTCAATATTATTTGATTATAAATTGATCTACAACAAGAAAATCCCACATAGATCATGTTGATAGAGAATTGCAACTAGTATGGGACCACCAATTATTCATGAAAATCTCCAAATGTGTTTTTGGGGATTTAGAGGTTGAATACTTGGGTCATGTTGTAAGTTAGGATGGAGTTTGAGCAGATCCCAAAAATTTTCTAGCTATGTAATATTGGCCCCACTGCAAGACCCTGAAAATATTGTGTGGATTCTTAGGAACTACGAGATAATATAATAATTTTGCAAAAAAAATATGGAAAAAATGTTTCTCCCTTAACTGTATCATTTAGAAATAAAGGTTTTGTATGGAGTCACACCGCTAAACATGCCTTCTCATCTTTAAAAGATTCCATGTGAACTACTCCAATATTAGCAGTTTCATATTTTACTAAGACGTTTTTCTTAGAAAGTGATGTCTTAGACATAGGCCTTGGAATGGTCTTAACGTAAGAAGAGTTCCCCTTGGAATTCACTAGTATGTAGTTGTGTTACCGGAATCTGGGAAAATCAACATATGATAAGGAGATAATGACCATCCTTCATGCAGTTAAGACTTGGCACTCATATCTCATAATGAGGTGCTTTTATATCAAGACAAATGATCATAGTTTGAAGTATTTCTTAGAACAAAGGGTATCCTCACGAGAGTAGCATAATTGGGTAACTAAAATGTTGGGTTACAATTCTGATATTATATCATGTAATAAGGGTAAATAACATGTGGTGGATGATGCTTGATCCAAGAAATTTGAGGAGGATGGATCCCTCTTTGTATTATCCTTATTCATTTTAGGTTTTATCAAGGAAGCCCATAGAGAATGGATGGAAAATGACTATGTAGTTCAACTCATTCAAAGGCTTCAAGAATACCCCAACCCTCCTAAAGAGTTTATATGAAAACAAGATACATTGAGGTATCAAAGGAACATTGTTTTGGTAAAAACTCCTACTTTAAAAAAAGGTCATAGAGGAGTTGCATTCATCACCTATAGTGAGTTACTTTGGATTTCATAAAATAATGAAAGGGACAAGCATCCAATAATTTTTAGCAGCCTATGACACATTCAAATGAAACAAGGGTGATATAGTGAAGATGCCAAGGTAATTGTGGCTACTACTAATCCCAACACATATATGGACTAGTTGTTGGCAAATATTGAACAAGAAATGAATGTGTGTTGATAGTTGTTGTCATTGATGGAAACAACGGAGATGGTCGGATATGAAGGATAAAACCCCTTGGGGATTCGGACGTAAGAGCTCAGGAGGTACAACATTGAAGAAAACACACACAACAAGAGCTTACAGAGAAGAAGGAAGACAGAGATCCAGTGACCGTTGGATTCCATTCAAATTTCCTGAAAGGCTGACAACTGTCAGATCTGCAGAAGTTGCAAGGGAGATAAGCCATCGGAGATTCGGGGATCAGGATTTCAATATGCAAAGTTCACACGACAACGAAAACCCCGAAATCCCGATACGCGATTTCGCAAATTGATCGTAGCCTTTACATCAAGCAAGGATCTGGACCGTTCATTCGTATGGACGCATGGTAGCCAAGAGGCCTCATCGGAGTTTCGGGGATCGGGGTTTCAACGTGAAAAGAAAACAATGCAACGAAAATCCCAATTTCGCGATATGTGAAATCCCGACTGAATCTGCACCGTCAGATCAACATGAGATTTAGACCATCGATCTTATTCACGACAGCAGTCCACGTCAGCAAAGGGACACGTGGCACAACTAGGGAATGACAGGTGTCAGGCAGATTCAACACTTCAGGCACATGAAAGTCACGAATCAGAGTGACACGTGGCAGGATCTAACACGTGTCAAACCACGTGTGACGTCAGCAGAGGCATCGATGATCAGGACCATTCATCTGAGGGACAGATGTCGAAGATCAAGGCACCATCGACATATCGGACATCGAGAAATCAGACTTCCTGAGGTTGAAGGAAACGAGAGATCGAAGGTCTCAAAATCCTGAAGGTATCAGGACCGTCCATATGAGGGACAGGTGTCGGAAATCAGGAGCGAGTTGGCATATCGCCGATCGGGAAATTGGAGTTCCCAAGGTCAAAAGAAACAGGACATCAGAAGTCCCTAAATCTCGACACAATCGGGACCGTCCATCTGAGAGGACGCGTGGCAGGAGATTGGGCCATCGGCGAAAGGCCCGATAGGAGGTCATTCATCGGCTAATCGAAAATCAGGATATCGAAGATCCCGGGCACAAAGGTTTTGTGAATTTCAAAATCGCGATCCGCGAAATCCCGATGAGTGGGGTACAGCTGTCAGCACAGCAGTGAAGGAGGACAGAGGATTAGTGGATGCCAGCTATCAGAGATAAGGATGTGGTTACAGGTAATGGTCACGTGAACCAGGGTCAGCCAAGGGGGGGCTGAAACACATTGGGAAATCGGGGATCGGGAATCCCGGAGGCAAGTGCATGGTGACATCGAAAAACGTCGAAACCCTGATGGAGGTTTGACTGTGGTCATGGGTAATGGTCATATGGACCATTGAGTAGCCGGATGGGGCTAAATCTCGGGAAATCAGGGATCGGGAATCCTGGAGGCATGTACATGGTGATATCGAAAATGCCGAAACCCCGATGGAGGTTTGACTAGGGTCATGTGTAGATGGTCATGTATGCCAAGGACTGTAGCCTGCAGGGCTAGCGCATAGAAAGGGGCGCGCGTAAGTTTAATTCAAATCTTAAACAGGAGCCCGATTTCCTCTGGATAATAAATACGGGACCCGATGAGCGTTGAACGGGTCCTAGACCAATGGGTTTAAAAAGGGGGGTCGAGGCTCTCGAAAAAAGGGGGTCGTAGAAGGATGCGGAGGCCATTTTTCTGACAGTAGGGATATCTATTGGTAGGTGAGGTCATTTGAGCAGGCAGCATGGTAGGTTTGAAGAAAGAGGAACCTCCTTGTGGCAGTTGGGGAGCGGATCTACATTGATAGAGAGATCTCAGTTGTGGGTTCTGCAACTACGAGATCAGAGGCATCTTCTCCAGGTTTATTGAGTTATTTAATATGTGTCCTTTGGTAACTGCCTGACAGTCTGTAGATCTGTGTTTACTCTTGAGATAGTTTCTGTTACTGTCATAACCACTAGATGAAACTGCCTGATCCAGTGATAAAATTAATGAAATGTGGTCAACAGTGAGTATGAGGGTTAAACCCTTCAGCAGTAAGCAATCTGCCAGTAGAAATTGGTGCTATCTTCAGGGGGTTGAAGCTCCCTTCCAGGAAAGGCTGGTAAACGAGAGAAGGTTGTAGCCTTCTGCAGGTAGAAGCCTGCGTACTAGTATGAGTCTGCACTAGTACATTGTTGTAGAATGTTTT
>ML801113.1:219238-252638 GCA_009831015.1 Picea engelmannii | reverse complement strand
ATTGCCTTATCTACAGCAGAAGCAGAATACGTGGCTGCAGCATCTTGTTGCACTCAACTTCTTTGGATGATGCAAACCCTTCAAGACTTTCAAATAAAATGTTCATCTCCTATCTCTATTATGTGTGATAATACAAGTTCCATTAGTATCTCAAAGAATCCTGTTATGCATTCCAAGACCAAGCACATTCCCATCAAATATCATTTCTTACGAGAACATGTGCTTGAGAAAAAGGTGAAATTGGAGTATGTTCCCTCCAAAGAACAAGTGGCTGATATCTTTACCAAGCCTCTACCCATAGAAGTGTTCGAAGATCTTCGACAAAAACTGGGAGTAGTCTCTGCCTTGCAGAGGATCAGGTCTAATTAAGTACAAACATCTCAACTAGTTGATGCACTGGCTAAGGGGGAGCTTATTCAGCAGCTACAACATGGTTTCAGGGGGATCATGGTACTGTCCACTCTTTTCCATTGATGACAAAGGGGGAGAAAGGAGTTTCGGGAACAGAGTCCAGTCTGAATGGTTGCCATCAATGCCAAAGGGGGAGATTGTTGGCAAATATTGAACAAGCAACGAATGTGTGTTGATAGTTGTTGTCATTGATGGCAACAACGGAGATGGCAGGATATGAAGGATAAAACCCCTTGGGGATTCGGACGTAAGAGCTCAGGACGTACAACATTGAAGAAAACACGCGCAGCAAGAGCTTACAGAGAAGAAGGAAGACAGAGATCCAGTGACCGTTGGATTCCATTCAAATTTCCCGAAAGGATGACAACCATCAGATCTGCAGAAGTTGCGAGGGAGATAAGCCATCGGAGATTCGGGGATCAAGATTTTAATATGCAAAGTTCACTCGACAACGAAAACCCCGAAATCCCGATACATGATTTCGCGAATTGATCGCAGCCGTTACATCAAGCAGGGATCTGGATTGTTCATTCATATGGACACGTGGCAGCCAGGAGGCCTCATCGGAGTTTCAGGGATCGGGGTTTCAACGTGCAAAGAAAACAATGAAACAAAAATCCCGATTTCGCGATATTGGAAATCTCGACTGAATCTGCACCGTCAGATCAACATGAGATTTAGACCGTCGATCTTATTCACAATAGTAGTCCACGTCAACAAAGGGACACGTGGCACAACTAGGGAATGACAGGTGTCAGGAAGATTCAACACTTCAGGCACATGAAAGTCACGAATCAGAGTGACACATGGCAGGATCTAACACGTGTCAAACCACGTGTGATGTCAGCAGAGGCATCGATGATCGAGACCGTTCATCTTAGGGACAGGTGTCGAAGATCAAGGCACCGTCGGCATATCGGACATCGGGAAATCGGAGTTCTTGAGGTTGAAGGAAACGAGAGATAGAAGGTCTCGAAATCCCGAAGGTATCGGGACCGTCCATATGAGGGACAGGTGTCGGAAATCAGGAGCGAGTCGGCATATTGCCGATCGGGAAATTGGAGTTCCCAAGGTCAAAAGAAACAGGACATCAGAAGTCCTGAAATCCCGACACAATCGGGACTGTCCATATGAGAGGACGCGTGGCAGGAGATTGGGCCATCGACGAAAGGCCTGATAGGAGGTCGTTCATCGGCTAATTGGAAATCGGGATATCGGAGATCCCGGGCACAAAGGTTTTGTGCCTTTCGAAATCGCGATCTGCGAAATCCCGATGAGTGGGGTACAGCTGTCAGCACAACAGTGAAGGAGGATAAAGGATTAGTGGATGCCAGTTGTCAGAGATAAGGATGCGGTTACAGGTAACGGTCACATGAACCAGGGTCAGCCAGGGGGGGCTGAAACACATCGGGAAATCGAGGATCGAGAATCCCGGAGGCATGTGCATGGTGACATCAAAAAACGCTGAAACCCCGATGGAGGTTTGACTGTGGTCATGGATAATGGTCATATGGACCATTGAGTAGCCGGATGGGGCTAAAGCTCGAGAAATCGGGGATCATGAATCCTGGAGGCATGTACATGGTGATATCGAAAACGCCGAAACCCCGATGGAGGTTTGACTAGGGTCATGTGTAGATGGTCATGTATGCCAAGGACTGTAGCCAGCAGGGCTAGTGCATGGAAAGGGGCATGCATAAGTTTAATTCAAATCTTAAACAGCAGCCCGATTTCCTCAGGATAATAAATATGGGACTCGATGAGCGTTGAACGGGTCCTGGACCAATGGGTTTAAAAAGGGGGGTCGAAGCTCTCAGAAAAAGGGGGTCGTAGAAGGACGCGGAGGCCATTTTTTTGACAGTAGGGATATCTACTGGTAGGTGAGGTCATTTGAGCAGGCAACATGGCAGGTTTGAAGAAAGAGGAACCTCCTTGTGGCAGTTAGGGAGCATATCTACATTGATAGAGAGATCTCAGTTGTGGGTTCTGCAACTACGAGATCATAGGAATCTTCTCCAGGTTTATTGAGTTATTTAATATGTGTCCTTTGGTAACTTACTGTCAGTCTGTAGATCTGTGTTTACTCTTGAGATAGTTTCTGTTACTATCATAACCACTAGATGAAACTGCCTGATCCAGTGTGAAAATTAATGAAATGTGGTCAGCAGTGAGTATGAGGGTTAAACCCTTCAGCAGTAAGCAATCTGCCAGTAGAAATTGGTGCTATCTTCAGGGGGTTGAAGCTCCCTTCCAGGAAAGGCTAGTAAACGAGAGAAGGTTGTAGCCTTCTATAGGTAGAAGCCTGCGTACTAGTATGAGTCTACACTAGTACATTGTTGTAGAATGTTTTCTTATTAATAATCATTGAAGACAGAGACAACAGCAACGGTGGTTTTCTCCCGATATGGGTTTCCACCTTAAATCCTGGTGTTCACATGTGTTATTCATCTGTGTTAGTTTATGTTGTTGAATTACTGTTTAAAAGACATCTGATGAATGAAGAAATCCATCTCTGGATGCACTACTGTTTTCATAAGAATATACAACAACTGATTGCTCTAAAGTAGACTAAGATTTTTCAGTGAAAGAAAAGTTAAAAATTATTGATAGCTCTAAATACTGATTCACCTCCCCCCTCTCAGTATTTTCAACACTAGCATCTCTATGGATTTTATAGTGGGACTACCAAAAGTGGGTAAAAAATTAGTAATCATGGTGGTAGTCGATTGTATGTCCAAATATGCTAATTTTTGTGCCTTATCACATCCATTTACACTGTCCTTAGCTTCCCATGTTTGTATGAATCATATTTTAAAGTTGCATGTCATTCCCACTTCCATTATCTCATTTTGGGACCCCACCTTCACCAACATTTTTTGGCAGGAATTGTTTAAACTTCATTGTACCTAAATAAAAATAAGCATGACGTGTGATCCTCAAATAGATTTCTAAACATAAGTGGTAAAAAATTATTATAAACCTATATGTGATACTCCGGTTTTAAAAATCTAGGTCATAATGGCTTCCCATCCCATCATGGTGGAAAAATACCACTTATCCTGGAGCTACAAAAATGACACCGTATGAACCTGGTTATGGACAAAAACCATAATCTGTGGACTCCTATTCACTAGGAACATGTAAGGTTCATGAAGTGGATAACACACTTCACACCAAAGAAGCCACTCTTCACACACTTATGGATAATTTCGTTATGGATCAAAATATAATTAAATAATAAGATGATTGACATCACCAATAATTTTATTTCACAAAAGGTTCTATGGACATTATACAATCACCCATTGCATTGGGAAAATGGCCTACAAGCTAGCTCTTCTATCTCACTCCAAGATATTAATCTAGTATTTTGTGTACCTTGTTTGAAGAAGGTAGTGGAATCAAATTGTAAGGATAAAATCAATTAACTAGAACTTGATGAAGAATGTTCCATTTGTCTCCAACCAGAAGCAATATTAGATACCTCAGAGTTCCAACTGCACTAGCATATGGTATAAGAAGTGTTGATCTAGTTGAAATATATGTAGACAAAAGATGCCACCTAAAACCAAAAGTCTTTTTGACCCTCTGAAATTTTATCACCAACAAGTTGTTGGTAAATCGATCCTATGATGAATTTATGAGGGGAAGTTGGAGGTTGTTTATCTAGTGGCCCACCAAGTTCATAACCATTGGATCCTAGAAATGTTGTTGATGTGGAAAATTTATATTGAATGAATATGGGGATGGGCTAAATGAGGAATTCATCACATTGCAAACAATGTAGGGATTTCCAGGTAGAATCTCTCATATGAACAATAAGGCTTGAGGCTCATGAAAAGGTACAAGAAGAAAAGAGGCCTTGGAGTTTCATTATGGGAAGGTTCATGGGGCATAAATTGACCAACAACATGAGAGGAAAATGGGTCAAATTCCATGGAAACATAAGTTTGAAAAGAGTGCAAAAAAGATATGTTTTTAAAAAAAAACCAATGTGAACCAGTTAGAGATTTACCAAAAAATGTGGGTGTGTGATCTAGATTGTGTTGATAAAGAAATGAAATACAAACAAAAATATAGTAGAGAACATAGAAATATAGTGAAACCCAACTTCTATCAATGAATAAAATAGAAAAACATTGTAGATCACAAACTGGCTAGAATGGTCGTAGCTTATCTCTGAAGAGAAAGAGATGGAAGCTATAGTCATTCACAAATAAGAATTAAATCATACTCCATTACATGCTCAAAGTACATAATTCACCTCCATTATATATGAAAAAGTGAGAGGAGAATAATTCCCATGATGCATGTCGGATAAATTGTTCTAATTTTACAAAATTGCATAAGCATGTAAAACACTAGTACTTCCTGGGACGTCACCCATCCCATTACTACACTAGTAAAAGCATGCTTAACTATGGAGTTATAATGGGATATGTTACATTAACTTTGTAGGAATGTACATATTATGGTTGTAATTAACAAACAAATATGGCATTACATTACATTCCCCATTGAAAGGGTGAATATCATGGTTTATCAAAACTATAGGATCGAAAAAAATGATTCAATGGAAAAGGTGAATGGTCACCGAGATCCACCTGGATCAGTCCTCCCCCCTAATTAGGAAGAAATGGTCCCCATCGTGTCAATTTCCCTCTGGAGATGGAGAAATGTTTTTTGAATTTGAAACTTGGTGAGTCACTTTCTTTGCTAAAGTAGATGTCGTGCATGTACTTGGAATTAGTTTGTTGAAGGATGTCATTATCTTGTTGTTGGAGATGTTGGATACCTTCAACAAATCTAGTTGCATGATCTTCCTTGGTATGAGTGTGGGAGGACTTTATCATTGAAGATGCAACAAGAAGAGCTATATCAATTAGGGATAATTTCTAGAACCCCAATCACACCTGAAAAGGGTCGTGACCAATAGAGGTATGATGAACAGATATAATACTCTCATTCTATAGAAGGGAGAATCTATATATTGGACCATTGGGTAGGGAGAATTGGGAACCAATTCTATTGAATGATTGGATTGGAAGTGTATAGCAACCCCCATATGTGAAAAATTATCTTTGTGCTCCTCTACAATCTTTTCGACCTACTATTGTTGTATAGAAAGGTCTTGGGTTGAGGTTGTGATGATCACGCTGACATTCTATTCATATTTTTACCAGATCTTGAGGAGGGAAAAAAATTTGGCCTGAGATATTACTTTGTGGCACTATTTTTTCAAGATCGATGAAATGGTAGTAGTCATAACTACCTCTTGTATTCTATAGAGATGACCTCCCAGAGTAACAATGACACTGCAGGGTCAAGACTCATAGATAGCACAGTGTTTCCACATATATGGTTGTCCTAAAATAACATCACACACTTCAAGTGGGGAAACATAACAAAATACCTCATCCTTGAAGGTCTTGATGCCATAGGACATGCAACACTATTGGCTTATGCAAATGTCTTATCCTTGGCTCAACCATATGATGGTGTATAGTTTTGGGTGTGTCATCATTGGCAAATTCAATCTCTTGATGACCTCATCTGAGATCAATTTATTATGACTCCTAATGTCAACAATGAAATTCAATTGGGTTTCCTTTACCCACATCTATGAGTGGAAGAGGTGCTCCTCCTCCTCAAGCTCCTATGGTTCTTCTAGTTTTATTGTTGTGGTTGCTATGGTAGAAATGGGTTCTGCATTAATGACTTGTTTCCATTTATTATTCTTTGAATCAAATTCCAATCTAGGTTCTGATTCGTTTTCTTTGAGATTGGAAACAAATGAATATTTCTAGCAACATTCATTGGTGTTGTGTTAGGGGATTTTTTGGAAGTAGCACCACTTTCTAGTGTCTTTCTTAGACTTACCATCACCAGTGTTAGTCAGTGGATTGGAATGATTTTATTGAGATGTACTCTCCATTCCTTGTCCTTTATTATGGTTTCCTTTGCCATGCCTCTGTTGTGGCATATTTGTAAACATGAACCCTTACTTACTCCACAACTTGAATTTCTACTCAATTTTGACTACAAATCAATAAGTATATCCTAGTAGGGATATCTCGAATAAATCAATCTATTTTTGGATGTACCTATGTAGGTCATTGCAATACTTTAGAAATAGGTGTCTCTCAGAGTCTTTGATACACAAATTTGAGCATAAGGTATGGAAGATGTTAGTGTACTCTAGCACTGGCTAGTCTATATCATAACACAGATCCATCCATCTCATACACTAGTCATCATAGCTTCCAATAAGGTATGAATCCTCCTTGACAATATTTGAAACGTATTCCCATGTTGTTTCTCTCTCGAATGGTGTAGATTCATCTATGGTGTACCTCTCTCAGTAACCTTCACATGAATATCTAACACGGGGAAGCGTTTTAAGGAGAAATAAGGTGATCTTTTCATCGTCGGAAATTTTTTGAACAGAGTAATAAAATTCTAGTAGATTCAACCATTTTTATAGAGAATCCACATCTATATAGCCTTCATATAAGGGGATATCAAAATTTACTTATACCTTGAAGGGCATTGTACCTCCAAAATGGTTGCTTATCGAATATTCCTCAACGAAATTTTCCATCATCTCGTTCCTCTATTGCACATGGATTCCTCGAGAAACGTATTGAAAGGATCTCTTTATCCATCATATCTCTTTTATTCTACCATAAGAGTTCTCTTGGGATGGAAAAGGGGGTTGTCCTCTAGTGAAACTAGCTCGAGACCCAACTCTTTATACCCAGAACTTATCAGGTAGATTTCTTGTGAAATAACAAGGAGCATATTTCTTTGATGCCATTGATCCAGATTAGGTTGAGAATGAAATGATATACGAACAAAAATATATAACATAACAAAGAAATACAAAGAAACCAAACATCTATTAATGAATAAAATAGAAAAACGTTGTAGAACACAAATTGGCTAAAACGGTGTTAGCTTATCTCTAAAGAGAAAGAGATGTCAGCTACACTCATTTGCAAATAAAAATTACATCACACTCCATTATATTCTAAAAGGAAATCCTTCACCTCTATTATATATGATAGAGTGAGAGGAGAACAATTCCCATGATGCATGCGGGATAAATTGATCTAAGTTTACAAAATTCACGGGAGATCACCCATCCCAGTACTACTCTATCCCAAGTGATTTTAATTGTAGATTTATAATGGGATATGATGTGTTAACATTGCAGGAATGTACATATGATGGTTGTAATTAAAAAATGGATATGGAATTACATTACATTCCTCATCAAAAGTGTGAATATCACGGTTTATCAAAACCATAGGTTCTAAAAGTTGATTCAATGGAAAAGGTGGATGGCCACCAAGATACACCTGCATTAGTGTGGCCCTCCACTTGACTTGCAACAATTATGGTAATAATTGTCTCAATTCCATAAACAATATGAAAATGCATGAAGCCTTTGATAGTCTTCATTGATGTATGAGAGACTCATAAAGATGAGAATACCATTAAACGCTAGTTGTATTTATGGTTTTGTCTCATCCACCAAAGCATGGTTTTTACGATTTGGTTGACAAAATTAACTTGGTCATTCTCTTGTGTATAGTATGGAATGGTGAATTAATATCTAAATCACGAATTTCAATCCATAAATTCAAGGGCTTTATTCTTGAAATTATTTTCATAGTCAAATACCAATTATATGGGGAGACTAAAGTGAGTGATGACATCACACATGGTAAAAAAAGGAAGGCATTTCCATGAGGGAAGTCCTGTTGAAGGTATGTATTCCTTATTCCCATTTAGTGAAGTAGTCATCTAACACAATGATGTATTTATGATAGTTGTGGATGGGGTGTGTCATTCCATGAAATCAACTCCCCATTTACAAAAGGGGCTGATGGTGATGATGGGATGTAGAGGATATGGTGGTGCTCAGGTTTTGGAAAAGAAGATTTGGAATTTATTGCAATGCATAGCTATATCTTGGATGTAGGCATGGTAGAGGGAAGGATAGAAATTCCCTACAAGAAAGATATTACATGAGGAGGAAACTTTGAACAAGTGGCCACCACAAGCACTGCTATGCAAATTATTAAGAACATTCTCTTCCTCCTCATGAGATATGCATTGGTGAAATATGTTGTCAATGGTATGATGAAAGAGAACATCACTAAGAAGGATATAAAAAAGATATTATTAGTGTAAGTGTCGATTATTGTAACAATAAATATGGGATGAAAAATTCCATGTGAAAATATAAACCAAGATATCACCATACCATGGGTCACCCAATGATATTATGAAGAGATGATTATCAGGGAGAACACCATTGAGGGGTGGGCCCAAAATGTTGCTGGGACTTCGATGTGGTAAAGAAGGATATAATGACTATATTTTTAATTAAATCCACCATGGCTAAGGAAAAATTATGATCATGAATATATTGCAACACAATGTTTCATAGCTTCTTACTAATGTAATATGACATGCTCATGGGTGGGATTCCCCTGCTAAACTAATCGTGCAAGAAAATGTGAAAGCCTAGGAGGAAATTTTGAGAATGAAATCCTTAATGAATTTGGGGAGTGATGAGGGGTGTTATTGTTAGACAATTTTTTAAAGAATCAAACTCTTTTTTTGTAGTGTCTCTTAACCCTTAAACTTGAAACACAACTAGGTATATAGAGAATATAATTGTAAAATAAAAAAAACAAGAGATAATAAGATGAATCCTATAAAATATACCCTTGTATTATTATAATCCAAAGAAGGAGATTAATGTTAACTATACTATTAATATGGGGTGACCTTTCACTGACAAGATCTCCAAATATACAACTTCAGATAAACATTACATAGTCTCCTATCTTTTAAAATGGATTTTCAATGCCAAAAGTTGTAACTACTTGTGGTCCCATCACTAATGGGTATCAACTACCTAGTGGGCCTTGTTACCAACCAAACTAGTATCCTTTGTAAGGATTCTACTGGGGATAATAAAAACACGGGAAATGCACCACTTTCACCTTAGAACAATCTCCACTTTACTTTATGCCAGCTCCTTGAAGCAACTCACGGTATCCCAATCCTTGGAAACAAACTTGTATAGTACCATTTGGTAGCTCACGATATAGT
This sequence comes from Picea engelmannii, assembly GCA_009831015.1. Lineage (NCBI taxonomy): Eukaryota > Viridiplantae > Streptophyta > Pinopsida > Pinales > Pinaceae > Picea > Picea engelmannii. Next base: position 243,098 of record ML801113.1, on the reverse strand, counting down.
TTACTTCAAACTATGCACCTCAATATATTTCTAGATAGACCAAGTCCAATGAAGTAGAAACATGCCTTAATAATATTCAAACCTAGAGTTACGGAAATAAATACTATAATATAAAGAGGGTTAGGATCTAATTAAATAAGTGTTGATATATGAAATAAGTAGGATACAATAGAAAGATATGTCAACACTATGCTATCACTCTTTGGATGAAGAAACAAGTACATTTTACCACACATGACTGAGATCTAATTTCATTAATCAAAGAAAAATGATATACCTGAGTTATCCCTTGATTATATGCTACAAATTGTACTAGATTTTTATCATCCACAAATTCTAGAATCTTATATATTATTAAAAAAAACAGATTTTGGGTGAGGAAAAGCACCCTAGGAGTGTATAAAAGAACTTATAATGGTAAACCTTAGGTAATTTAGCTAGGGAAATGAACAAATATGAAAAAAAAATCCCAGAAATAATTAATTGTAAGTAAAAATGAATAATAACCAAGCAAATAACTCAAACATGCAAAAAGAGGTGGTGAATTCCCCTAGGATTTCACCAAAAAGATCCAAATGAAATATAATAGCTATGAAGAACTTAGGAGATGGATTTCACCATCAGAATATGTTATATATCCTTTATAAACAATACACAAATGAAATATATTCTAGGGTAGGGTTAGAATTCACCTTTAGGGTTAAACATTAGCTTTAGGGTTCCACCAATTCTTATTTTTATTGTTGTAATTTAATTTCCATAATTAGTAAACATCGTAAATTATTTGAAAAAAAATGTTATATTAAAATTTTGAGCATAAATGTGTGGGTATAGCTTTCCCTATTGGTGTTGAGGATATATCTTTTTTGTTTTTATGTTTTAGATGACATGAAAATAAGAGAATTGATTTTTTAAGGTATTGCGTGGCTGGTTGTTGGGAGTTACGATTAATTCCTTGTCTCTTCTTAGGTATTATGGGGTCAATAAGTATGCCCCTCTTAGAACTGGTTATCAATGTTTATCGATTAGAATACAAGACTAGGGTCTCAAAGATATTAGTCACTTGTCTAATCAAGACAAACCATAAAACCAAGGCCCTACAAGAAGGGTTTCCTCAAGCGAATTTACTTCACCAATAATATCAGCAAAGGACTTGAAAATAATTCTTAAAACCCTTTCCAAGAAGTATAGAACTAATCAATACAAGAGATAATCACCAACCAAATTGTTTTAGGGAAGAAGGAAGAGATGCAAACCCTAAACGTCCTCCCTCTATGTAGTTGATAAATCCTCAATGGATTGATCTTGATAGCTTTAGTAGAATATTGAGAATTCACAATATCCTTTAAAAAATTACCAAGAATAATAACCAAAAAATAATGAGATCCAAGAATTGACAACAAGAAACACTAAATAAATATCTTCTATTAATGGCTTCAATGATCTCCAACAATTCACAACAATTTGGAATGAGAGGATTGCCTTTATTTATAGATGAGGCTTGCAACTCCTTCCCATTCTTTATTACCTAAAATTAGGTTAAGGAATCAAAGAAAAAGTGACTTGTCATCCACACAACTTAGAGACTAAGTCAAATTATAATTAAAAGATGTTACATATGTTCAAAATCCTCAGAAAAGAGGTGACATCATCGTTCAAGGGAATTGGTTTTCCTTTAGATGCCAAACGTTCCCATGAAAAATGATTTAAAACATATTTAGGAAGCCTCCTAAGAAAGTAAATCTCCAATGTTTCTCTCCTCCAAGTGGAATTCTCTCATGAAAGTGTGGGGAATGACCTCAAAAGTGGTCGACATCCACAAAATGTGCTCAAAGAATGCTCAAATAATGCCCACAAATGCTCAAATATGTATTCAAATCATGAACATGTTTATACATAAGCTCAATGAACCTCCATGAAGCATGGGAGTGACTCTCCAAGTCAACAAATGGGTCATAAAACCCCAAACAACAAGAATGGGTCAACCCTCAAATATGTGAAAGACATATCCACATCATCAAATCATCTTAAGTGAGTTCCAAGTCATATATTCGATGTGAAACATCATGTAATTGACCTCCATATCATCCAAGTGTTCTCCAAATAACCCCACGACTGTCATAAAGTGCCCCAAGTGAGGTCGCCCCCCTTTAGTGAGAAAAAACACTCTAAAAAAGTACCAAAGGAGGGGAATTTTTCGTCATCTAACATATGGAAAGTGTAGAGGATTTTCACATGGATGTAAATATCCCATTCATGCCTCGAAGAGTGTGACTAATACCTTGATAAATGTGACATTCCTCAAAATCTGTGAGACTGCATCGAGAAATGTGAAACTAGAAAATCATGTGCATAACCATCTCCAATGGCCCGTGACCAAGGTGTAGTATATATAGAAGAAAAGAGGGTCTAGGTGGGGTAAAATAGGTGTGCTAAACTATTAGTGTGACAACCCTTACATAGCACAATCACATTTTATATAGAAAAAGAATAAGAGAATAGCTAGAGCATGTAAATAATGTATCCTAGTAGATCCACCTCATAATTCCCACATACCTACCTAGGAAATAAATTCCCGACTTAGAGGGAGTTACCACCTCCAAGGGACAGTCGGCTAGAGAAATAAAACCAGACACCCTAAGAATGGGGACTAAAAGGACATGCCATGACCATCCACATAAGGGGATATGGGAAACATCTAACCAACACTTGTACATCAAATTATCCCATAATGGACACATACAAATAAATCATCACAAGTTGGGCTCATTATACTGGTCACATCTCATGAAAAGATGTATGGTACACTGTAGATAATCTGAGGTGTAACATGCCTTATAAAGTGGACCCTTTACATTAAATAACTATCCATTGTTATCCATTCATTGTTATCCAAAGAGGATAGTCAAATGAAGAAGATAGCTAAATCTTATGTAGCCTAAAGTAGAGAGGTTAGGGTAGGACCCTGGCATGAATCCCTCTCCCTTTGAAAGAAATGTTGTCCTCAAGGTTGAATATGAGAAAATAATTGCAGGATCTTGGTTGGTTCCCATGTTTCATCTTTAGGCAGCATGTCTTTCCAATGGAAAAGTACTTCACTGATCATGTGTTGGAACAATTGATTTTCTATTGTATCCAATACTACCCTCGGTTGAAGCCAAATGGATCCTTATTCATTAAAGTCTAGTAAGCTAGTTTTCACCTTACTCTTCTATCCCACGACCTATTTTAGACAAGACACATGAAATACTAGATGAAGTTTGGAGTGGGATGGAACAACCAATTTGTAGGCCACTTGTCCAATGCGTTGGATGATATCATATGGTCCATAGAAATTTGGTGCTAATTTATGAGGTGTTTTGTCATTTAGTGATGTTTGTTTGTAGGGTTGAAGGTGAATAAACAATTCATCACTTGTTGCAAAAAAGTGTTCATAGTGATTCTAGTTTACTTGTTATTTCTTTCTATTTTTAGACATAAGCAAATTATCTTTTAGTATCCAAAGAATGGATTCTCTAGTATGGAGTGTGTGATCCATTGTCTAAACCTTCAAAGTTCCTAGAAGTGTCTGACAATGGTATTTGTCCATAAAAAAATTCATATGGAGTCATTTTGGTAGCTCCATGATAAAGAGTATTGTACCACCATTTTGTGAGGGGAATGCATTATGCCCATTGGTGTGATTTTAAAGAGGAAAAGCATCTCAAATGTTATATTTTTAGCTCAGGAGGTACTCCGCATGTTTTGTCTTGTATGCGGATGTTACCTTATGTTGACACTGCTAGGAACTTAACTTTGTAATGGGTTCTTATAAAGTTGTAAAGTGGTTATTTTATTAAAGTGACATTTTTAATAAAGTGTACCTTCTAATTTTAAAGTGACTTTATTTCATAAAGTGCACTTACGTAATAAAGTGAAATGTACTTTAATATTTTAAGTGATTCATTTTGGAGGGAATGAATCATGACCCTTGATATTGCAAAGGTAAGATTAGATCTTGGCCTTTGGATTTAGGGGTGGGGAAGGTGAAAAGACACTTTGGAGGGAAAAGTTCATTTTTAGATTTATAAAAAAATGCATTGGGTAGTGTGCAAGACACATTGAGAAAAAGAGGAAGAGAGATTTTTTATGAGAGCTTGGAGAGGAAAGTGAGCAACAAGTTGGCACATTTCCCAAGATATCTAGGGTGCAAATCCCAAGGAGGCATTTTATGTTTTGAAGTGTTTCTTTGTTATTTGTTGGGATAGACTATACTGTACCGATCCGTACAGGTCGTACAACAACAAACATTGGCATGGAAATCAAGGTAAGAGGTGGAATGGTTTTCGAGGAAGTTTTTTTGGGTTTTCTAAAGGAGTTAGGTTGTATGAACAAAAAGGTACAACAACTTGTTGTGGGCACATTTCTCGATGTGCTATTTTCATCAAATTCGTACAAATGTACGGACTGTGGCACATATTTCAAGGCAGATTTGTGGGAGATTGTTTTTGTGCTATAAGTGGATTTTCTCTTGGATGGAAAACATATTGTGGTTGCTAATAAATCTTTCCTAAAGCTAATATAATCTCTCTCTCTCTCTCTCTCTCTCTCTCTCTCTCTCTCTTTGGGTTTCCCCACATTGGGGTTTTCCCTGGAATTTGCCTAAATTTCTGAGTTATTCATGGGTGATTGAATGTTGTTCATTGTGTTTATTTATGCTGCATAATTACTGAGCAATGTGTATTTCTTCTTATGGAAATTTCTGAATTTGGGTTTTAGACATTTCAAAGTTCATGCAAGACAATTATCTCTAGGTTGCTAAGTGTATGACAAAATATCATGGTATCAGAGCTTGGGATCCAAGTGATAGTGAGCAGTGAGATTTTTGGACAAGTTTGAAGGGGGGGAATTTGTGATTGCTTTCATTGAGCTGTGACAGGGAATATGACTTCATGCATTATATTTGAGGATTGGTTGGATGGAATTTCCAACTATTTGCAGTGGAAGGTACAAATGTTAGTTGTACTCAAGGAGAACAAGATTTGGAACTATGTCATTTCTGTTGTTGTGGTTCCTGTAAAAAATCATGTTTCTTTGGATTTGCATGAGTTCAAGGAGGCCAAATCTCGGATGATTATTCTAGATGGGGTGAAGGATCACCTTATCTCACACTTGGCTGAGAAGAATACAACCAAAGAGATGTGGGATGCACTTAAGAACTTATTTGATGCAAAGAATGAGAACCAGAAGATGGCCTTGAAGGCTAACTTGCATGATACCAATATGGGTAAGGAGGAGAGTGTTTCTCCTTATATTGCTCGGGTAGCTCAAGTGAAACATGAGGTGGATGTTGTTGGAGAGGTCATATCGGATTCAGAGCTGGTAAGGATAGCCTTGAAAGGATTTACCAAAGAATGGGAAGTCTTTGTGAAGTGTGTGGTGGGTCGTGAGCATATTCCAGATTGGAGAAGAATATGGGATGATTTCACTCAGGAAGAGATCCGGGAAGGATCTCAGAGCAGTGAATTGAATACAGATGGAGCTGATGAGAATTTTTCTCTTGCTGCAAAGACAAAGAAGAAAAGAAGTTTTGGGAGGGACTTGAGTAAAGTCATATGTTACTGTTGTAACCAGTTGGGGAACCTTGCTTCTCATTGTCTTGAGAGGAAGAAGAAGAAGAAGGAACCATAGGGGCCTGAGACAGCTTCTACAACAACCATGGAGGAATTTTCTTCCAAGTATAACAAGGAATTTTCTTTGGTTACCCTAGTTTTCAGTGTGGGTAGTGGACGATTTGGAGGTGATATCAGATGGATTTTTGATAATGGAGCCTCTTGCCACATGAAGAGAATCTGGAGAGTATTCCTTAATATCACAGAGATAGGTCCTAACTGACAGGTGGTAAATGAAGGTGGTATAGCATGATTTGTATGTGGAATTGGAAGGGTTAGATTCCAACTTGAGTATGGAGGATTCCTGGAGCTTGATGGAGTTCTCTTTGTTATAAGGTTGAGGGTTAACTTTCTCTCAGTCTCAGCCTTGGAGGATGTAGGATATTATACATTTTTCAAGAGGGAACATGTCTTTATCTACAGGGAGGGAGCAGACTTGATGGAACTTTAGTTGATCGGTGATCGGGTGGACATGTATATGTTGCAAGGACAACCTTCAGTGTATGATTCAATGTTGGATGAGGAGCATGAGGAGGCTCCTATGACTATGATGGGCCCAAGGAATCAATCTTGCATTCTGAGAGAAGAGAGCGAGTCTCTTCTGAGAACCGATAGAAATATCAGCTGGTGTGGTCAAACTAATGCTCACGATGGAGTGGATTCTCCAAGGAGCTTAAGGTTCTTGGTAGCTTTCAGGAGAAGATATTCTAGTTCAATTTATGTGTTGGTGTTGAGGATGGCTCTAGGTTCAAAGGGACCTCCTACAGAGCACAGTGTGATGGGACCAGATGATGGAGATGACAGTGAGTACATCCCTTACTAAGAGGCAGTGTTATCTTTTTAGCTCGGGAGGTACTTCACATGTTTTGTCTTGTATGTGGATGTTACCTTATGTTGAAACTACTAGGAACTTAACTTTGTAATGGGTTTTTATAAAGTTGTAAAGTGGTTATTTTATTAAAGTGACTTTTTTAATAAAGTGTACCTTCTAATTTTAAAGTGACTTTATTTCATAAAGTGCACTTATGTATTAAAGTGAAATGTACTTTAATATTTTAAGTGATTCATTTTGGAGGGAATGAATCATGACCCTTGATCTTGCAAAGGCAAGATTAGATCTTGGCCTTTGGATTTAGGGTTGGAGAAGGTGAAAAGACACTTTGAAGGGAAAATGTCATTTTTAGATTTATAAAAGAATGCATTGGGTAGTGTGCAAGACACATTGATAAAAATAGGAAGAGAGATTTTTTATGAGATCTTGAAGAGGAAAGTGAGAAGAAAGTTGGCAAATTTACCAAGAGAGCTAGGGCACAAATCCTCAGGCATTTTATGTTTTGAAGTGTTGTTGTGTTATTTGCTAGGACAGGACGTATTGTACAAATCCGTGCAGGTCGTACAACATCAAACATTGACACAAAAATCGAGGAAAGAGGTGGTCAGTCGTATGGAAAACAAGTTACAATATCCTATTGTGGGCACACTTTTTGAGGTGTTGCTTTTAGAAAATCTATATAGTTGTATGGACTGTGGCACGAATTTGAAGGCATATTTGTGGCAGACTGTTTTTGTGTCGTAAGTGTTTTTTCTCTTGGCTAGAAAATGTATTATGGTTGCTGATAAATCTTTACTAAAGCTAATAGAATCTCTCTCTCTCTCTTTCTCTCTCTCTCTCTCTGGGTTTCCTCTCATTGGGGTTTTCCCTGACATATGCCTAAATTTCTGAGTTATTCATCGGTGAATAAATTTTTTTCATTGTGTTTATTTTCGCTGTATAATTACTTAGCAATGTGTATTTCTGCTTATGGAAATTTATGAATGTGGGTTTTAGACATTTCAGAGTTCATGCAAGACAGTTATATCTAGGTTGCTAAGTGTATGAAAAAACATTATCTTGTTGACTTTTGTCATTAACATTTACATCAAATAGGTTTCTAAGCACTTGTTTACCACTTTAGTTTGACCATGTGTTTAGGGATGATATGAAATGATCACTTTTATCTAGGTATTATATAGTTTAAACAACTCCTACACAAATTTTATAGTGAAGGTGGGGTGCCAATTCGAGACAGTGGAAGTGGAATTCCATGTAATTTAAAAATATGATAAGGAAATACTTGGATAACTAAGGAGGGGGTAAATGGATGTGGTAAGGAACATAAATGAGAATATTTGGAGAGATGGCCAATTACCACCATGATCATAAATTGTTTCTCGCCCTAGGAATTTCCACTATAAAATCCCTAGTGATGTTGGCCCATATGTGTTTTGGGATAGGTATCGGTTGCAATTCCCATAGTATGTTTACTGTCTCTACCTTGTTACATTGGTAGCTGTCATAGGTTTCCATGAAATATTGGATGTTGTTTTTCATTCCCTCTCAAAAAACTGAGTGTGCAATTCATTCATATGTTTTTTGAAATCTAGAGTGACTGATGTAGGTGATGAAGGAAATTCCTCTAAGAGTGTTTGTATTAAGGAACAATTATTTACTATAACAATGTGTCCTTTATATCACAATGTATATAGCTCCCATGTATACCCTTTATGAGGATTGGGGTACTTTTGAAGCTTTTGGATGTGTTGAATGATTTTTTCATTTTCCAACCATTCTTGATAAGCTTCTTCAAGCCAACCTAGAATATGTAAAGACATGGAAAACATGGATCCATCCTCCTCAAATTGTTGGGATAAGGCATACACTACTACTACAATGTATTTACCCTTTTTATAAATAATCTCATAACTATACCCTACTATCTTAGTGACCCACTTATGTTACTCTGGTGACAATAACCTTTATTCAAGAAAGTACTTCAAACTATGATTGTCAATTTTGATCTAGAAACGTTACCCTATGAGATATGGACTCCAAGTGTCTATTACATGTAGGATGGCCATTATAAATTTCCCATATGTGTATTTACCCAAATAATGGTCACATAATGGATTACAAGTGAATGCCAAAGGGTTCACTTCTTGCATTAATATTGTGACAAGACATCTACCTGAGGAATCACACTCAAAGACAAAATTCTTAGTAAAATATGGCACTTCTAAGAAAAGAGTCATGCATGTGGCATACTTCAAATATGAGAATCATGTTTAGTAGGCTCACTCCAAACAAAGGAATTATTTTGTAGTATCAAGGTTAAAGGAGTAGAAAGTTTTCCATATTTTTTAGCAAACTTCTTGTAGTAGCTTGTAATTCCTAAGAATCCACACAATCTCTATAGGGTATTGGGATTAGGCCAATATTTCATAGATATGAATTTCTTTGGATCAACTCGTACTCCCTCCTAACCTACAATGTGACCCAAGTATTCAACCTCTAAATCCCAAAAATAACATGTAGATATTTTTACGGATATTTGGTGGTCATGTAGGATTTGTAAGGCTCTAACAAAATGCTCTATGTGGTATTCCCATGTTATCTTGTAGATCAAAATATCATCAAAGAATACTAGCATAATATTGCATAGGAATGGTCATAAAATATTGTTCATGGGGCTCTGGAAGGTTGATGGAAAATGCAAAGGCCAAAAGGTATCACTAAAAACTCATAATGACCTTCATGTGTATAGTAGTATTATGGATTTATACCTATTTCATCCTAATTTGGTGGTCATTGAAAAATGGTCATGCTTAGTGAAAAAATTGGTTCCATGAATTTCATCTAATAGGCCATCAATAACTAGGATAGGAAATTGGTCTTTGATCATCAACTTATTGAGAACCTGAAAATTAAGACATGTGTGCCAAGTACCTTCCTTCTTTAATACCATAACTATTGGTGATGAGTAAGAGCTAGTACTAGGACATATGAATCCTACCTCCAAAATTCCTAAATGATATTTTTAATTTCATTTGTCTATGAAAAATTTTGTTGTTAAGGATGCACACTAGGTGTTTGACTACCTATAATCAGGGGAATACCATGGTCATGATCCCCATGTGAAGTTGGTAAACATTGTAGTGTTTCAAATACCAGTTGATGCTTACAAAGAACCAACTGCAAATTAGGATGAATATCTTGTGGTGTGGTGTTGACTACTTGTATGGCCTTGAATTGTGCAATAATATCCAAGTGGCCTTTCTTCAACAAATCCATATGATGAGAGGTGACAATCCTGTGGGAATAAGATGTAATCCCATTGAGGGTATGTTTTTTTCCCTTCCTATGTGAAACTCATGTATCATTTTTTGAAATCCATGGTGGTATGTCCCAAAGTGTGGAATCATTCTTCTGTGAGAACTACATCACAATTTCCCATTTCAAATAGAAAACATGTGGTTTTTTAGATGATACTCACCAATTTGTAGTTTCACGTTTTCGCATCGAGCCCCACAATATTCATTGTACCACCATTGGATATCATAATTTTAATCTCTCGCTCATAATTGGTATTGATCGACTTCTCACTCGGGTCACCACTTGTTCACATTCTTACTCCTAAATTAGATATGTGATGTACATAACAATGGGTGTCACTCTCCCATGGATAAAATTATGGGTGTTTCCACTCTCAATCTACATAATCACTTTATAGTGGCTGATGTAGCCACTCAATTTCAATGTTTCAGTAGTTGAGAAACCTAATAGTGCATGAAGAGAAATTTGGGGTTCTTCACAAGGAGCTTCATCTTCCATGGGCGGGGTAGGTTTTATTCCAAATTTTGTTTAGGAGTATTTTCAATAGGAATTTCCTCTAAGTAGTTGCATGGGGATACATCCAATTGATATAAAAACAAATCTTGACATTTATGCCCTTTGAATTATCATTGATTTTCATTATACCAAAGACAAAGGTGTTGAAGTTTTTCCATATCTTTAGGAGATAGCATGTGGATGTAGACTGACTACAAGTTGTATGAGCTATGGGTAGTCACCACAGGTGGGCTAGGGAGATTGACAAATAAAGGTATCTTGGTTTGTGCATTTATTGCTATCTCAACTTATTTAGCTCTATCACAAGCTTCCAACCTTGTTTTTGGGTGTTACATCATGACATGTGCTTGAATTGCTTCCTTGATACCACTCATGAAACAATGTTTAAAAAATGAATCAGATGGGCCCTCTATACAGATTGTTAATTTCTCAAAGGTAGTAATACAGTCTATAATTGTGCTAGTTTAGCATAATTTTGTTAGGCATTCCAAATGGTGAGTGTCACATTCAAAATGAGCATAAATTACTTCCTCAAAATGGTCCCAAGAAATGTAGCCTTTATAATCCTTCTTATACCATTTCCACCAGTGCCAATGTTTATCATCCAAATATTAGACCCATCAAATTTGTTCATGTCGACCTTCGAAAAACAATTCCATGAATTGTGACCCTAAAAGTGTGGGTGGGGGTTATTGCAAAACAACATGTGCATGGAATGCATGTATTGAGATAGGGATTCCTCCTTGATTGGGTCAATATTTGGATTTGGTACCATGAGATTCATGTGGTCACCTAATAATTTCAATAATTCACCATGTGATTTCATTGTTTCATTCATAACATTAAGTGTAACTTTAATGACAACAACCTCGTGATCTAGATCTTGGCGCTAATTGACTTGGGCCTATTGTTGGTTCTCTAGGTTGTCCATGTTGTAGGTTTGAACCATGGGAACGCCAAATATTTTTTGGAAGTGTTATTTTCAACTTATCTCATTATGATAAATGGATTGAAAAGATTTTGTTCATATATAACCCGAATCATTGTATTGTTGGGCCCAAAAAAAGTGTGACATGAGAGGGAGATTGAAGTAGTCAACATGTTTCCATGAACCTTTATAGATATATCTCCTACAATGTTGTCATCATAACCGATTTTTTATTTCTCAATACTACTCATGTGGGAGTATTACTCCCATCATATTATTATTACACTGAAAACATATCCATATTTCTTCTATATGTAAAGATGTATGAATTTTTCTAGCTAGGTGTAGAACTTGGGGTTTACACATCCCTAGAAAAATATGAATTTCAACTGCTATAGCTCTATGATATTCTTGTGGGGTCCAAAAATAGTAAATAAATCAATATATCAGGGCACTAACTAATGTGGCTCGATCATACCCTTAACTATATGACCCAACTACCTAGTACTAGAGAGTGATCTCCCCTAGTGTTGTTATTAGTGTACTATATGAAAAACAAGGTTGATTGATTGAAATAGAGTTGGTTTTAGGTATTCCTAAGGGACTTACAATATAATCAAAGGTATGTAGAAGTGATATTCTATATATAGGTGTTGTCTAACATGATACTATTCAAAGGGATAGTAACAGGGGTTACAAGGGTTTCCAACAAAGCGATTCCACTTGTATTTCCTACATGTACTTTTCCCCAACCACATTTTTACCCATTGAACCACAAATCACTATGTTATCAAAGACATATGAATATTTCTCTATCCTCAATTAAAAAAATAAAAATACCAAAATTCAGAGGTGTGTTGGCTTAGAAAGATCTCTAATACCACTTGTAGTGTTCCTTAGCCCTTAAAGTTGAAACACAACCAAGTACATAGAGAATATAATTACAAAATAACAAGAGACAAGAGATAATAAGATGAAGTATATAAAAGATAACCTTGTATTATGATAATGTCATGAAGGAGAAAAATGTTCCCTTGCTTCTTAAGGTGGGGTGGTCTTTCACTAAGCATAAATCCAAAAACAAAAAAACAAGAAAAATGTTTCATAGTATCCTATCTCTTTAAATATTTTTTCAATAGAAAAAATCCTAAGTACTTGTGGTCCCATCAATAGTGGGTACTGACTATCTAGTGGGACTTTTAAGTGGAACCTTTTACATTAAATAAATATCCACTATTATCCAATGGAACTCATTCAAGGATGATGACCACATGCAATAATTAAATAAATCCTAGGTAGCATAAAGTAGGAAGGTTAGGGTAGGACCATAACATGTTTGGATTGCTCATCCTAGATTAAGGCAAAGTTCTTGCACAAAAGATGAAAATATCCTTGAGAGAACTACAACAAATCCCTATGATTTGCTCCCATTTTTTCTTCCAAAGTTGGTTTTAGTGTATATTTCTTCAATTTTTTGAAAAAGTCGATGTTATTTATCGAGATGGAGCTATTTATGGAATTCATTTCATCGACCACAAAATTCAGGCACTAATAGTGCCAGAAATTGCACCCTATTTAGCACCAGAAATTACACCCCATTTAGCACTAGAAATAGTGCCCCCTTTAACACCATAAATAACGCCCCTTTTAGCGCCTCATTTAGCACCCCAGTTAGCACCCAAAATTGCATTGAATGTAGCATCGAGTGTACCCAGATTAGCCTAAATAGTTAATTAGTTGAGGTGTTGGGGGTTAAGTGAATAAGGGCTTTGAGGATTATGGGATTTAGGGATTTGGGGTACAAGTATTAAGGGTTAATGGATTAGGGGTTTGTTAAGAACCAAATATCAATATAGCATAGAAAAACCTCAGAATATGTAATCAATGCCTTGAAAAATGGAGAAACTCAGATAATAAGCCTCTTTGAGGGGAAAACCTCCTTATGCCCACATAAATGTACAGTTACAAGATGATTCAAAATGAAAATGTCTCCTTTGTATATATAGGAGACTAGGTGGTATAATTACAACTAATGGACTAAAGCTAACATAAATAAAATAACATTACTAATATAATATGCCCTAATTAAGGGGTAATGAGCCACTATTTAGGGCTTAAGATGCCCCTCCCCTTGAGACAAGTGTTGTCCACAATGCTTGAGTAACGCTGGATGCTTCTATAAAAAAGTCTCATCTTCCCAAGTGGAATCTTCGGCCGATAGTTTCCTCCATTTATTGAGATACTCTGAAATGGATCTATTCCTCAGTTGGATAATTCTTGTGTCAGTGATGGCTTCAGTATCTAATATGATTTTTCCTTCCTCGTCAAGTTCTGGAAATATATTTTGAACTGGAATCTTGTCATCTATAACCTTATTTAAGCATGAAACATGGAAAATGGGGTGTACTGATGAATATGTAGGCAACTCCAATTTCTATTCCATAGTACCAATCTTTTGCAACACCTTATAAGGGCCATAGTACTTTGGTGATAATTTATTATCCTTCTTGGATTTCTTGAGGGACATCTGTTTGTATGGTTGTAGTCTTAAAAACACCTAATCCCCTACTTCAAAACTTCTTTCACTACGATGTTGATTTGCTTGTTGTTTCATATGATTTTGTGCCATAGTCAGGTTATCCTTTAATATTTGGAGAACTTGTTGTTGATGCTCGATGTGATCTTGCACTGCTTGAACCTTAGATTTTTCTTTTAGAGAAGAAGTGATGGAAGGAGCGTGGTATCCATAGAGTGCCCTAAATGGTGTCATTTTTGTTGCAGTATGAAAGGAAGTGTTATACCACCATTCTACCAAGGGTAACCATTTGAACCATTGTGTTTGTTCATCATAAATGAAGCAACGAAGGTAGCCTTCCAAACATTTTTTCACTATCTCGGTTTTTCTATCAGATTGAGGATGATAGGATGAGCTATGAGCCAATTGAGTACCTAAACAAGAAAATAATTATGTCCAAAAATGTCTAGTGAAGATGGTATCTCTGTCACTTATAATAATCTTTGGGATGCCATGTAGCTTTTAAACTGTCTCCATGAATGCGGTGGCAACTGTACTAGCTTTGAAGGAATGAGAGAATGCACAAAAGTGTGCGTACTTGGTTAGTCTATCAACAATCACCATGATGACACTCTTTCCTTTAGACTTCGGTAACCTTGTGATGAAATCCATGGAAATCTCCTCCCAATGCTGACTTGGGATGGCTAATGATTGTAAAAGACCTGGGGTCTTAATTGTTTCCACCTTATTTTATTGGAAAACCAAACATTCTGCCACAAACATTTGAACATCATTTTTAAGGCCATCCCAAAAAAATTTCTTCTTGACCCTATGGTAGGTTTCTTAAAATCCTGAGTGCCCTCCTACTGGAGTGGTGTGCAATTCCAATAGTACCTTTTGTTTGAGTTGGGATTTCTTACATAAATATAAGAGATCTTTGTACCATAGTGAATCATTTTTCCATGTAAATGTATATGATGTACTGTAATCCTGTTGCAACCTTTGAATGAGAGTCCACACTTTTTCATCATTATTCCATTCATCCATTGATTCTATTATCCAATTAGGTTGGATGATCGATATAGCATAGAGAAAGGCCTCAACATCTTCATCCTTCCTTGAGAGTGCATCTGCCACAACATTTTGCTTCCCTTTTTTATAGACGATTTCAAAATCATAACCCAATATCTTGGTTACCCATTTTTTTTGTTTTTCTGAAGATAGTCTTTGTTCCAAGAAGTATTTAAGACTATCATGATATGTTTTGACCTTTAAGTGCCCACCTATTAGGTAAGGATGCCATTTCTTCAACGCATGTAGTGTTTCAATCATTTCCTTCTCATAAATGGGTTTTTGTAAGTCTTTTCCCTTGAGTGGTTGACTTTCAAAAGCCAGGGGGCTTCCTTCTTGCATTAGGATAGCACCAATTCCATTTCCCAAGGCATCAAATTTCAAAATAAAGGTTTTTGTGAAGTCTGGAGTGGTCAAGATAGGAGCTTTGCACATCACCTTTTTAAGTTGTTCAAAATCTTTAGTTTCCTCTGGAGTCCATAAAAATGCATCCTTCTTAGTTAGTGTCATTAAAGGTGCTACTATTCTTCCATAGTGTTGAACAAACTTGTGGTAGTAACCTGTCAAACCCAGAAATCCTCTAATATTCTTCAATATTTTTGGAATCAACCAATCCATGATGGCCTTAATCTTGTTAGGGTCTACCTTGACACCTTCATGAGATACAATATGACCCAAATACTCTACCTCCTTCACTCCAAATAAACATTTGGATGGTTTGGAATATAGTTGTCGCTCCTTTAGTAGTTGTAGCACCTTGTCAACATGTCACACATGATCCTCCCAAGACTTGCTATAGATTAGTATATCATCACAAAATACTAACACAAATTTTTGAAGGAAGGGCTTGAAAATGGAATTCATCAACCCTTGGAATGTGGAAGGTGCATTTGTAAGGCCAAAAGGAATGACCAAAAATTCATAATGGCCTTTATGAGTTTGGAATGTTGCTTTTGGGATATCTTCTTCCTTCATTCTAATCTGATGATACCCTGAACGAAGATCCAACTTTTTGAAATATATTTCTCCATGTAGTTCATATAACAATTCATCAATGACAGGAATGGGAAACTTATCTTTAATAGTGATCTTGTTGAGCTCTCTATAATCTAGACACATATGCCATGAGCCATCTTTCTTGAATACCATTACCACTGGTGTAGAGTAAGAACTTTGTCTAGGTCTAATAATGCCAGCCTCTAACATTTCTTCAACCATGCACTCAATTTCACTCTTCTGGGCATAAGGGTATCTGTATGGCCTAATGTTAGGAGGAACACTACCAAGAATTAGGTGAATATCATGATCATGATTTCGAGTGGGTGGAAGACCTTTGGGAATATCTTCAAATACTTTAGAATGCTTATCAATGATCCCTTAGAGATATAGAGGAATAGATGGCTTAGATGTTTGAACATCTAGTGATCACAGTTGTGCAATAACACCTTGATTCCCCTTTTTCAATCATTTTGCCATTACATTAGAGCCTATCACCTTATCGGGTTTCCCTGTGATACGTCTTAGCTCAATTTCTTTTCCTTCCAATGAAAATTTCATGAAAAATTCTTGAAAATTAAAAGCCATTGTTCCTAATGATTGTAACCATTGGATTCCTAGTACAACATCAACACTAGCCATGGGTATAACAATCATTGGACTATTCATTACATGTGCCCCCATAGTAAGATTGATCTTATTGCATTTTCCTAAGTAATTGATATTTCCTCCATCTGCAATCATGCAAGATACCATATATAATAAATACATAGAAAAAAAATAAAATGCTAGACATGGCAGAATAACAGTAATATAACCAGCATAATATCCACAATAACACAAAAATAATATGAAAACAACAACTGAAATAGCACTTTGATTCAGAAAGAAATGTTCACAGGCCTCTTCGAGGGGGCAAACTCCAGTCGAGCAATGCTCTATTACAATAATATCCAAGCTAGGGTTTTCATACCCTCGACCCTTATTTATACTAAATTTTTCTATTAAGAGAAGCATCCAGAGGAAGATCCTTCTAGAAGTGGAAGCTTCTATTAGGTCTTCTTACATCTGCCTTATTCTATTTTATTGAAAGGCATTATTAATATTGACCTTTATTACATCTGAATACATTGATCTACCTATGTGCGGGTTAGGACCTTAACATGTCTTCCCCATTAAAAACAACCTTGTCCTCAAGGCTTGAGATGTGGAAAATACTACAGAATGGTAGATGGTTCCCAAGTGGCATCTACTGGAGTCATATCTTTCCACTGGACTAGCACTTCCTTGATGGTTCTCTGATGCAGGCGACACTCACACTAGTCCAAAACTTCTTTTGGTTGTAACCAAATGGATCCTTCTTCAGCTAACTATGGAAGGTTTGTTTGAAATTGGCACCTAGTTCCAATCACCTTCTTTAAGCATGAAAAATTAAAAATAGCATGTAGCTTCAACTAACTGGGCAGAGCTAACTGATATGCAACTTGTCCCACACGCTTGAGAACTGTATGAGGACCATAAAATTTGGGTGCCAACTTCTGACAATGCTCGGCCTTGAGGGAAGTTTTCTTATATGGTTGTAGTCACAGAAACACCTGATCCCCTTCTGCAAATTGACGTTCAGAGCGACCTTGATTTGCTTGTTTCTTCATGCGATTCTGTGTCATGACCAAGTTCTCTTTAAGGGTGCGAAGAATATCCTCTTGGAGTTTAAGTGTTTGGTCAACCGCCTAGACCTTCAAGGTACCTAGTAAGTATGAGAGAACTGAAGGTGGCTTCTGTCCATATACCACTTCAAAAGGAGTCATGCAAGTGGATGTATGGTATGAAGTGTTGTACCACCATTCGGCTAGGGGTAACCATTGATCCCACTAGTGTTGTTTTTCAGAGGAAAAACACCTCAGATATGTTTCCAAACACTTGTTGACAACTTCCATCTGACTATCCGTCTGGGGATGATAAGTCGAGCTAAGATGCAATTGGGTGCCCTGTAGCTTAAACAGTTCTTGCCAAAAATTTCTTGTGAAAGTTGGGTCACGATAAAAAACAATAGAGTGTGGCATGCCATGAAGCTTGAAGACCTGGTCCATGAAAATTTGAGCCACCATGGATGCAGTAAATGGGTGGTGAAGAGCGCAGAAATGAGCATACTTGGAAAGGTAATCCACAACCACCATTATGACTGATTTATTCCCCAATTTGGGTAAGCCGATAATAAAGTCCATAGAGAGATCCTTCAAAATAGAAGGGGGAATCGAAAGAGGTTGTAGTGTTCCTGGAGATTTGACTCTTTCTCCCTTGTTGCATTGGCACACCTCACATTCAGTGAAAAAAGTACATATGTCCTGTTTCATACCATCCCAGAAAAACAACGTTTAATCCGATCATATGTTTTGGTGAACCCTGAGTTTCCGGCTATGGGTGTAGCATGAAGCTTTGAAAGTGTTGTGGATTTAATCTTGGATTTTTTAATTAAATACAAATGGCCTTTGTAGAGAAGCTCATCCTGGAGCTAGGAGTACCCTGGGGGAATTAGAGCCTTGGTCTGCAATTTCTAGATCATATGTGAGCTCTTGGGATCTTGAAGCCATTCCTGACACACAACTTGGAGCCAATCGGGTACAATGAAGGAAAGAGAAAAAAGGGATCCTTCTTCTTCATATTTTTGGGACAGTGCATCCACCATGACATTGTCTTTGCCCTTCTTGTAAATGATCTCATAATCATATCCAAAGAGCTTGGTCACCCATTTTTTTTTCTCCTGGGAGGAAATGCATAGTTCCATAAATTACTTGAGGCTTTGATGGTCGGTCTTAATTTGGAAGTGTTGCCCCAAGAGATAAGGGCACCACATATCAACGACATGCAGAATAGCCAACATTTCCTTTTCATAAATGGGTTTGCCCAAATTTCTTTCAGACAATTGCTTAATGGTGAAGGCCAAAGGTCAACCCCCCTGCATAAGGACTGTATCGATTCCTTTCCCTAAGGCATCACATTCCAACACAAAGGTCTTTGTGAAATCAGGAAGGGCCAGAACCAGAATGGTGCACATGGTCATCTTCAAGGTTTGAAAAGCTTTCTCAGCTGCTGGAGTCCAAGTAAAAGAGTTATTTTTTAGGAGAGTAGTGAGAGGTGTTGCAATCTTTCCATAGTTCTTAACAAACTTGCGATAATACCCTGTTAGGCCCAAAAATCCATGCAATATTTTGAGATTCTTTGGGTGCATCTAGTCTTGCATAGATTTAATCTTTTTTGGGTCCACCCTGATGCCATCCTTGCCCACTAGATGACCCAAGTATTCTACTTCTGAGGCACCAAAAGCACATTTAGACTGTTTCAGGAAAAGTTGGTGCTGAGAGAGTAGATGGAGAGCTTGATCCACATGAGTAAGAAGGTTTGTCCAGGTTTTTTTATAGATGAGGATATCATCAAAGAAAACTAAGAAAAAATGACGGAGAAAGGGACAGAAGACATGATTCATGAGGATTTGGAAGGTGGAGGGGTCGTTATACAAGGCAAAGGGCATGACCAAAAAATCATAGTGGACCTAATGAGTTCGAAAGGCCATCTTGGGGATGTCAGCCTCTTTCATACGTATTTGGTGATAGCTCGAGTGAAGATCAAGTTTGGTAAAGAACTGGGTGCCAATCAATTCATCCAGGAGGTCATCAATGATAGGAATGGGAAATTTATCTTTAATGGTCAGTTTGTTGAGGGCACGAAAGTTAGGACACATTCTCCAAGAGCCTTCTTTTTTTAGGACCATGACTATCGGAGAAGAGTAGGGGATCATACTGGGATGGATAACGCCTACAGTAAGGAGTTCCTAGACCATTTTCTCAATTTCATTTTTTTGTGAAAATGGGTGGCGATACGGAGGAATATTGGGAGGAAGGCTTCCTGGTATAAGGGGAATGGAATGGTCATGAACACCTCGGGAAGGAGGGAGTCCTTGGGGAGTGGAAAATACCATTTGATGTTTAGAAAGGAGGGATTGGAGGTCTTGCGGCACCGAGGGTGTCTCTGTTCCTTGTATGGCATGGAGTTGGGCAATGACACCAGAATGACCTTTTCTGAGCAGCTTTTCCATGCAATGGGAACTAATGACCCCAAGTGACCTAGGAGTGATGCCTTGGAATTTATATTGGTGGCCTTCCTAGTCGAATTGCATGGTTAAGTCCTTAAAATCCATGAGAATGGGACCCAAGGTCCTTATCCAGTCTGCACCCAACACAATGTCACAAACGCCCATGTCGATAGCAAACATATGGGATTTGAGGTGGTAGTCACCGATTTGGAGATGCACATTTTCACAACGCCCTCCACATTTCATGGAACCACCATTGGCAATCATTATTTGGAAATTGTTGATGACATGGATGTAGCAATGGGTTTCTTGGGCAATGCGATGATGAATAAAATTATGGGTACTTCCACTATCAACCAGAATGATTACTTTTTGATGCTTGATGTAACCAATTAACTTGAGCATTTGGGGGGTGGATAAGCCAATGAGAGCATTGAGGGAAATGATGGGTTCTACTTCGGGAGCGTCAGAGGGAGGGGTTATGTCAGTGATTTCAGGGGACTTAGGCACAAGGGGAGTTTCAACATCCTCTTCCGAAATATCCTCAGAGATCGCCATAAAAAGATTTTGTTCCTTACATTTGTGGCCCAGGAAATATTTGTCATCACAATTATAACAAAGGCCTTTGAGTTAGCGTTTATCCATTTCAGCCCTGGTCAATTTTTGGATCTTTAATGGGGTGGAGGGAGTAGTGGGATTTAGTGGTTTAGGGTGAGGGATAAAGGAAGGTATACAGGTTTGAGCGAATACAACTTGTTGTGCTTATTTATATTTTTTAGTAGCCTCCAGCCAACTCGAAGTTCGATCCATGAGGACATGGGCCCGAATCTCCTCCTTGAGTCCACTGATAAAATACTCTCGAAAGAAAGCATCAGTCATGCCCTCGGATCGAAAATCTAGGTGCTCAAATGCATCTATGAAGTCTTCCACTGTTCCTGATTGTTTCAATTTTGTCAAACGGCCCAAATGGTTGGTGTCAGTGTCAAAGCATTCATAAAGCTCAGTCAAAAATTGGGTCCAAGCAATATACCCTTGATGGGAATTTTTTCTCCATTTCCACCATTGCCAACGTTCTTGATCTAGATGGAGAACACCATACCAGAGTTTGGCCAAGTCATCTCTAATTCTGTATAGAGAGAAATAATGTTCCATTTGGGTGACCCAACCAGTGGGGTCCAAGTCATCAAATTTTGTTACATCCACCTGTGGAAGGCGTATGTCACATTGAAAGTGATGGGGCTGAAAGGTATGGGAATGGGAGGAGGTTTCACCTTCAGTCTTTGGATGTGCTTCAGGAAAAGGGTCATCCGTAGGGATCTTTAGTTTGGTGCAGACTGATGCAAAGACAGATTCAAGTTGGGTGGTCAGTTCTTGTTTGACTTCCTCCATTGCGGACTGCACAGAGGCATTTATGGTTGTATTGATGGATGTATCTCGAAAGAGGCAATAGTAGCACTGAGTTGTTTCACTTCATTTTGGGTCTCGAGGAAACTAGATTGCAAGGTGCTGAAGTGAGACTCCAGTTCTTAGCTATGGGCATGGGCCATGAGGATGGGTGAACTGAAAAGGGGCGGGTTGGGTCAAAATTTTTTGTAAAAAAATGATATGGATGAATGTGATAAGGGTGAAGGGATGAATCCAATGGAATAGGTCTCAAATAATAGTGAAAAAATTTCCAGATTTTTTTTTTTTTTTTTACAACGGTGGAGTTATACTCCGGTCTGAAGAATACTGTAGTGATGAAATCCACAAATTCTTAACCAGAAAGAAATGTATATTTACTTGGTAACCCAGAAACAGTTGTGCGTTAATAGATCTGGTCGGTTTTAAGTTGTTTATGTTTTTGTCCCCCAAGGGTTAGGTATTCAAGGGTTCTACAGACAAGGGTTTACCTTGTGCTATAGCTCTCTAATATACGTGCAGGGTCCAACAGTAGTACTCATCCCAATATCTCAGGGCACTAACTAAGGAGGATAGACCGTAACCTTAGCCATACTACCCGACTACCCAGGTACTAGAGAGTATCTTCTCGAGCGTTGTTCTCGGTGACACTATAGCAGTCCAAACAGCCGTTAGGTTTCTCTAAAGAGGGCTTCAGGAAATCTAGGTCGATCCATATGTAGGTGTTGTCTAATGCACTACCACTCGAAGGGGTACCAACAAGGGTTACAAGGGTGGCCAACAAATGTGCGCTTAAGAACCACTTATATTTCCTGCGTGTATGAATCCCTCAACCGTGGGTTTATGTGCATAACGACAGATCTCTATGGCTTAAAGATGTCAGAATATGTCTCTACCCTGAAAAAAATTCCCACAATTTCTACCAAGGAAAGTGCTCTGATACCACTTGCAAGATACCAGATATAATAAATACACAGAAAAAAAATAAAATGCTAGAAATGGCAGACTAACATTAATACAACCAGCATAATCTCCACAATAACACAAAAATAATATGAGAACAACAACTAAAATAGCACTTTGATTCAAAAATCAATGTTCACATGCCTCTTCGAGGGGGCAACCTCCAGTCGAGCAGCACTCTATTACAATAATATCCAAGCTAGGGTTTTCATACCCTCGACCCTTATTTATACTAAATATGTCTATTAAGAGAAGCATCTAGAGGAAGATCCTTCTAGAAGCAGAAGCTTCTATTAGGTATTCTTACATCTGCCTTATTCTATTTTATTGAAAGTCCTTATTAATATTAACCTTTATTACATCCGAATACATTGATCTACCTATGTGCGGGTTAGGACCTTAACAAATCATTACTTGAAACTTTGGTGCTCGATACACAAAGCAATTGAGATCTCTGGCTAATTTATAGTGAATGAAATTATGAGTACTCCCAGAATCAATTAGGACTGTTACCTTTTTGTTTTTGATATATCCTTCAATCTTAAGGGCTTGAGGAGTGCTAATTCCATCCAATGCATTACACGATATCGTGGGAGTCAACTCTTTAGACGAAATTGATTCTGCGTTTTCATCTTGAGATGGTTCTTGTTCATGTTCTTGTTCTTCTTCCTCTTCACAGTCTATGTAGACTAATTTCTTTTCACCACACTTATGCCCCTTACTGTACTTGTTGTCACAATTAAATCATAAACCTTTTTCTTTTCTTTCCTCCAATTGTTGAGGCTTCAACCTTGTAGGTTGAGGTGTTTTAGAAGAAGGAGCATTATCCTCTCTATATATGTTAGGATTGGTCCTTCTAGTAGCCATAGCCATATTTTTACTTTCAACATTTCTTTCCACCCTAAATATATTCTCCAATGATTTGGGTTCCCAAAGGCGAACCTCATGTTGAATGTTATATCTTAAAGTTCCTATGAATACATCAATCAAGTGCTCATCTAGAATATCTGTTACCTTTATATTCAATCTTTCTAAGTTCTCAATGTGCTCTGTAACTGAACCCTTTTTCTTGAGATTTATCAATTGGCTAAAGGTATTGCTCCTTGTATCCTCATAGTGTGCTATCATTTCTTCCGTGAAAATTGTCCAAGTGATAAGTGATTTATGAGAAAAAATCCATCTATACCATACAAATTGATTGGGTTCTAAATATAAAGAAGAAATTCATACCTTTTGTGTGTGTGGAACATTATGTAGATCAAAGAATTACTCCATCTGAAGTATCCATGTGATAGGGTCCTTGCCATCAAACTTCCGCATATTGATCTTAGGAACGTGGTTGGTCTTCAACCCAAAGTTAGAATTTCTCCATTCTTGATTCACCTTCCTTATGTCCTTATCATGAATTTCATGGGATACATTTTCACTTTCAGGTGTCCTCTCTGTAAGGTAGCTAGAGAGGTAGTGGGGGGGCCCAGAGGGCCCATAGTGATAATAGTGGAGGTCATTCAATGTAAGGTGGACTAGGTCCACTATATTATTAAATAAGGCCCACTATGGTAGTTAGATATAATAAATG
>ML801113.1:177373-194144 GCA_009831015.1 Picea engelmannii | reverse complement strand
CAAGGTCTCCCTAAAATGATTGGATGGCCTTTTGTGGGGTCCTTTGAATGAATAATCATGAAGTCAACATGATATTCCCACGAAGCTAAAGTCACAAGGATGTCATCAAGAACTCCAGCAGGTTTTATAGTGGTTCTGTCAGCTAGTTCAAGGACTGTAGGAGTGGGGTGCAGGAATTGATTTAATTGTAACAGTTCCACTGTGTTGCTGGTCATTATATTAATGGCTGCACCTAAATCAACTAAAGTATTACCAATAGACACATTGTTGATGGTCACTGAAACTATTGGGTTCCCTGGGTTGGCATACTTTACAATTTTAGGTGTTTCAAAAATATAATTTGATAGCTGTCCTACTAGATGTATTGTGGGTGGATCTTTCTGTTTTCGACCTGGTTTCTTAATGCAAAGTTCTTTGATGGTTTTGGCATAGATGGGGACATCTTTTATGGCCTGTAATAATGGAATCTTAACACAAACATTTCTTAGTTCAGTCATGATGTCAAACTCAGATTGCACAATTGGTTTTTCAATGAGCAACCTTTCAGGAAAAGGAGGTGTTTGGGGGGGCTGAGTTTGTGTGCTATGTTGTGATTCAGATTGTTTCTGTTTTGGAATGATGACATCTTTCAAGGGTGTCTCATCTGATAAACTGTCTGTAGGCTCATCTTCATGTTCTGCAATAATTACCCTTGGTGTTGTTTTTGTTATGGGTTGTCTTTTATTT
The DNA here is from genome assembly GCA_009831015.1 of Picea engelmannii. Classification (NCBI taxonomy): domain Eukaryota; kingdom Viridiplantae; phylum Streptophyta; class Pinopsida; order Pinales; family Pinaceae; genus Picea; species Picea engelmannii. The sequence continues at coordinate 193,418 of ML801113.1, read as the reverse complement.
AAAATTTTTCCAGATCTCAGTTGTACTTCTTGTATAGAAACAGGGTTTATGTTGTAAGCTGGATAGTTTTGGAAATCAACATTATGGAGTGGTAGGGGTGGTCTATGGTTTGGATTTGGAATGGGTTGAGCGGGCAGAATGGTAGGACGTGGTGGATTCTGAGGCTGCTGAGGATTTTGTGGAATGGGTGGCAATGGAGGTAGAGTAAAACCAGGCAATAGTTGTTGCAATGGAGGTGGAGTAAAACCAGGCAATAGTTGCTGCAAATTTGGAGGATAATGCGTGTATGGATTCTGAGGGATTGTTACTACATGCTGCTGTTGGTTATTTCCAAAGTTTGGATTTCTCCATCCCTGGTACCAAGGTTGAGCAGGGACATTTTGTGGAGGCCAAATTGGCCAGTTCCATGGATGTTGTTGTTGAGAGAAGGGTGGATAGTAGCTGGAAGGTTGTGGGGATGGTTCTTGGTATGCATTTGCATTTGGATTTCTAGGCTACCAAGGCTTCTTAGGTGCAGATGAAGTCCCTAGAGCTTCCCCTCCCTTGAATATTTCTTGCAATCCAGGTAAGGATGGGAAATCTTCTGTTTTATGATTTTTAGTACATATTGCACATACAGAGATATTGTCCAAAGGGCATTCTCGTAAAGGATGTCTTTTTCGGCATTTTGGGCAAAATATGCTTAGGACAGGGTTTTCCTCTTCCTTCTTTCTTTTGATCTTCAGAGTGTCTAATTGAGAGCCAATTGTTCCTAAAAGGTCTGTTTTAAAATTATCCAAAAGGTTTCCCAATTCGACTTTAGTAACTCCACCAGATGCGGATGTTTTGGTATTTTTGTTCACCAGTTCTCTCACACTTTTTGTAGCTTTCACTTTACTTCTTGAGTAAGTTCTATAGAGTTCACTAATTGCTTCAAAGTTTTTCTGATAAATGTCTCCTGAAGCCATTAAATTGAGGGTATCAATGTATTCCTCCAAAACTCCTTTTAAGAAAAGAGTCTTGATTGCTTCATCCTGGAGATCATTATATTTAGATTTTTGAAGGGTATAGGTAAATCTTTCTAGAAAATCCTCAAGGCTTTCTTCATCTTGTTGTTGCATTTTGAAGATGACATTCCGGGAATCCTTGGTTCTGCAATAGTCCTGGTACTTCTTTAAAAATTTTGCCTTCATATCTTCCCAAGATCTAATGTTGTATTCTCCTAAACTCATGAACCAACGTAGTGCAGAATCTTTCAGGGTGGCAGGGAATAATTTCAGTTTATGTGCATCCTGGAGATAGTTATAACTCCTGCACAGGATGTCTAACTCAAAAAGAAAGACATCTGGGTCCTCACTATTTTTCCCATGGAAGGTTGGTAGTGTTAAAAGTGGGATATTTTTCATACTGACATTCTGGACTAAATTCAGAATAGGAAATCCAAAGGTGGTTTCTGGTGGTAATTCATTCTCTGCTTGTTCTTCACCTTCATTTTCAATATGAAGTTCCCCATGTAAGTCTCTCCCTCTTTCTCCCATGGTGAAAGGATTACCAAGAATTGTATAAACAATCCTGTCTTTCTTTGCTGAGGTTGTAAAATCCCACCTTTATGGATTCTTTTTGTCAGAAGGGTTATCTCCTATTGGTCTTTTTAAGGATCTTATGGCCTTCGATGTCACAGCTGTAGTTGTTATCTGTGAAATTACAGAGTTAGGGTTCCTGAGAAGGGCGTGTATTTTCTCTGGATCAACTGTGTCATCCAGAGTTGGATCACCAAGATTTTGAGTTTGCTGATGTATGATGTTTCCTGGTTCTAGGTTTTGTTCTACGGTTTCCTCAGCCAGAACTTCAGTCTCAGTTTCTATCGCTTTTTGGGTGGAGGTTTCTTCTTCTTTTTGTGGTTTTATATTTTTCCTAAATCTACTCCTAGGATCTCTATTTCTCATGAAGTCATGCTAAATGAAATGAAAGAACTAAGATTGAGTTTCAGAGTACTTGTGATAATTGATATGTCGGTTTTCACCCCTTTTGTTTCCACATCTCCTCTTACAATCAACCTGCTAACATACCACACCAAGCTAAGTGAATTCTAAAATTAATCAAGACAATTATCTTCTTACCTTTTAAACAGCTCCCCGGCAACGGCGCCAAAAAAGTCAGGCTGCTAAATTGAAGATTTGAATGACCTGAAACACTAAATTGTCAAACCAGGGTTGGTAAACTTTGAGCTGCTACACTGTATGTGCGGGTAAGGTTCTAATCTCTATCTGAATGCTATCCTTAGAAGAAAACACAAACTCACTCTGAGAACTTGAATCTTAATGACGATCTTGAAACTTAGCATTTCCTATTTAAGTCATCAATAGAAAACAGTCCTATGCTTAAATGCTGGTGTTTCTATTTCCATGTAGAGGTGTGATTTCACAAGATTATCCCACCACTATTTTTAATCATCTATCATTACCATTTCTATTCAAGCCATGAAAAAAAGAGTATTTTCGGAAATGCATTTAATCTGGTCATCAAAATCAATCTAAATCTGTCTAAAGGAAAATAGAGTACTACCCTACCTACTGGTACCGGAAGATTCCTTTGATTTAACTATAATCTAACTGTTCTAATTAAGCAGGGTAACTAACTATCTAACAAAGCAAAGTTCATTCCAATTCTACGTTATGTTCGAATTGAAAACTAGAAACTAATCAAACTTAGTTCATGTTCTAAACCCTACAAGCATCAGTCATGCATTCAATATTCATCAACGTAACAGATAACAGTATGTGGGAAACGATTCTGTTGAAGAATGATTAAACACGATTCTGAACCAGTCAATCTTTAAACTTTAAGCTATCCTGTATGCAAATTCCAAAACAGAAATGATCTAAATCTAAGACAAAGTAACACAGGGACTTGAACCTATTTGTTGGGCCCAACCAAAAGGTACAAACACTGAAAGAATAACCAGAACCAACTATATCATTCTATGCAAACAGGGTGTAAACTTCAAGCTTCATTAACTCAAAAGAGAATACTCAAATTGTATAACAGTCGAGTAACATAACGCAACAACAATTTTTGTATTCATAAATGTGTGTTCATAACATAACATAATCCAACCTGTTCTCAGGAGTGATCTCCTAATTATAACAGTCTAGAGAAAAAATACGTAAAACAAACGGATCCCCGATCTGAAAATAGGCTTGGAATCAAGTTTAAAATGACTTTCACATCTTCGTGACATGTAGTGTCATGAAGTGTGATCGATGAAGAATTAACAACTCAGTTTTATCATTATGCCTTCAAGTGAGGACTCCAGCTGTCATGTGAATCTCTCTGTCTCCCATTCGGACCATAACGCACAAATCTTGAGCGGCTTCATTGGTATCTCCACGGGTACGAGTTGGTACCTAGTACCGGCAATCCTGTTCCAAAAATAGAAGTGGTACCTAACCTAAGCGACATTAGTTTCAATATCAATTTAAAGCATCAAAATGCATAAGAATAGCTTGAAACATAAAGATACCTTAAGTATCCCCATTGAATGGTAGGGAGATGTCAATTATGTCAAAACAAGGCCAAAAGGGTGGTACTGGGTATATAAATGGAGGTCTGTGGAATATAATATAGGCAAAAACATGATCAAAACCGGAGACCAACATGTATTATAATGTTGTTGCATTAAAGATTTTTTAATGTGGAAATAAAATATGTACAACTGATCCAGTGATGGAGAGGGACACGAGGGTATCTCAAAGAAAATGTCTCAAGCTTCCTCCATGCCATGGGCATGTAACCTTCATAGATACATTCTTGAGTAAAAATATTCCTAGTACTAATAGGTTTGGCTTCCAACCTTACCCCTTAGTTCGTCAGTTTTTCCTTCTCTCAACAATCGTTTATGGTATGCCTTTGGATGGAAGGTAGATGAGAATATATTTACTCTCTAGGATTTCTATTCCTCTAGCTATTCGATGTCATCCTTACCCTCTCCTTCTTAATGGTTATGTGAAAAGGATGGCTTCATAATAGCTTTTGAAGCTGAGTATATCTTGAACTAGATTTCCCTTGTTTGACCTCTACTACCAACTATTCTTGATTTGATCTCTTATCTCTTCCAAATTCCCCCATTTGTGTATTGAAGAAAGCCTCTCCATCTTGGTCTTGGACACCAATAACTGGCATTGATTTATTCCAAGCGATCAATGGTTGTCATTTTTTTCAACTTACAATAAAATTGGGGTCAGACCACCCTCGCCTCTTGTCTATTGATCCAGAATTAGATCTAGGAGCTTGATGGGGCTCAGAAAGGCCTAAAACTAAAAGTTCTCAGAATCACTTCAAAATGGACGTCTGTGTATCCCTCATCAATATGGACCCAATGCAAATTGAATGGGCTCAAATGGACATCGTATTCTCCTGATACTACGATATTTTCATTTTGCCAAACATGCAAAAATTTGATGACTGTACAGTCCATACAGTGCCATGTGGAAGATGATTGTGCAGGTCATACGACCATACAGATGATGTGGTAGGCACAGTTGGAATTGATGTGGAAACATCTAGAGGTGACACATGGCAGGGTGATTGGGTGTACTAACTGATGACATGGACAAGATGCTGACGTGGTAAGTACATATGGACTAATTCGAGAGTGACACATGTCACCATTGCAAGGGTGACATGTGGCACACCTATACGACGTATGTATGAAATGTGGAAGATAGTGACTGGGAAAGTGTGTACAATGGTAGGTGACGTGGAGGACATGTGTGGCAGAGCTGGTCGAATAGTGCACTCACACTTGGCAGTAGTTGGCGTATGGAATAGTACCACGTGGGACCCAGGTATTGGCTATTTGATTGGTTGAAAAAATATTTTTTGGAGTGGAGGGGATTCGACCACATGACCTCCCACCAGGATATGTTTTGGTAGGGCAAGGCTATCTAGCCTTCCCGGACTATGGGTCTTAACCCTAATTCTCTCCACTTGTATTTAAAGTTGCATGTGGATTTGCTTGGGTGTGGAAAGAGTTAGGACTTGGCCCTAGCCCTTGGTTTAAACTCCCCATATGACCCTTCATATGTGACCACTCTTCTTACCACGGTGCATGGAAAATAGTTGGGGACTAGCCCCGATCCTATGGGATTTCCATACGACCCGATGGCTCCACCTTTACGCTTGGCACTCGGATAAACGGTTAGCACCTGGTCGGTCGGGCTTGCCTACCGACTAGGGCACTAGTCCAGGGGCTACACAATCGAGGGGTTTAACAACCAAATGCACATGGAGCTTTAGGATCTGGGCATATGATAGGTAATGTGACCAGGGGCCGAGAAATAAGGGGCCAACACACTAGGAGAATAGCGCCTAGCCACATGGAGGCACCCCACATGACCAGAAGCCCTATGAAAGGGGGTTGTGCCCTGTTTTTTGGAATATAGTGGATTTTTAACTATATTGTATGAATTTTTGGGTATTATTCAGTAGTTTTTTGAGATTTTAGTCATTTTTGGGAGATATTGAGCTCTTTTTTAGGCCAGATCTTGGGGGGAAGTTGGGATATTGTTACCAACTTTAGATATATATAAACTAGGGATTCTTGAAGCCAAGGGAGGACATTCAGATTAGGTTTATGCTTAATATTTTCCAATCCAAAGCCATTTTTATGAAATAAAGCTATTCAAGAGCACACCTTTGTGGGCCATTTATGGGAGCTATGGTCATCCGATTTCAATGTTGTTTCTTTTGCTGGGTTCCATAGATCTGGTAGAAAAAGACCAGATCAGTTTGTAACATTTTTGGAACTGTTTTGATTAAGATTTGAATGAAAATAAGAAAGTATCACCCACTGAAACAAAGGGCCAGAGACATAGGCAAGATTTTCGAACTCCATTATCACATTGGTGTTATGGTTTGTTATTGTTTTATGCTTATTTCTAGATCTGAATATGCTTAATGGCTGCTATGTTTAATTCATATTTCTTCCTCTTTCATTCAGTTTCCTAATTGGTTAATTAACACATGATTAATAACTCAACCATTGTCATTTAAAAGATCTTTTCGGATCAAGTGGTATCAGATCTAGTTGACATTTGGAATTGAGTTTTGCATGTTAACCAGGGAAAAAATACATCATGGTGAAGGTGAGCTTGTTGAATCCATTGATTGGATTGATAAAGAGAACTTCTCAAAGTGAGAAGTGTACATTCTAACCTTGTACAATATATACTGCAAATAGATATTTAGAAAGAACAGAAAAGATACGATGGAAAACACAAACATTACACAGAGCTTTTTCCCTTGGAAACCCAAACTAGAAAAACCAGCATATTCTATATTCATTCATTGTGTTATAATGTTTACAATAAAAAATACATATTGGATCTAGAGGCATCCAAAACCCTAACCCAATGACCTGGATTAGTCCAAAACCCTAATTCTTTAACAGGAAATAGAAAACCATTAGCAAAGAAACCATGTGTCAAAAAACCACCTAAATATAATGCGGTCCCAATGCAAAGAGTATAACACATACCTAACACGAACATGGCATAAAAAGAGGGACTTTCTCTAGATGAGAGAGAGTTTCGAAAAAATTTCTTCACCATGTCGAAGATGATGAAGGTTTTGTATGAAGATTACTTGGAACGGGAGAGACCAAATCTGGGTGAATAGTCAAAGGGAAAAAGTGAAGAAGGAGAGGATCCTCCTCAAATTCCTCCTTCACGTCCATCTTCACCTCCTTATTCTCCTTCTTCTTCAAGTTCAAGTTCTAAATCCAATGCAAAGAAACATGTTCATAAACATAAGAATGCAATTTCATTATTAAAACTTGATGTGAATTTTGAATTACCTATGTATGATGGTGAAGTTAATGCAGAGAGACTTGACAATTGGGTCATACAGATGGAGTTTCATTGTAGTGTGAAAAACATCAAGGATGATACCACTCAAATCAAATTGGTATCATTGAGACTTGTAGGCACAACACTCATTTGGTGGAAAAGCAAGTTACAAAATGGCATGCAACAAGTAGGTAATGTATTTCCATCATGGAAAAGTTTTATTTTTGCACTTAGAAAGCAATTATATCCTTTGGGTTATAAAGAGAAGGCTTTAATTGAATGGAAAGCTCTTAAAATAAGAAAAGGACAAATAGTGCAAGAATACACAGATGGATTTCGTAAAATGGCATTGATGTTATATATTCCTTTACATACCCAACAAACACTTATGAAGTATATAGGAGGTTTACTAGTACATATTTGAAATATTGTATTCATGTTTGGACCTACTAATATTGATGAGGTTTCTATTCAAGTGTCATACATTGAAGCAGGGAAAACAAGTGTTGGTGTATCAGGGGAATTGTCTTCAAGGAAAGAGGACAAAAGGAGGTGGCATAGCAAGAAGGAAAATGCAGTGGCAAGAAAGGAAGAGAAGCCCTTTTGCAAGCATTGCAATAAAGAGGGGCATGATGAGGACCATTGTTGGCAATTGCATATTGAGAAGTGACCTAAGTGGTTCAAGGAAAAGAAAGGGAGGCAAACAGTTGCAGGAGCAACACGACCAATAAACTTGGGATTAGATTTAGGTGACGAATCTAAAGTCTCATTGGTTGGTATGACAGGTAAAATTGGTGAAGGATTTGATTGTAGAAGTAAATTGTTTCACATAAGGGTCATCATGAGGCACACTAAGGTCGACAAATTGATATATAGTGGATCTTAATCTAACTTAATTTCAGAGGAATTGATTAAACATTTGGGATTAAAAACACAGATGCATCATAATCCTTACACACTTAAATGGATAAGCAACAATCATCAATTGCACATAAAAAAGCAGTGCACATTAAAATTTGCAATTTCATATAAGTTTGTGGATGAGGTAACGTGTGATGTGGTGCCACTAAGTGAATGTGGAATGGTATTAGGCAGTCCTTACTTATATGATTGCAAAACAATATTCTCCAGGGAGAAGAATCAATATCATTTAACCAAAGCAGGTCAAGAATATGTGGTTCATGCTCATCATTTAAAGGAAAATAAATCTCTTCAAACTATGGAAAAATTAAGGAAGGTAGTTCAAGCAAGAAACACACCTATAATTGTTTCAAATCAAGTAATCAATCTTAAGCAAGAACACAAGATGATTGTAGAATGGAAAATCAATCATAGTTTTCTTCAAGATAAGATACTGTCGTGCAAATATTACAAACATATCATCTCATTTGCAATCATATTTTTGATGCTATCATTAGTAATGTTGTCTACATGGATGATAGTGTCTTTAGTAACATGTGACAGGGTTAAAATGGCTAACAATATGTTGTTAGTTATCATGATTGTGTTATAGTTGATCTTGATGAGACAGGTGCACAGGAAAGAATTCAAGGATAGAGAACAAGTCGGGTGGCCTATCCCAAGCTTGATGATTGGTCAGTAAACTTTTAGGGACAAAAAGTTCTTTAGTGGGGAGGTGTGACCTAGAATTGGATCCATTAGCTTGATGGGGCTCAGAAAGGCCTAAAAAACAAAATTATTAGAATGGGTTCAAAACAAACATGTGCATATACCTTGTCGATCCGAACCCAACACAACTTGAATGGGCTCAAATAGACATTGTATGCTACAGATATTGCGATCTATTCATTTTTCCAAACAGGCAAAAAATTGATGACTGTACAGTCTATGCAGTGCCACATGGCAGCTGACTATAGAGGTTGTATGAATGTACAATTGATGTGGCAATAATTGTTTCCACTGATGTGGAAGCACATGGAGATGACATGTGGCAGGGTGACTAGACATATAGACTGATGATGTGGACATGATGCTGACGTGGAAGGTACAGGTGGACCAATATGGGAGTGACACATGTCACCACTACAAGGATAACACATGGCACGCCCGTACAACATATGTATTACACAGGGAAGATAGTGAATAGGAAAGTGTGTATAGTGGCAAACATGTGTAGTAGAGCTAGTCGAATAGTGTGTTGACATGTGGCAGTAGCTGGCATATGGAATAGTGCCATGTGGCCCAGATATGGGCTGCCACATGGAACCTAGGTATTGGTTGTTTGATTGGTTGCAAAAAGTTATTTTGGAATGTAGAGGATTCAACTGCGTGACCTCCCATCGGGATACATTTTGGCAAGGTTGGGCTAGCCAGCCAGCCCACACTATGGGTCTTAACCCTAAAGCTCTCCACTTGTATTTAAAGTTGTATGTGGATTTGTTTGGGCATGGAAAAGGCCAGGGCTTGGCCCCAACCCTTGATTTAAACTCCCCATATGACCCATCATATGTGACCACTCTTCTTACCATGGTGCACCGACAATAGTTGGGGACTAGCCTTGATCCTATGGGATTTCCATATGACTTGGTGGCTCCACCTTTACACTTGGTGCTCGGATACACAGTTAGCACCCAATTGGTCAGTCTTTCCTGCCAACCAGGGTGCTAGTCTAGGGGCTACACCATTCGGGGGTTTAACAACCAAATGTGCATGGAGCTTTAGGATCTGGGCATATGACAGGTAATGTGACCAGGGGCTGAGAAATAAGGGGCCATCGTGCCAGGAGAATAACGCCTTGACAAATGGAGACACCCCACATGACCATGATCCCTACGAAAGGGGGTTGTGCCATGATTTTTGGAATATATTGGATTTTTAACTATATTATATGATTTTTTGGGTATTATTCAGCAGTTTTTGGAGATTTTGGTCATTTTTGGGAGATATTGGGCTCTTTTTGAGGCAAGATCTTGGGGGGAAGTTGGGAGATGGTTACCAACTTTATATATATATAAACCCAAGTTTCTTGAATCCAATGGAGGACATTCAGAGAAGGTTTATAAGGAATATTTTCCAATACAAATCCATTTTTATACACGGAAGCTATTGAGGAGCGCACCTTTGCGGGCCTTTTTTGGGATCTCCAATCATCCGATCTCAGTGTCATTTCTTTTGTTGGGTTTCAGAGATCTGGTAGAACAAGAAAAAATTAGTTTATAACCTTTTTGGAACTGATGTGATGTAATTTTTAATCTTTGAACTGAAATAAGAAATCCCCACCCACTGAGACAAAGGTCTAGAGACGTAGGCGAGATTGCCAAACTCCATTATCACATTGGTGTTATGGTTTGTTGTTGTTTTATTCTTATTTACAGATATGAATATGCTTAATGGCCACTATGTTTAATTCATATTTATTCCTCTTTCATTCAAATTCCTAATTAGTTAATTAACACATGGTTAATAAGTCAACCATTGTCATTTAAAAGATATTTTCGGATCATATATGGACCTTCTCTATAAAAATGGTTAATGAGTTGTGAATCCCCTTCCATATATAGCTCTCTATAAACTAAGTTGAGAAGATAGATTTATCCAATTTACAATTTTTTGTACCTTTACTAAATTGTCTTTTTGACTGACAAATCTCCATTTCTGTTTCACTTCTTCAATTCGGATCTACTATTTTAGTTCAAGTGCATATTTTATTTTATTTGAGAAATTGTCCTTTTATTCTTGGAGATTCTTTTGTTCCATCTATGTATCATTCTCTTTTTCAATTTGGGAGTTGTGACAAGTATTATTAGGAATACAAGTAAAATTGTAAATAATTTAAACGAGTAGGAGTGGATCTTTTTCCAATGCCATGCTTATGTTAAAGTGAGGAAAGGAGATGAGCAGGGGAAATGATGAGATGACTTTCGCCGTATGATCGACTATGATTCCATCAAATGATTTTTTCTCTTTAGAGTTCAATCTAGTCGATTATGATCCCCTGACACACCTGACTCATCGTAATCATCATACTTGTCTACTTTCTACCCTTACTCAAGCCAAGCGATTCTATTCCCCCTCACCCTCTCCTATTATTCTGTCTTGAAGTTTCATACAAAATTCAAAACCAGACGCTTTGGATTTTATTGAGGCTTTCCATTGGCTTTGATTTTTAATGGGGATTACCTTTTCTTGAAGTTATAATGGGTTATGTGTCTCCGTTTGAGAAGGGAATGACGGGCATAAATAATTAATGCATTAATTTAAAGAATATCATTACATCATCACATTCAGAAATTATGTTGAAACATAATGCTATGCAGATCAATATAGGCCGACATCAGCTATATTGTATAAACAAGCCATAATAAGACTAAGCCTATACCATACCCATATTACCCTATACGTGTTCCATAATAATCTAATAATAAGTATAGTTAAGTTAATCTAATAGAACACTTATTATTACGTGTTCCATATTAAGTAAATGGAATAGTTAAGTATAGCATAGCTTGTTTACAATGTAATCTCTAAGCATCAATAGATATGGAAACAACTTGCACTTTGTACACTAAGCTTGGAATAAGCTATCATAATAGAGATATGTGAATTACTACCATACTTTTATAAGTTGTATCAGTTTAAACATCAGACATGTATTTATTATAACCAATGCATTTATAGTAATCAAGTCATATGTTTAACCATGTAATCATTGTAATTATAGCCCCTTATTCATCGCTAAAAATCATGTTACAACTTTCTATGTATATAATTACCTATTATATATGGGTTTATAATAATAGCTCTTCATTACCTTCTAGTAATCAAACCAATCTCATTAGTTCGTAATCACTAATGCTTATATACTTTGAACTAAACCTTCCTTACTACTAATACTAATTCTAATATCAACATAAAAAGTAAAACACATGAGAAGTGAAAGTGCCTACATCATAAGGACATCATAAGGATAAGTAAAGTAGGAACACCATAAGGAGTAAAGTTCCTATCTATAGTGGTTGAGTTAAAGTCCAGTTCTTGTATATAGAGTTAAGCCCCTAATCATAAGTAAAGTAGTCAAGTCCCTGGTCATAAGTAAAGTAGTCAAGTCCCTATAGTATTGTTATCGATACCTTAGAAAGTCTATGTCATGGTAATTTAAGAATACAAACCCTGTGTAAAGTGGTAAATTCATTCTATAAACCCTGTGAAAAAGAGGATTACTACTATGGAAATTGAGGATAGAAACCTTGGTAAGCCTGGTAAATTAAAGGTGTAAACCATGTAACAAATTGATGTAATAGTTGTCCTTAATAGATATCGATTCCTCAACATATCAAATATACACCCTATTGACCAAGAAATATAGGGTTTCTAATCTATGATAAGTCATGAAACAAACTACCCTTTGTAGTAGCAAGATTTTGGAGAGAGAATATCCTCTGCCCATTGATGACTTAACACCCCACCTAAATAATAATATATTATCCTATCTTTGTATGATTTGTGGTTCTTGTTGTTATTCCCTTGTTCAATATACGTTTTTTCTTCTATTTTTGTGGCTAGTCCTTCTTCATATTGTGGGTTTCTGTTGACTTCACATGATATTTCTTCCTAGCTCCTACACTGAGATAATTCCTAGTGATGAAAGTACATAAACCATACTTCCTGCTAGTTATTAGAGTGAGTAAAGAGCCTATAAGTGAAAGGATATTACTAGTAACTAACCCTTAATATATATCTAACAGTTGCAGATCTCTGACATTAATCTCGTCAAACCTAGAGGCTACTAGCACAATCCATCCAGATCTCTGAGTGGGTGAGTAGAGTATTTTTATAAAGAGTATAAAGAAGGTCCAACTAGTGGTTAACCATGGAAACATCAACTTAACTTCAATGAAATAAGGTAAGTAGGGGATACATATATCTTTTTGTTATTTTCCAATGGTTCCATCCACCACACATTAAAATGTTCAACTATAACACATATTTGGATTGGTTAAGCCCACTTAAGTATCCCCTACATCAAGACTATTGATAAAATTAATATATATACAAAAAAAAAACAATGAAATCATCCTTCAACTCAAATACCATCTTAGTACATAAAAAACATTCATAGTTTCCTCCCCATCTTGTTGAAAAACAAACATTCATACACAAATATTAAAGGTGGTGGTAAGGACCAGTCTTTGCTTAAAAAGGGTGTAAGAAGATAACCCATCAGAGTGTTGAGAAGGATTTCTAGAAGCGGGTATCGGCCTATGGTATGAGTAGGTAAAGTCGTCGGAGTACTGAACAGGTTTGCTAGTAGCGGGACATTCTACCGAGAGATGATGATAATTGAAAACTGATAAATAAAAATAGTAAGTCTTTGATTTTAAACTTAAACTGATGTATGGCACTACTTGTAGGCATGACTAAAAAGAATTATGCACGGTTAAGAAAAGGTAAATGAACTCCATTAACTTGCCATTAGGTACTAAATTGAATATGATCTTAAGACCCTCTTGTCTAATTCTTCTTAACTATATGTAATATGTCTTGTCTTATAGGTGGGGCCATGCTCTTAACTGTTTTTGCTAGGCTAACATGTGAAATTTACCTATACACTCAAAAACTATAAATCTTAGGATATTGGAAGGATTGACAGGTTTCCTATATGATTGATTGAGAAAAGGTTACTATGCTTAGGAAGGAAGGGGTTTCCTAAGATAAAACTTGTTCATTTTTTTAGCAAGTCTATGTGAAAAGACTATATGATTTCTTCCATGAAGAGATATACCATGAAACCACTTCTTACAAAATTTATCAAGTTGAATATGTCATTAATTTTTTATAGTTGCATATAATAATGATGAAATATGATCAACTATATATTATTTTAGTAATCTCATGATTTCTTTGTTTATGTGTAGATGACAAGATTGGTACCACATCACAATATTGGTTTCTGGATCTCTTCTCGTGACCAATAAAAGAGAGAACTGATCAAATAAGTTGTGTATCTTGATTCTATTATGTCCAACTATAAACTTTCTTTTTCCACTACAGAGATTGGAACTCAACTAGAAACTAACACCTCTTTTCTCAAGCATTCTCCGCTACAATTGCATTTCAATGAAAATAACCAGGATGGATACTTCAGTTGCAGCCACCCTATCATCCACCTTATCACTCCATAGTATTATAGTACTGGTGATCTTAGAAAATACATGCTTATTACTATATAATTTTCAATCCCAGTGTCAGATGGAGTGTTGGATGGAGTACTGTATGAAGTGTTGTAATTTACAATGCCTAAGGTAACCAAAGCCTAGGTATAGCTACTTGAATCCCATGATATTTGTATCTAAAATATGGCTAAACTTGCAAATTTATGAGTTCAAACTCCCTAGTTGGCATATAAATTTAATAAGCTAGACTATCTAATCTTCTTCATATGGTCAATTTCGATATATATTTATGATCTGAACATTCATGTATTTTCAAACATTCATATTTTATGATAATTTACAAGTGATTTTTGGGTATTAAATATTATATTTTGTAAGTGGTTTCATAGCCATAATTTCATAATTATATTCCATGAATCAAAAGGAAAACTACAAATTCTTCATACTCTTCATATGATTATCATTTTCGATCATAATGTCTAAGTCTTTGACTTATAAATTGATCGAATGTTTCATGCGATAACATTTTTTAGGGAGGCCGGATCTTAGGATACGACATTATGGAAACTTCAATTATCTTTTGTAATGATTACTTTGGGTGGTGGATTGGTATACATTCATATGTGACAAATGAACTGAACAACATGCCACTCCTTTACATCATTCGAGTGTACTCAGGGTTTTGTTTAAAAATAGAGCACTATGTCTCTTCATCACATTCTCATTTTGCATTCACCTTACATTTTGTTGTCATGCTTAGTCTCCATGAAACCTCTTGATATGTTGAGCTATTATCCATTCTAGAGTTTGTATCTTGCAGAGAGATTTTTATATGCACGAGGTGGGGAGTGTTTCTTTCAAGTTTGCAAGGGCATGATGATGGTTTATCTCTCTAATTGACCCTCAATTTTGATGGGAAGACTGCCCATATCGGGTCTCTCACTTTCCCTATCTCTGAAGAATCCATCTCCATTTCCAAAAAGCTTCCGCAACTTGGATATCGATGGCTTAAAATCTATAAGTTGTCACATCAATCTTATGACCATGTTTTCAAACAAGAGTATCAGAACATTTCTGGGGCTAAGGGTTATTCGAAGGGTTGGATTAGGGACAAGTTGCTTAGCCCTATGGTTATCATCACTTGGTTAATCTCTTGTGAGGTTAAGTATTCCACTTTCAAGACTTTCCATTTTCATATATTGACTCATTTCCATTCTGATAAGCCTCTCAAATTTCCATTTTTCTTTTGGAAGAGCCTTGAGAAAATTTCTTATCAGGTTTGTAAGAATATGGAAAACCACAATCATATTTTGTTACACCATGGTCTTATCAAACTACTCATTGTCTCAGAGCTACAAAATAATAATTGAACTTGGGAGGATTTTCTTTATGAATTCTTGAACCCTCATCTGATGATCCGAGCAGTCAAGTGAGAAGTTAATTTCGAGATTAATCCTCACTCTTTCCCTTGTCCTCCTAAGTCCAAAATTCCTCCAACCAATCCTATCCCTTTAGTAATTAAAAATCCTAAAAAGTCTATTTTCACCCTAGAGGATGACAAACCTACTACTCACTTTCAACCTTCTTCGAATTCCACTATTTCTAAGAAATAAAGGATGCAGGGTTATTTTCAAAACACTTTCCCTCCAACTCCTACAAAGAGGCATGGTGCTAATAGGTTTAAAAATCAACCATATCGAATGTGTACCTAGAGTATGGTTGATAAATTTGGTAAGAGAATCTAAGCCTATTGTGAAGATTGATTCTGAACCTATTATGCCTAATATTATTCAAGAATCCACTATCACACCTCCCCCTAAAAATTTTATACCTTCCACAAAGTGTGACATTCCATACACATCAACCATTGAGCCCTTTCCATCCTCTACTTTGAAATATGCTTAACATTCAACTATTGAACAATTATAGCAAGAGAATGCTCAATTTGTTGATACTGAGAGGGGGGTGAATCAGTATCAAGTACAATTTAAAAACCTTTTCCAACTTATACTTAAACCATTCAATTATATCCAATGAGCAATGAACAATAGTATAAGAGTTACACCAATACACCACAATACACCA
>ML801113.1:143228-166492 GCA_009831015.1 Picea engelmannii | reverse complement strand
TATATATATATATATATATATATATATATATATATGATCACTTAACTATGTTGCAAATATATATACCCTCTTTTGATTACTTAGACTATGTTTCAAGTATGTATCCCTTTTGCAGGTTGATTATTCAAATGGTGCATATTAATTAAAATGTTGTTCATAATCCATTTAGACTGTTATTGTGAATATCATAGACTCACTTGAGCTAACCCCTGCAAGATTGTGTAAACCATCCTATCTCTATTCAAACATTTCAAATTCAAGTGTGAAATCATAATTTCCAACTCTAAGTTCCTTTTGAGTAATTATTGTATAGATCTAAATTATTTTAAAGACTATTTTTCCATTGTATTGACATTTATTCAATGGTGAAGTTTTTAGAGAATTGTTTTGTTGCTACTTTGCATCTATCTATAGAAGTCAATATCGATTTTATTCCATTTGACTTATCAATTATACTTAGGTGTCATCATGACATTATTTGCCAACATAGACGGTAAAAATATATTAAGCACTTCAATTTGAATTAGGTAGACAGAAATAAATTAGGAGGGTACCTTTTGTCATATATTAGTGTGTAATCTAGATAACGTTTTTATTTTCTTTAATGTAGAACTAATTGTTATTTCTTAACTCAATATTTAAAATCAATTCTAAAACAAAGTTAATTGCTTTTGAGAAAACATGGTTTATTTTAGTTCCATAGTTGTAGATTTCTTATAATTTGGAATCATTATAGTATCTACATATTTTTACTTTATAAATTTGGAATAAATTCGCATTTTACTTTTCAAACAGATCTTAGTCTACTTGTAGTCTTTGTATCATATTTTGAAATTTGAATTGCAAATTGAAGCACATTGTGGATCCTTAGGATAGATTACTCTTTTGCTTTTTCAATTCTCTTTCCAGACCTCATTTTGGTACTAGGATTTAGTCATAGAACATAGTGGTAGGAATACATAAGCAATTAGCTCTTGTTCTATCTTGACTCATATTGTGTTACAACTCGAAGATTACTTACCCTAGTCGATAATTTAATCAAGAGAAATTAGGTATATAATTTACCCATCAACATTTATATGACTTACTGTATAATCATATAAGTTATTTAAGAGACATGATATATTTAAATAATTAAATTGAAATAAAAACATATTAAATTAATAATTTTAAGCAAAACAATAAGCATTTTTGGAAGCAAGAAAGGAAGCAATAATGGAAGCAAAATTGGAAGCCACACCAGAAGAAAAACTAAAAGAAAAATGGGAAGCCAAACTAGAAGAAAAATGGAAGCAAAAATAGATGTAAAACATGAATCCAAACCAGAAACCAAGCTGGAAGAAAAATTGGAAGCCATATCAGAAGCAAAACGAGAAGCCAAAATGGAAGCAAAATTGGAAGGCACATCAGAAGAAAAATAGAAGCAACACCTAGCGCTAAAGATGGTGTTATTCCTGGCGTCAAAATAGAAGAAAAATTTGAAGCCATATCAAAATAAAAACTAGATGTAAAACAGGAAGCCAAACTAGATGCAAAAATGGAAGAAAAATTGGAAGGCATATTAAAAGAAAAACTGGAAGCAACACTTGGCACTAAGATTGGCATTAATTTAGGCGTTATTCCTGGCACTAATTCTGGTGCTATTCCTGGCACTAATTCTAGTGCTATTCCTAGTGCTATTACGCATGATAAAATTAGCGTTAATATTGGAGCTATTATTGGCCTTAATTTTCTAGCGGTATTCCTAGTGCTAAATTTGATGCTAATTATGGCACTAATTCCAATGCTAAATCTGGTGCAATTATAAAAAGTCCATATTATGCTCAGTTTTGCGCCAGAAATGGTGTTCAATTCATGGAGTAAAATACACTAAATTTCAGTGCTATTCCATATGCTAATTACTTTTTCTGTTGTAGTGATTTAAGCATTAGTTCAAGTGAAGTGATGATTCGAAATCACCCATCTTTTGTTTACCTAGTAGGACTACAACAAGTTTGGAGCTTTGAAGAGTGGAAAGTCCTTGGGGTCCCACCACTTCTTCTTAGTATTTGGGTCATGTATTTGTTTCCACCATTCCCAATTCCATTTTCTTAGTCTTGACTGTCAACTGGTTACCTGCTTGACCGTCCATTCTGAAATTGTCAAACATAGTTTATTTTCCTAGGATTCTACATGGGTGACTACAAGGGGTCTTCCTTCTTCAGAAGGTCCCTTGTGGTACATGAGGTAGACGTCACATCACACTCTCAATACCCATAGAGGGTGGCCCCATGAAGTGAGGGTTACTTGCACTGGGAAGGGTTATTACATGGAGGTTGGGGTAACTTCTTCTCATATCTTTATTGATGGAATCATCTTCCATATCTGGAATATCCCTACTTCCTTTGTTTATTTGATATTATATTATAAGAACTTTGGTATTGTGTACTCTTTGATTTAGTGGACTCTAGTTTGAGTTTTTGTCTATCGCATCAGTTCCTAGAACTCCCAATGAAGGGACCCCTTTTCCCGAGGAACCTTTTGTTTTTCCTTATTTTGGAAACATTGGTCCTCCTTATATTTCCACATTGATTCTTACCGGATTCACTATCGGGTTACCAGGATGGTTTTTTTCCACTCCAGTGATCCCAATTCTCTTAGTGCTTCATATGCAAGCCCTCCACCCCAAGAAAGTCAACCTCACATTGAACCTTTTTCTTCTTCACATGTTGTGTCTTCCTCCTTTTCCTCTTCCTTTCCTGGTAAAATATTTGATGCTAGTAACCAGAAGGATAAGAAGAAGAAGAAAAGGAAGATTAAGGATAAGAAAACTAAGTAAGGCGCCAAGCTTCCAACCACTAAAGGTCATGTTGGAGGAAATCAACCAGTTACTGTTAATCAGGTTGGGAGTGTTGATGATAATTACAAGCCTACCCAGCTAACTCCCAAGCCCAAATTCCCTTGTAGGATTTGTAAGGGTGACTACCTTCTTAATGATTTCCCTTATCTTCCTAAGGTCCTAGAAGTCTAGTTTACAGGTTCCCAACAACTTGTGTCACTAGCTGCCTCCGGTCATGTTGGTGACAACCCATCAGATAGTGATATTAATGATGGAAGTAAGGAAGGTAGAGTCAATTTTCCTTGTAGGTTATGTGAAGGAAGTCATCAAACTTACCTTTTCCCTCATATGGATGAGGCTTCACGTTTGTTGGAAGAGATTGTTGTTTCCTAGTAATAATTTCCAATTGTTTATAGTAATCTTTCTATTGACCAACCATTGGTTTATAAAGTGGTTAACAATAGTCAGTCAATCCCACTCTTCCCTGGGAGAGTGAATTAAAGTGGTTGAGCTGGTTCCATCATCAGTCGATCCCACTCTTTCCTTGGAGAGTGAAGTTCAAGTGATCGACATGGTTCCATCATTGATCGATCTCACTCTTTCCTTGAAGAGTGAAGTAGATACTGGTTAGGTTTTTCTTGTCACTTCAGATTCCTCCAGACAAGGGGGAATTTCACCCATTTCCATGGAACCCCCTCCAAGTATTGAGGTCATTTCCTTTAATTGGAATAGATTGATGGCACCTCGCCTTCCTTGTTACTTTCATTTCAAAATAATTTCATAAGTTTGTGATATAAACATATGTCACTCTATTATAGATGAAGGCACTTTTGTTAGCATTTTATCGTCAAACTCTTAGAAAGCTCTAGGTTCCTCTCAATTCTTGTTTGGTACTAAAAATTTATTGGCTTTCAAAAGAATATCCAATGAAACTTTAGGGATCCTTCCTTAGTTACCTACTACCTTAGAAGGGAAAATTGTCTATATTTATGTGATGGTAGTCCAAGGTCCCTCAGATTTTAATTTTCTCCTTGGGCAAGATTATGTATATGCTATGAAATTTGTTGTGTCCACATTTTTCCGAGTGATGTTTTTCCCTCATAATGAAAACATTGTGACCATTGAAAAACTTTCATTCATTGGCCCTCATATGATAGCCAACCATCTGAATTCCCTGAATGTTCCTTACATGAAAGTGGTATCCACCCCGCCATAGATTATTTATGTGGAAAAATGTCCCTTGATTTCAACTGATGATGAGAAGGTGCCTCTTACTGTATGCTCATCTTCTTTGGATTTAAATTCAATAGTTTACATGGTATCTCCCCCATTAGCGACCTTGGATTCTATTCTCCCCCCTATTGATCTGAGTAATTCCCTTAACATGTATTCCATCCACAGTATTTTTCTTTCGTCTGATGAAGACCTTTTGGAAGCCATGGTAGAGAGTGATGAGCACAATTCCTTTTCTAGTTTCAAGCTCATTAAAAAATGAAACTAGCTACGAGCATAGTTCCCATTTTTGTGTCAAGCTCATTAAAAAATGAAATAGGTTCCCACAAGCATAGTTTTTCTCTATTTCAAGCTTGTGTAAAAATGAAACCAGCTACGAGCATAGTTCCTGTTTTTGTTTCAAGATTGTTAAAAAATGAAACAAGTACCCACAAGCATAATTTTTCTTTGTTTCAATCTTGTGTAAAAATAAACCATCTACGAGAAAAGTTCCCATCTTTGTTTCAAGCTCGTTAAAAAATGAATCATATGTCTACGAGCATAATTCTATTTTTTTTGTCAAGATCTTTAACAAATGAAATAGATCCACCTTCCATTGAGTTGATTCTTTCACTCGATCTTGTAAACATTGCATCGAGTCTTTTGCTAGATCTCATAAATGTTGATTCAAGTATTTCACTAGATCTTGTAACTGAACCTTCATTTCATATGCCTATGTTAGTTGATCCTCTTTCTTCCTCTGGTGAAAATTTACATATTAGTAACTAGGAGTCTTATCTGGTATAAAAATTGGTGACAACATAAGAGTTGGTAGAAGAAATGAATCTTGGGGGGCATGTCTCCGGCCTCTGGGCCTCATGTTGGAGTTAAGTCATTATCTTTTCAATATGGAGGAAAATTACCAACCACACATGGGTATCACCTGAAATATTTAAATTTTGCGTTGCGAAGGAACCCATTGATGGGGTTTCACACCAAGCATAGTTTATTTTCGGTTTCAATCTCAAGTAAAAATGGAACCAACCTCGAGCATAGTTTATTTTCTAGTTTCAAGCTCATGAAAAAATAAAACCCACCCTGAGCTTAGTCTTTGTTCTTTCGTGTGCTAGTAAATACATGAGAATAGGTTACCGAGCTTAGTATTTTTTATTTCTTATTCTCATAAATACATGATAATAGGTTGTCGAGTATACTTTTATCACTTTTTTGCACTCGTAAAAGATATATGAAAAAGGAACTCTTTGGAGATTTTGTTAAGCTCTTTTAAGACTCTCTAAACATGAAAATATTGTCGAGCAAGATTGTCTCCTTTCACACTCATTAAAGGATTTGAAATGGTGTCTTTCGAGTGGTATTTTACCCCTTTTTTGGTATCATAAACTAATTACGAAAAAAGAGTACTCTACCCCCTTTCATTTAGAAGAGTTCTATCTCATATCGTTTTATAATTTTTTGGGCTTGGGAGACTAAAATCTATGAAAAAGTCAACTTTGGAGTTTCCTTTAAGTTATTTTCAAACTCCCTAAACATGAAAAACCATTGATTTTACCTTTTATGGACTCATAAAATTATTCATTGAAGGACCCATCTAGGATAGAACCCTTACTTCTTCAGGTTCGTTAAACATGTGAAGAGGAACATATCGAAGGTGAGGTATATTGAGCATATGTTATCCTCCTCGAGCTCATTAAAAAACAAAAAGGTACTCATTTATCTAGATGGGGGGGGGGGGTTGCTAAATTTGGGACATGGGTCAAGATTTTAAAACATTATGACTGTTGTTCTTAGTCACCATTGAACATGGCACCTGTATGCATTATGCTTATAGTTGGGTAATCTTCTTGTCTGTCAATCATACCAATTCTATGTGTTGTCATACTCTTTCAACTCCTTCGAAGAAAACCTTTGGATGTCGTCACATTCTATTTAGATCCATGCCTCATCGAGTCAATGTTTCCAAGTCACTTTTTGTCCCATGCAATTTTCAAGGGAAGTATCAAATTCAATCAACCTCTATAGTATTATCCATTTTCGTACCTGTGTCATTCTATCCACATTTTCTCTGTCATCTCAAATCAATATCCTAATCTATTTCATGTTGATGATAGGGGACACATCATGGAACTCCTTCAATGAGTCTATTCTTTTCGACTTCAATAGATTATCTAGGAGTCAAACTTAGAAACCAATTAGTGCCTCAAATCTTGCATGCCTCAATGGCAGGTTTCCTCACTTTCGACAGTGGGTTTACATCATTGGCCCCTAATCAGAAAAATTCCATCAAATGTTTCACTTCAACTCATTGATTCACATCCGTCAGATTGCACTAGGGTGCCTTGGGAGTCATTGACATTACTGGTTAGTTCCCTCACACTTGTTAAAAATATACATTAATGATTAGTAATCGAGTGGTTTCTACCATGTTTGACATCAACACATGTATTCGCATTGTTATAATCGTACTAGTTCGAGATCGGGATGAAGACCCTGGGAACCTTTTTGACACCTAGAAGTGTTATGTTACCAACATAGGTTGCGATGGAGAACAATATTAATGATGTACATTGTCATATAGATATAATTTGTATTGGTTTGTGGCTATGTTATTGTCATATCGTAGGTCCACTGTGTACTTTTTCATGGATACGAACCAATTCAGTCATGGAGGTATGGATAAACATTGTATGTTTAGTAGCCATATCTTTAGTCAGTGCTTTCATAGATCTATAGTGTATTGGTCGATGACCATGCTTTAATTCCATTTTGTATTGAGTATGGGTATTCCTACCTCGGGATGATTCATATATATGCCTGCCTCGGGATGATTCATATATATGTTGTTTGATGTTTGTTTGCAGCTTCCATTTGGATCTCTTATTCCAATGCCCCTTGGGGCACATAACTTTGTAAAGTGTTTTGTCCATCAATTTCTCTTCTGACCTCACACTTTAGGGGGAATTTGTTACACATACAATTTCCATGCTAATGAGTACCACACTTATGTATCATATTCTACTAAGTTTCACACTTATGTATCACTTATGTAGGTGTTGATTCCACACATTCCTAAGTGGCACACTTATATTTTACTAAGTGTCGTAATTGAATGTTGAAACTTTCGAAGTGTTGATCATGTTCCCTAGAAAAATTGGGGGAGAAACCCCATCACATGGAGGACTAAATACACTTTATCATCCTTTGGAAGTGTCTATCATGTTCCCTAGACAAATTGGTGAAGAAAACTCATCATTTGAATGTCGAAAAACCACTTTTTACCTTCATTTTTTGACCATTTTTTATGACTGACGCTCCCATGCCCATACATAGGGAACATTAGTCCCTTGGTAAAACTTCTTGATCAACTTTAGGGGGGAAATAGTGATGCTCTGTGATAATCCTTTGGGGAGTGTTATTTTGGTTACAACAAATTCCACCTTTTTGGAGGGAAGGTTCTGGGAGATTGGAGTTTGTTTGGGTCAAAGGTATCCAATTCCTATCTATATACTTTATCCTAGGCTAAAGATGCTAATTAGTTGAGCCATATCCTCAACCATACTCCTAAAATACTCCATGGCAGTTGAGCCTTCATTTTATATATAAGGAGGCCACTCAAGAGTTAAGGAGTGTTCTAAAGAGTATCAAACCCATGCTCTTATGATATTCAAACATAGTTTAGTAGCATTTTGGCAATGCACAAAAGGGGTTGGATAGGAGGAGAATTGGAGGAATATTTCTCAACATCAAGTGATTATAAGTGTTTTCCTTTGTTTCACATGAAAATAAGTTTGTCCTATTCCTATACTTATGTCTCATTTAGTTTACATATGAATGTTATGCTTGTTTCATTTAGTTATATTTGATTTCATCTAACATTTTTCAAGTAGTAGAAGATGAAGATCATTATTTTTAAGTGCAAGGAGATCATGTTCCATCTAGGACTAGATCCAATGTTAGAGAGAAAAGGAGAAGCGAAGACAACCTTCGAAAAAGGTGCACTCTTATTTCCTTTTCCCTCTTTTCATTTTCATGTGTGAATAGACAAGAGCAAGGGATGGTAGTTTTCATTTCTCTATTATGTCTTAGCCAAAGAGAATCCGGCTAAGGGGAGTGTAACCTGGCCACAGGGTAATATTTCTCACAACAATATGTTCCATCTTTGCTTATATATATATTGGGTATATATTACAAAATCTATACAAGAAAAAAATTTCGATGTAAGGAATATGAGAAATTGATATTTTTTATATTAGTAGTTTTAGTCTCCTCCAACGAGATTTTTTTATAGTTTGGTTACAAATTTTGGATTCGATGTACTTCCCAGACATTTCCCAACATCACTTTTATATCAATAAAATTCCCCCCACTTCTTGTTGAAAAAAATGGACTTTTGAAAGTAGGTTGTTGGACCTTTTAAAATCCACCCATACATACATTAGAGTAAGTGGGTCCACTGAGTCAAAGGGTTTTGTTTTTCACTACTATAAGATGGAAAAATTAAGGGGGTTGGATGCATGTGGTATCTTTTAGAAGGGGTTGGAAACAAGTAGCAATTAAAATTGTGTAATATGATTCCCACCTTAGAGAAGCATTATTATAAGTATGTTGAAAAGTTGAAAAACCTCTCCCTCCCACTCTAAATGTATATCAATCTTAGGCAAGTAGTAATGTTGGTAGGTTTCAATTCCATTGCATGCAATTAGATCATGTTTGGGATGTAAAGAGTCATACAAACATTGATGTATTGGTAGGAAGGTTTTTTGACAATGGAATTCCATTTAATGTGTGTAGTTATCCTTATTGGAAGGAGATGGTAAATTGATTTGGTCAACCAAACTCCCAAAGGATATAAACTCCCGCTATTTTTTTTAGAAGGGAAATCTCACATTCATACAAAATCTCATAATATTAGAGAGAGATGGAGAGATTTTTGGGTTTCCATTATCTTTGAAGGTTGAATAGATATTTATCTTAGACTACTCATTAATATATTGGCTCTTAATCCATGAGGTCTTGTGTTTCTAAGATTTCATGGCACTATGGGGAAGACAAAGTACGAAACATATTTGATGGGGCTCTTCAAAGTGACTGGGAAGGAAAATGTTGTGTAGATTGTGGTAGAAATTGCATCCATTAACATACTTGCAAGTAATATGATCGAGAATGAGTTCCAAAATATCTATTATACTCCTTGTGATTTTCATTACATGAACCTTCTACTAAACGATATCAATATTATAGCATATGTTGGCCCATACATCAAATGAACTTAGAAAGATGTTACAAAGTTTATTTCTTTCTTTCTTTATCTCTTTTTTTAAATCGAAACAAAAATATTTTTTATATCATAATAGGGTTGTAACCAAACTAATAAAAGATACATAGGACTTTCCAATGCTTCAAAAAGAAAAATAAGTAGTTCTCTATAGTTATAAGAAGAATTTCACAATAGACTATATGATATACATTCCAAGTTTTCTTGCATGTTGCAAGTTTGAAAAAAACATCTAGGATCCTAATAACATTGAAGAACATAGAAATAAAATAAAAACATGGTTTCTATTTGCTTCCTCTTGACCAACATAATAGGGAGGATAATTCTTATGCTTTATGTCCATTGGCTCCTTTAGTTGATGTGTTGTTTCATCCTCTTTAAGATCAACCAAAGAAGAATTGTTTTATGCTTTGTTGTTAGAGGTTGTTGACAAGGAGTCTTTCTGAGTATTTAGAGTGAGATTCCAAACTATATTACATTCAAATTCAAGTATCCCAACCATCTACTTTTGATGGACCAACATGCTCATAATATTGGAATGTTGAGAGATACAATGGTGCTCATTTTTGTGCACCCTTGTTGTCAGTGAGAAAAATGAGTTTTTGTTGGACTATATGGTTTCTTCATTCCTTCATGAAATTCTCCTAAATTCTAGTGTCTACATTGTCCATGCTTGATTTTTCTGATAACCAAACCAAATGAAGAATGAAAGAACCAAAGAAAATGTATATTCCCACCTGAACAAGGGAGGGGCATCCAAATTCCATTCACTCACTTTGAAACTTAGAAATGAAATAAATGCTAAGACCTATATTTTATTCACTATGAGACCCAAAATAATCAATACTAGAGATGAATAGGCAGAAAGGGAGAATCAAACATAAAACGAGATGATACCTAAAAATTAGAAAAAAATTCCTTCTCGAAGAGCAATAGCTACCTTCATCATAATTCAGACTAGTATGCCAAGATAAGAACCAACCAACAATGAAAATACCTATTTTTCAATAAGAACCATGCAACAACCTAAAACAAATCCTAGAACCCAAATTTACAACACCATATGTTCCAATGGAAACAAACCCAGAAATGAACGGATGCAAAAGATGAGCCAAATGATATGAGGGATAAGAATTGATAACCAGAGAGAGCCCATTATGAGAACTAAATCCACCATAACAATATTCCATGCCTTCCACCAAAATCACATTCTTGTGAAGGATTCCACTAATCAAACAAATGTAGGTTGAACTAATAAGGTCAACCACTACCAAAGTTATCAGAGGGTCAACCACTACCAAATCCAAAACACTCAAGCACCCAAATCCTATGCACAATTCCTCCATTATCCCACAACATGAATTAGATTTCAATTTAGGATCTTGATCACCTAGAACAAACTTAATTTCCGCATGTTGTGGGTACTTCAAGCTGTCCTTAGAACTCCCTTTCCAAATAAAATATAATGATGCAGTGATTGTTGATGCATGCAATAATTTATTGCTTCTTGATTGATGTATTGATCCATAATAAGACAATAGGAAATCAAACAACTATTGTGTTACCCATTTTTATTATACACCCCAGTGCTAAGTTTTGTATCCCTATTATCCCACTAATCCACAACATGATTCAATTCTCTTTTCAAATGAAAGAATGAGGTTTCAAAGAAGGAGCTTAGCTCTTTTTTAATTTGAGAAATGGTGATTTCTAGTTTGTTATCCATTGGTGTGATTTTTCCTAGCATTGATTCGATGACCACCATAGAATCCCCAATGATATTCAATGATATGACCTTTGTGTCTTTAGCTAAGAGGATTCCATACAATATAGAATGTGTCTTGACCTAGTTGTTTGAAACTTGACCAAGACCACATGCATAAGTAGCTAGTATTTTTTCTTCGAGATTGTAGAGAATCCCCCTGCACTTGTCACCCATATATTTCATTGTTAATAATGCAACATCTGTTGAAATTTATAGAAAATATGCCACTTTCCAACTATTACAGTGTGTAGAAACAATGTTTTCTTCCACCTTTATTATGTTGCAATATTTTTTAAAAGTGAAATAGCCACATAGACACATGGTTATTTCCCTTGAGTGGAAAGGTGAAGGCATTGGAATTGTTCTCATGATGGAAAATATGTTGAAGTCCTTATCATAGGTTACTTATTTGATTATTTTTGGATGTGATTGGAGGATATAGTCACACTAGTTAGCTCTATTTTTTATGCCCTTTACATATTTGACAATGATATACCATGCTTAGGGGGTGTTTTTGAGTTTCTTGATCAAATGAGGCGAAAATAATTATGTTTAATGAACATTGTGGAATAGACAGTTAAACTAGAGTTGTAGTGTGATTGGAGCCTCAGTGGATGGAAGATGTTGCATAAACCTCTCCATTTGATTTCTTTCTTATTGAACCCTAAATGGTTTCATAAGAAACCAATTAATGATGAAGAGGTTATGAGTGATTGGAATACCTTCATTAAGAGATGTTATGTTCACAATGATCTAATCAACATACAAGTAGAGTGTGGTAGATATTTGGGATCTAAGGACTGCTTTACATATGATGATTATTCATATAACATGGATATAATTAGTCCCATAGAATTTTGGTTGAAATCTGGAATTAGCACTCATTTTATTCATCTACTGGCTATGTTCTTTCTTTCTCAGGTAATCTAAATGTATGTTTGAGCCTCTTGTTTTAAAGTTAATATATATGTGTGTGTTTGTGTGTATTTATCTATTGAATTTTAGTTCAGTAAAATTCTAATTCTAATGGTCACATTTCCATTTGGATATGAAGGTGACTAGTTCATCAACATGTGAGATAAATTGGAGTGAATTTTTTTTCTTCTATTTAGTATTTTTTTGGTAAACACACAGAACAACTTATATTAATATATATTTGGAAAATTTATACAAAAAAAATTTTTTGTAGGCCTTCCACTCAAGAAACTAAACTAGTAAAACAACAACAAAGGAATAAGTCTTTAGTCCATTTAGTCTAAGAAAGGTTCTAACTAATACCCTATCTAGTTATAAAAGAATCGTAAAGAAAGATCTAAACCCTATTCGAAGATTTTGTATATCTACCATTTTCCTTCATCATTAAAAAAGATAAAAAAAAATGGGGGGGGGGGTACATAGTGTTTATTAATCTGGTGAGGTTGCATTTGGATCCTGAGGTGGCTCAGGAGTGACTTGCTAAGCACATTTAGAAACTGGATTTGTCGTCGTTGAGCCTAAGGGTGGTATCCAAGCCAAGACGGCTATGATCAACAGGTGTTACTCATCCAATTGCAGTTGGATGTTATCTTTAGCCCCTTCTTTTTCTTGTAGAATTTGTCCAATTACTATTTTGAGATGCCAATACAACTCTACAGTCTTCCAATTTTTTGTCTCGCAACCTCTCGAGTGTACCACATCTAGAAACCAATTGGTAATAGTTTCTTCCACCTCTCATTTTGGTGTTATGCTCTACTCCATCCAAATTTCATTGTCCATATCCTTGCGATGAGCTTAAAGAAAATGTGGTGTTACCCTATGGAAAGTAGTGGTTGCATCCTAGCCATTGCACTACACCCAGGTATTGGAGGTTCCTTCGTATATGTTGTGGATGGGTGGTTCCACTTGAATTCCACCTCCTCATCTGTATCCTATTTTTTAACCTCTCCTCAAACCCATCAAACCTAGAGTACCTTCCTAGAAACCAAGGTGAAATGGAAACATAGATGGATTGGGTATCCATCGGTAGGGAACCCAAATTTTTCCCCATATTCTTTCATTGCACCTATCATCCTGGAGAGAAAATACAGGTCAAGTATCTCTTGCTCAATCCTTCCCCATACTTCCCATGTAACTTAACATGGAGGAACTGATAACTGAGGTGCATGAATTACCCTCATTGCACATTAACTTTGGCATTAACGACCTTGGAATTGGCACTGTCATTCTCATGCTCGAGGTTCTATGTGAGAGGACACATTGAGCTCGTCTGTACATGTCAAGAATCCATGCGTTCATTGGGCATTTTCCCTAGTATTTGTCACCTCCCTAACACCCCATCGGGGGTTTTCATTTATTTAATTAAGAGGAATTGACTTACCTAAAAAAATGAACAAAATAGATAGTGTATATTCATTCAATTCTTCATCTTCTATCATGCAATCACAAAGACTACCTTGTTGGGCCCACTAAGATGTGGGATTCTGGAAGTTCACATGATGATGGTAATTTCAAGATACCTTTGGATGTGTTGCAAGAAGATGAAAGAAAAAATTTAGATGGATATAAGTCACTCCATGTCTACTAATGAGTTGGGTCTAGACAATGGCTCTAGCTCTTTCACTCCAAAAGAGCTAGAGCTGGAGTGAAAGAGCTAGATCCAATGTCTAGATAATGGCTTTAACTCTTTCACTCAAAAAAAAAATAATTAAACTTGAAAAAATGGATTAAAAAACTTAGTCAGTAATATATTATATTTATGTCAAACACATTAATATTTATTTTTATTAATATATTTATGTCCTAATTTATGATTTGTAATATCTAACACATTAATATTTTCATTATATAATATAAACTTTTCATTAAAAATATGAAAGATGATTTAATGTTTAATTTTTAATATCTAGCACGTTAATATTTTCATTATATAAGAGAGAGGAACACAAAATTCTTCCACAGAGCAATGGTGCACCGTAGATACATCAATCAGATAACCCAATTGTAGGACACTCAAGGAAACCCTATAAGAGAGCACACCCATATCGACGAGGAATTAAACACCTACTACAAAGAGCTTCTTACGGAAATCAATGAGGACAGGGAGGAAGCAATTCAGAAATAACCAGGCATATACCTTCGCTGGTAAATCAAGAGCAGAATGAATCCTTAATGAGGCCTATCAACCAAGAAGAGGTGGGCCATGCAATCAAGGAAATGCCATTAGGGAAAGCACCTAGTCCAGACAACTTCACCATGGACTTCTTCCATCAGTGCTAGGATTTAATTAGGGAAGAGGTTTGGCAGGTCATGGAGGAATCTATAACCTCAAGCCAAGTCCTCTCTAACCTCAATGCCACTTTTCTCACTCTCATCCTGAAGGAGGAGAGAGTCACTCATCCCAAGCAATACAGACCAATTTCCCTATGCAATTTCATCTACAAAATCATCACAAAGGTGATAGATACATGCCTTAAGTCGATCCTCCCTTTTGTCAGCTCCAAAGAACAAGCATGCTACATGGAAGGTAGAAAAATCATGGACAATATCATCCTAGCTCACAAGCTGATCCACTCACTAAAAATGACCAAAATCCCAGGTATGCTTATCAAACTCAACCTTTAAAAATATTTCGATAGATCCATTTGGTAGTACCTATGATCCATGCTTGAATCCTTTGGTTTCGACAGAAAATGGGCGAATTGGATTCTCAATCTCACCTCTCCATCCTTATTTTCCATACTGGTCAATGGAGTGCCTTCCCAACCCTTCTCCCCTTCCAGGGGCATCAGGAAAGGAGACCCTCTCTCTCCCTTCCTCTTTGTTCTTATGGTGGAAGGAATAGGATGCTACATCAATATGGTGATTTTGGAAGGATCCCTTAATGGCCTACCCTACACAATATCCAGCTTGCGCCCTCACACAACCAATTTTGTTGATGACACCCTTCTTATGAACACCTCCAAAGCGTGCAAATCCAACAAGATCAACTCCATTCTCTCTGAATTTGTGGAGTCCTCAAGTATGGCCTCAATATTCACAAGTCTAAAATCTACTTATTCAACATGTCGATCATTGTACATAATCATATTTCTCGACTCGTAGGCATACCCAAGAGCCCCCTTCCATCCAACTACCTCATCATACTTCTCACAGGAGCATCGACGCTATCCATCTCTTGGGGCTGTCTGCTTCTCTCCATATCACATAGGCTCAATAACTGGACCTTCATACCTCTCAATATTGTGGCTAGATTGGTTCTTCTCAAGTTAGTCTTGCACGCCATTCCCACCTACTTTTTTGCCACCCTGACAGCGCCTAAGTCGGTCATTCAGGCCATCAGGAGCCTCCAATGAAAATTATTATGGAATGGACATCAACCTAACAAGAAGTGGGCTCTCGTGAGCTGAGATAATCTCTGCAAACCTAAATCTCTAGGTGGATTGGGACTTCGCGACCCAGGAAAGCTCAATCAAGTCATGGGAGCTAAAATGTGGTGGAGATGGCTCAAGCATCCCACAAAATTATGGGCACAAATATGGAAACAAAAGTATTCCCCAACCACCCAAGAAGACCAAATAATCATATTCAATGACCAAATCTAGGGCTCTAACATCTAGAACATAGCCTGCAAAATTGACCTCTAGTTCATAAGAACGCCTTCTGCGAAATCAGAAATGGGGAAAGTGCACTAATCTGGAAGGACTCATGGCAAAAGAAAGCACCTCTAATCAACCTAGAATAACTTAACCCCCTTAGGAAGGAACTACAACTGGAGATATTTCAACAGTTTAAAGATCTATGGAGAACATATGATAGGAACCTGCCTTGGCAACAATCGAAAATAGAAAACCTGGAACTACATCTCTCAGGGGAAACGAATCTCCAAGCCTGGCAAGCTTGCGCAAGCCATAGGAAAATCCCAACTCGGGAAGGTCCGAACATTATCATATGGGGGTACTCTACAATAGGTAATTTTTCAGTCAAAGAGGCCTATCACTTGCAAGGGAACTATCATAATCACGCTAAGGAGAGTATATGGGGCAAGATCTGGAATTCATCCCTCTGGCCCAAAGTGTCAATATTTATGTAGCTATAGTTCAAAACCACATCCGCACCTGGGATAACCTCAAAAAAATGGACTTCATAGGCCCATCAATCTACACCCTATGCCAACAATAAGAGGATACAATGGAGCACCTTTTCAACAACTGTCACTATAGCCAATGGATTTGGGACCGGGGGTCCCAAATAATGCGCCTCTCTAACCAAAACATAAATAGTATTATATATACCATAGATAATTGGGATTCTCTCTCCTTTCAAAACCCAATTCTTATGCGTATCTGGAAGATACTCCCGAGCTTCACCCTCTGGCATATCTGGAAAGAGAGAAACAAAAGTATCTTCCACTCAAAGGATTCCCCTCCCACCCTAACTTGGGAAACAATACCAAAGCTAATCCAAGAAATGGTCAAGAGTAAACCGTGGACCCCTGAGGACCTAAAATGTAGTCCAGAAGAGAGGTGCATTTTTCAAAACTAGCAACTTAGTATGAATGACCATCCCACTACGATTTTAACCAGTCACCAACCTAGCATCCCAACAACTTGGACACCCCCTCCAACTAGTTTTATAAAGATAAGTTTTGATGGAGACTCAAAAGGAAATCCAGGACCAATGGGATTCGGGGCAATTATCAGGAACTCAAATGGAGAAATCAGTCATCTAGTAGAAGGCTTTATGGGCGATAATAAAAACAATTTCGTTGAGCTTCTACATCTCCTAAGAGGACTCAAGGTCACAATGGACAATCAGTTCAATAGGTTCATTGTGGAAGGATATTCTTAGATCATCATCCAACTCATAACCAAAATTATCCATGGGGAATACCCATTGGAAATATCACCTAGCTAGCATCTCTCAATACTTTTGGAGGACTTCGGATCCCTCCTTTGTCCTAGTCTTACCATTATCCCCTCTCACTTGAAAAGGGAATCAAACAAAGTAGCGGATTTCCTACAAAATGAAGGAGTTAATAACAAGATAGAACACATCCACCGGAAGACCCAAACTTCTTCTTGCACTAATCTCTTGAAATGTTTCCAAGACCTTTCCAACAGGGACTTACTAACCCCAGATGGGGTGACACATCGCACATCAAAGACACCTGGAATGGATCCATGCCTGACCATAAATGAGATAGGCCAACTCCCATCCCCTCAACATTAAGGATGGGAGTTGGCCCCAACCACTATTTATATGACAGGGGACTTCTCCCTCGTATGAGCATTCTGAAGATGTAGTCAGTTAAGTTGGGAGAGTTAATGGATGATCCTATCTCATTGCTCCATCCTCTTATGAACAAGCCTCACCATGGATTCATCTAGTTTGAGTTTGGCCAGCACCAGGACAGGTAATTGTGAGCTCTGGTGCAGCCACTAGGACACCCTTTGCACTATATCCATCCAAATTTTCATTACAATGTCGTGAGAACGAGGGAAGCCGCGTCATGGCTCTACCTAGTACAAATTTGTTTCTCATTAGTAGAGACAACAGTGGATGGAGTATGCATTGTCTATGGCCTGAACTCAACTCGCACGCAGGGAAAAATTGGTCAGAATGCCTCCCATGGCGTACGTGGAGGAGGTATTGTCAAAGGAGCCAATTCAAGCTCCTCGGCAGCATCTTCTTTTCACCGTGCCTGATAACTTGCAGCTACCAAGAAGCCTCATGGGGGAAGCCACCATGGCCTCCATTGTGGAGAAGCAAGGTTGTATTATAGGGGAAGCACAATTGGACAAGTTTCCCCCTTGCTACATAGAGGAGGAGACTCCAGAGGAGCTAGATTCTTAGAATGTTGAACCCGCAACTGGATACACCTCGACCAAATGCATGGAGAGCAACAAGGAAAAGAAGACAGAGTCACAGGGTTAGACAACAAACTTGGAGCAACAGAGTGAGGCAAAACCAAGTGAGGCCACAGAGAACAGGTCAGGTGGCAAGTCGAGGGAGGGCGGAAAGGTCCTCATGCCACCTCCCATCTCGTCCATGCAGGAAAAGTGGCATGTCCCACCACCATTTTTCCACCCAGAGCACCTTGAATTGATGTTTGATTTGAGGATCCAAATGGCGAACCAAGTCCATCGTGGCACCCTCATGAGCCAATGTCTGTATATGATATACGACACCTTCTCCGACACGCAAACAAGGCAGAGATGCCCAACCTGTGCACAGCCTTTCATGATGCCAGCTAGGGAGGGAGCACATGATGAAGATGTCAACATGGCCACCTCTAAGGCCACCGAGTATTTTTTTATGGTTATGCTTCTGGTTATGTTCTAACTACGTATGGTTATGCTTCTACTTACGGTTCTAGAGTCAATCAAGGTTGTTTTGTCATGGTCTAAGATAGCTATATTTTCTAAATTTCTGGTTACAGTTCTGACTATGGGACACCATCCATCCTGGTTTCCTACGGGCATGACAGATGGTGGACCACTTATTCTTGAAAAGGATAGCATTGGCTGCCAATTGTTCTGGTTTCCGCTAATTTGGCAAAACAGCTAGTAGCGTAGGCATAGTTGTATTTTTTGGCAGTTAATATAGCAGGATCTATGCCTCTTTTTTACTTAAAAAAAAATCATTATATAATATAAACTTTTCGTTAAAAATATGAAAGATGATTTAATTTTTCAGCATTTTTATATTATACAACTTAAGCATTTCATTATAAAAATAGAAGAAGACCACACTTTTAACCAAACTTGGTTAATAATATGAATATAATATTTTTAAAATAAATATAAAACTAGCATACCCCTAAGCGGGAGAATGGGAATGCCGAAGTAATTTTAGGGAAGTTTCATATTATTGTTGTTAATTGAGATTATAAAGATATTGTAATTAAAATTATTATATTTGAACCTTTTCATGCTAATGTTGTTAACTAAGATTATAAAGATATTGAAATCAAAATGAGTATATTTGAAGTTGGTTCACTATTTTGAAATTGATTAACACAATTTAACATATATAACATAATTTAACATATACGTATATTTTGTCAATTTCTTTGAATTAAATCTTTATGATTTTTAGAAAATAGTGTTTAGCTTTGCTAGAATTCTAAGTATTTTGAAAATATAAAGTTTTTAGTGCTTGAATATCTACAATTTGTTTTCAACTTTATGGTAATAACCATATTTTCTTGTGGTTATGATTTGAAGTGAGTTGTATAGATTAAAATAACATTGCAATTGAGTTGGAAATTGATGTTGATAATACATTATCCATGTTAGTCTTCCATAGTCTTGCATGTTGGTCCTCCATAGTCTTTCTTTGCATTGAATAAGAAGTGTATGGGTTAGAGAAATAACATTTTGAATGTACAACCTTCTTAAATGCATGTTGGTTTTCCATAGTCTTTCTTTTCATTGAATAAGAAGTGCTTGGGTTAGAGAAATAACATTTTGAATGTACAATCTTCTTAAATGCATGTTGGTCTTCCAGAGTCTTTCTTTTCATTGAATAATAAGTGCTTGGGTTAGAGAAATAACATTTTGAATGTACAATTGTCTTAAATATCTTTTAGTGGCTATGGGGTGTTCACTTTGCGTCGGAATGAAAATGAGTCTTGATATTATAATAATATAATAATAATAAAGTTCATTTGCACACATGGTTAGCTTGGTGCTTCCTTGTTTTAGCTTCCTACTATATGTTTAGCATGGTTAGCTCGGTGCTTCATTGTTTCAACTTCCTACTATATTTTGAACTTAGTATGTTATTTAATATTTTTAAGAATCTACACACATGAACCACAATTAATTTAGGTGGTTGAAGTTTCAAGTATGTATGGAAGATGTTTGATTCATAGAAGATTTTGAAATGTTCTCCAGAATGATTTCACACAAAACCAAGCTTGGTGTAGTGACGCTTGTTAAGCTAATGGATTTTAAAGGAACTAAGTGTGGTGTAGTGACACTTGCTAAGCTAAGGGATTTTGAAGAGGTTTCTTGGAGAGAATGGTTGTCCCAAGTACTCTGAAGAAAGTAAAACCCCAAAAAACTTCCTTAATAATATAAAACTTTATAATAAAAAAAACCATAATACTATAAAATTTATAACAAAATAAGCATATTTTCAACCTAAAAAAATTAAGCGTATTTTTTTTTCAACCTCATTTTTTTTTTAATTCTTCTCATATTTTCAACCTCAAAAAAAATTAAGTCTTTTTTTATTTTTTATTTTTATTCTCTTTTGTGCTCTTATATTGAAAGTTAAAATGAATTTATGCTATTTTTTTTATTAAGTCTATTTCTTTTTATTTTTAATTTTTGGTGCTCATTATATTGAAACTTAAAATGAATTTATGTTATTTTTTATTAAGTCTATTTCTTTTTTTATTCTTTTTGGTTCTTGAAGGTTAAAATGAATTTATGTTATTTTTTTTATTATTATTGTGTGTTTTTTATACTCAAGGTTAAAATGCATTATTTTTTTATTATTTTTTTTTTGCTTGTTGTATTCAAGGTTAAATTGCATCATTCTTCTTGGTACTTGTTATATTTAAGGTTATTGTTATTTTATTATTCTCTTTTGTGTTTGTTAGATTCAAGGTTAAAACACATCATTCTTTTTGGTACTTATTATATAAGTGTTTGTTATATTCAAGGTTAAAATAAATCTATGCTAAATTAAAATGAATTAACTTTATTCAAGTTCTTGTTATATTCATGGTTAAAATAAATCTATACTAAATTGAAATGAATTAAGTTTATATGTTTCTTTTGATGCCTCTTGATGTCTATTATATATAAGTTTAAAATGAATATATAATCATTCATATCACTCTCTCTAACTTCCTTTTCCACTCTTCCTCCTGGAAATAACTCATTTCCTCTAATGGAGACTCATTTTTTCATCCTTTTAATTTCCACATGACCTCTCTCTTTCTATAGTATCATCTCCCTCGCTCACCATCTATTCATCGAGAGTACCACATAAAGGTTTCAATTATTTATTCTATAGGCTTGACCCATCTTCACATTCCCCCAATGACCAATCTGAGGTTGCAACCCATATGTGCTCTTTGAAGTTCATGTGGTTCCTTGTGTTCAAACTATTCTAGTTTACACATGAATCCTTATGTTCAAACTCTTATTTTTTACACATGCCTCTTCATTTTTCTCAGTGTTCATCCCTTTCCCTATTACGTACAATTTCTTCTTTTTTTCACTAGGGAAAATAGGCATGAGAAACTCACCAATACTTCCCCGCATTCATGGATGGTAAGGGTGCTAAACCAAAACCCCAAGGACACAAGGCTTGAACTCATGATCTACCCCATACCAAGGAAATGTGTGCACATCTCACCAACTGTGTTATCACATGAGGTTTACACACAACTTCTTCTTATTTGTAGAGACCCTCAAGTGCTCTCATGTCGGGTATCTCCAAATTGTTTGCAATGCTAATCCATCACATTAAGATTAAGTTGTATATTTTCATAAAGACATTTTCTAAACACGTGATAAACATTTTCATATTTATAATCATTCTGTAATTGTTGCCACAACTCTATTGGGTTATATTATCAGAAAATATTTATTTAAATTGTTAGTTACAATCTTATTGTTCATGCCTCTTGGCTTGCACTTATAGAAATTTAACCTATCATCAACATCTTTCTTGATAATCCTCCAAAAAAAAAATTCCCAACAATGTTCAAACCCCATTTTTATCAAATATTATTTTCTCCCAACAATCTTCAAACCCCACTTTTATTAAACATGGTAGAGTTTTCACTTGCAGATAACCAAAATAGGATTATGGTAAAATAGGGAGGCCCAGAGCTAACACTCTTCACATTCAACTCTAGCCAACCAAAACAGAGATCCAAGCCTTTAAATCTAACCAAGACACTGTGACACCTTGAGGCTTATCCAAAATATTAAAATCTTCATGCACAAATAAAATAGTAGCAACTATACTGCAACAGCCACAATAAACCTTTAAATATGTAAATCCAACATAGGGAAAAAATATTTGATACCATGAAAGACAACATCCCATAGTATTCAACTTGAAAGAAAATACCATATGTCTTATTCCATAGAAAGTGACCAAAAACATAAAACAAGAGAGAAAAAACAAGCAATGGGCCTGGATTACTAAAGAGAGAAGGAACTCGTTTATTATTTTGCTTGTAAAAATACTATGTTACAGTAATAAAACTCTAGTACTTCACTATAGAAGCTCCTAACTCTATTGTGAGTTACATATCCTCCTATATATAAACACAAGTTCTTAACAAAACGTATTAAAGAAATCAACAAAAACTTCAAAATCACAGCATGTGTAATAACAAACTTCTTTTATGATAGCTTGTTTCATGCAACAGTTGTTCCACACTATCTCATGCTAGGTTACGAGTAGCATAATGTTGAGGCACTGTATTTGGGAGAAAGTACCCATTGCTCATAGAAAACTCGTAAAACTTGTTTCTATTACACATTTTATGTTAGTTTTTTGAAACTTGCCCCATTTATTTATGAAACAGTTAGCCCTTTTTAGAAATATAGGCCATATCAAATAAACATCATCAACAGAAAGTGAAAAAAAATATAGATGAGTGTTACAGTAAGTTTGTAGCTCTAAACCATGCTAACATAGTTTCATAAAGCCATGAAGATATAATTTTTAAACCATGCTAACATAGTTTCATAAGGCCATGAAGATATAATTGTTATCTTGTGAAGAAATATAATAGACTAGGTCGAATGTTTGAGATCATTTCGTCCCTACATTGTATTGTGTGAAATCAAGGTTTTACATTGTATTGTGTGACAATCAAGGTTTTAGAAGTTGGAAGACAATATTGGACTCTTTGGATCCTCGCCTGAAGAGTGGAGTTTAAACAATGGAGATTTGATAGGATCTTCATCTAGTATGACTTTGCACCCCATAGTAGAATTGGACAAGGGTCAACAATCTTGGTTTTCATGCCTTGTTCCTTTCAATTACTTCTATGGAACTTAGTTGCACCTTTAATTCCATGGTAAAGGGAACTGTGGTCTTCTCAAGTACTTGTTGAGAAATTAGTTTCTCCAAGGAAAGTCTTTAAACCTTGTGGACACTCTTCTTTCCATTCTACAAGGAGTAGACAAACATACCATGTTTGGAGTTACTTTATATCT
>ML801113.1:102571-143115 GCA_009831015.1 Picea engelmannii | reverse complement strand
TACCTTGTCCACACTCTTCTTTCTATTCTATAGGGAATAGAGAAAGGTACCATGTTTGGAGTTACTTTCTTAAGATATATATCAAAAATATTCTTAAAAACCCCAAAACATTTCTTTTACAAAACTTGAGAAAAACATTTCTGGTATAAAATTAAGAATTTCATCATTCCATTTCTAATTTCTTATTTCTCATTTATGGAAACACAAATATCATGTAATTATTACACTATCTAACAAAGTAAATTTATGTTTTCAGATTTACCACTATCAATTTGATTGCTTTTATAAATTTATTAATGAAAAAAAAGAACAAAACTATAAAAGAGAGAATGGAATAGACACACAATTTTTATTAACGTCCACTAGTATGGATATGTGTTATACTAAGGAAGCAGATAAATTCTATAAAACTCATCTTAAAAGAATTTTTTTGAATAAAAACATTTGGCTGTTCATCTGAGGCTTTTCAGTAAACACATTTAACTATTATTCTGGGATGATTAAAAATAGTCTATGGATAAATATTAAATTAAGAACCAAATTCTACAATTCATGCACAAACCTTTTATGCACATTTATCCTTCTCTATCTGCACAGAAATGCCAAGCTCCCATATTGTTCTTGAACTACACTGAGACAATAGTAACTTTTTAATAATTTAATGAAAACCTCACATGGCCATCAAACAATAAGATATGCATCTTTTACTGATCACTATGGCCGGGACTTTAGTTATTAAATAATTTCTAAAATTGCATTCTTCTGCTTTCCTTTTTATATCATGGAGCCTTCTTTCCACTAGTAGAAAAAGACAAATTTATGACTAAAAATTGCATATAAATGACTAAGTTTAGTCACGTGACTAATACTATTATATTGTCGAACATATGTAATGCGACCAAATATATGACTAAAAACATTTAGTCATTTATTGGTTGTTTTGGTTGATCGTTTTTGTGGTAACTTTAGTCATTGTTTTAGTCATTAATTGTTGCTCACTGGTCATTTATTTGGTCGTGGTAATCCATTATTGTCATCAACAAGTAGTAAATTTAGTCATTTGTATAATTTATTTCCCTCAATTGGTAGTATATTTATTCATTGTAATCATCATTTCCATCAACGGGTAGTATATTTAGTCATTGTAAACATCATTTTTCGTCAACTAGTAGTAGATTTAGTCATTTTTATTCTCTAATTTCCATCCATTGGTAGTATATTTAGTCATTGTTGTAGTTATTGATTGTCATTAAATGGTCATTTATTTAGTTGTGGTAGTCATTTATTGTCGTCAACAAGTAGTAAATTTAGTCATGTGTATCAGTTATTACTGTCAACTATTTAGTCATTTTGATTCACTGATTTATGTGAATTTGTAGTGTATTGATATAATGTTTATTAGTTGCATAATAATTATATTTACTACAAGTTTAGTAGTAAATGTCCAATTATATAATGATATGAATAATTTATTATTTACCATAAATTAATTGTGTAATGCATAAATAAACATAGTACTAAACTTAAATTAAAACATTAAATAACTTGGTATTAAACTTAACTTAAAACATTAAATAAATTCGTATTAAACTTAAATTAAAACATAAAATAAAAGATAAAAGATTGATTCTAACATGATCATGATAAAAAAAACTCAAGTAATCTGAGATAAAATAAAATTAAAACATATAATATTGCAATTTAAATTAACTGCAAGATGACCATATATATAATAAAAATTGTTAAAAGTAGTATAGTATTGTGACTGAGAGTTTCCAAGTATGCAAAGACACCATTATATAATATCCATGAACAATGTACATTCAAACTACTGAATGTACAAAAAATAAAATTAAAACATATAATATTGCAATTTAGATGAACTACAAGATGATCACACACACACACACACACACACACACACACATTGTAAATGTGTTGAACCTGCATAGAATAGATCTAGTTGGGAATTGACATATACAGTTGCAGAGAAAATAGAAGAAAAGAGAAGCAGGAAAGAAATAATGGAAGAATTCTCATTAACCAAATGAATGAACGATAATTTACACATGATATACTCTAAATAACTCAACAAATTCACATTGGAGGAGAAGCCAATGCACCATAGTGGTGGTCTAGAGTGATCTGGACACACACCAGATGCTACGGGAGTAAACTTCCACCTATTCTAGTATCTTGGCCAGTTACGAGAGTGAAATGCCACCTAGATGAGTTAAATACTCTATTAGTCTTCAGTTAATTGACTGAAACATAGTGAAATGAGGAAGAGATTAGGGAATCATGGGTACTGTGCTAGTCTGGTGATGATCCCAAGGTCAATGTGCATTAGTTGGTGATGATATCAATTCCTCATCATGATAATCCCAATGTAGCATCTAGACTCCATTCAACTGATCAAACTGAAGTGAAAATTGAAGAGAATATTCTCCCTAGAGGAATATTCTTCCTAAAATATAGGAGACTAAGTAATGACTAATAAACATAGGAAAAATAAATCCTAGGTGTGTATGAAGTAAGTCCAACACCTCCCCTGAACATCACTATGGTGAAAATAAAGAATGGGTCCTAGAAATTAGGCCATGTTAGGTACCCAAATACAAATTATACAAATAGGGAAAACCTGATGGGAAACCCCCCCCCTCAAAGTACAATGTATGTGAAAAGAAGAACTAACAATTGCTAGGATATTGTGTCCTTCACTCCAAGATTACTTCACAAAGAATGGAACTTCTACTCAGTGAAGGTCTTGGTGAAGATGTATGTAGTATGTTCTGTTGAAGGACAAACCTGCAGGTTGATGATCCCCTTATGTACTAAATCTTGGATGTAGTGCATGTGGATATCGATGTGCTTCATCCGCTGCCTCTGAACTAGATCTCTGCAAAACTTCAGAGTGCTCTGGTTGTCACACCAGATGACGATCGGTCAATGAAACTAAATTCCCAACTCAGTGAAAAAACGTTGTAGCCACATAGCTTTAATGGCTATGTTAACTACCCCTATGTACTCTTCCTCAAGTGAATATAGAGAAATAACAACCTACTTCTTTCTCAACCAACATATAGGCCCAGAACCAAGACTAAGTGAGTAACCAGATCTGGACTTGCGATCAATGTTATCGCTAACCCAGTCAGAATTAGTGAACCCAATGAGGTCCAATGTAGAGTCTGTTGAATATTGAATCCAAAAGGTGATGGTGCCCTATACGCATCGAAGGATACGCTTTGTAACCTTCCAATGTAGCTCATTTGGCTCTTGCATGAACCTGGAAACTGTGCAAACTGCATAGGAGAGG
Source organism: Picea engelmannii (assembly GCA_009831015.1). Taxonomy (NCBI): domain Eukaryota; kingdom Viridiplantae; phylum Streptophyta; class Pinopsida; order Pinales; family Pinaceae; genus Picea; species Picea engelmannii. The sequence continues at coordinate 139,799 of ML801113.1, read as the reverse complement.
TATGTTCTTGAGTGTGTGAGATACAAAAAGATCCCCACTAGTTGTCTGTAGAGTGTGTTGTCAGCCAGTGGAGTTTCCCTAACATCCTCAAGTTTGACTCTTGATAGGAAAGGAGTTGGAGCAGACTTATAGTCTGTCATGTGAAATATCTCAAGGAGATCTCGTTCATACTTGGCCTGAGACAGTTTGATGCCTGATGCATCCTGACTAATCTCGAGTCCAAGGAAGAAGTGTAGTGGACCCATGTCCGTCATCAAGAACTTTCATGTAGAATCCTCTTGACTACATCAATCATTAAATTCGAGCAACTGGTGATCAACAAATTATCAACATACAAAACTAGGAGTAGAAGTGAGTCAACCGTTCTCAACATGTAAACATTTGGGTCTGACTTACAACCTACAAAGTTCTATAACAACAGGTAGCAGCCCATCTTGGCATACCATGCCCTCGGAGCCTACTTGAGGCCATAAGGAGACTTCTTCAGTCGATAGACCAAAGAGAAATCCAACATAAATCCCTGGGGTTGCTCCATATATATCCCCTCAGAGATATCATTGTGAAGAAATGCATTCTTCATGTCCATCTGATGGACTTCCCATCCCTTGGTTTCCGCAATGGAAATTTCGAAATGTATAGAATCCATCTTCACTACTGGAGAAAATGTATCATCATAGTCAATTCCATGCACCTATTGAAATCCTCTGGAAACTAGCATGGATTTGTATATGCTAATATTTCCATCCGTTGTTCTCTTAGTCCTATAGAGCCATCTATATGTGACAAGTTTCCTTCCAGAAGGAAGGGGAACCAGATCCCAAGTCTAGTTCTCGAGGAGGGGTTTGTACTCCTCCTACATGGTGGATTACCAGAAGGTATTTCCAACAGCCTCGCCATAAGACTGTGGATATAAAGACTAAACCAAGAAAAGATGGTTGGGTGTAAATGGTTCAGTGGTAGTGAGTGAAGGAGGATGCTCCTTGAAATAAAATCGAGTCCTCCTAGTATAATTTCGATCCCCAACAAGATCCCATGCATCCTAAAGAGTAGTTTGAGCCCACTTGGGCCTCGACTCTCTCTCTACATCTCCATCTGCATGCACTGACTTTGCAAGTGACTGTACTGAGTCTGTATCTGGATCATCTGAATCCTTTGAATCAAAACTCTCATCTAAAGAAGATTCAGCATGTGCATGATCATCATCTCTGACAGGTGGAAGAAAAACGATGTTTGCATGCAGCTACTGAGGTACATGTGAGACACATTCCTCAAATTGGACACTTCACTCAATGATGAGCCAGTCTGAAGATAGATCAATAAGTCTATATCCATTCACATGGTCTAGGTATACAACAAAGATACACTCTGTTCTTTGTGAATCAAGTACCTTCCTCTTTTTAGAGGGAATACGGGCCCATGCACATGAACCAAAAATATGAAAGTGGGTCACTTTTAGTTTGAGGCTTCTCCAATCCTCGTAGGGTATCTTATCATTGACATATCTATGGAGAGATCTATTTTGGATGTATATTTCAAAATTAAGTTCTTCGACCCATAATCTCTATTGAAGTGACCTTGCATATAACATGCAAGATTCCATCTCTTTTAGACATCCATTTTTCCACTCAGCAACTCCATTTTGTTGTGGAGTATAGGGAATCATGTGTTGCAGCTGAATCCCTGCCTCATGAAAAAAAATTTGGATCTCATGGTTGACATACTCTCCCCATTATCAATTCGTAGGATTTTGATTTTCTTTCTTGATTGTGTCTCAACAAGGGATTTGAAATCTTTGAGGTGTTGAAATACCTCTTATTTTTTCCTAAGAAAGAAAATACATGTGAAGCGTGAGAAATCATCAACAAAAATGAGCACATACCTTGATTTTTTGATTGATGGATGTGTAAAAGGGTCCATGGGGTCACTATGGATCAGATCTAAAGGAGAGGAATCTCTTTGAGTCTTTCCTTTGTCGAATTTCTCTTGAGGATATTATTTTCCAAGAATACATCCCTCACAAATTCCTTTAGAGAAGTAGATGTTGGGTAGACCATCAACCATTCCCTGCTTGATAATTTGTTGCATATATCTAAAATTTAAATTCTTGAACCTTTTGTTCCATATCCTACTGCTTTCATCAACATGGGTAAGTAGTAATGCATAATCTGGTTCAATAAATTCAGAAAATGTATAGAGTCTAGATTGATGATTTACGTCACCGGTAGAAACCATGGAATTGGTTTGCATGTCATAGATATCCATTGCATCAAGTGTGAATATGACTCTCTTTACGGTGTCAGAGTTAGTAATCTGATACATGGAGAGAATATTAACGAATATTTTGGAAACATGGAACACATTCTCGAAGCTTTTGTTTGTGATTTCAATCCTTCCCTTTTCGGTGACCTCAACTGGTGAGTTGTCCCCCATGAGACTAGGAGGACCTTTGCATGCATCCAATGAATAATAGACCTATTTTGTGGCATCCATGTGGTGTGATGCTCTTGAATCTATGTGATCCAGATTTTATGAGTAGAACGAAATGAATACAAATTATTAATAGGTGCTTAACAAAAATTAACAGAGATATAGTAAAATTGGTTTTCTATTCAATAATGAAATAAGTTGAAACTGTAAAATGTAGCGGAAACAAGATTGATTGAATGGTGGTGGCTTATCTCTGAGAAGAGATGTGACAGTTGTGCTCATTTGCAAGAAGATGATTACAATGAGGCTCTGAAGGCCTTTTTACAATAAACAGGAATGCCAAAAACCCTAGACATCCAAAAACCTAACCCTAGGAAATGAAGCGCCAAAAGTCATGTCGGCCCCGTCGGGGTAAGTTAGTACATCAACTTCCCGGGGTCGTAACTTTTGCATACGATCTCTGTTTTAGGCATATGATATCCCATTGGAAAGGTATCATTGAGGAGATTCATTTTGGGGGATAAATCATGATTTTGAATATCATTGAGAATCTCTATCTCGAAAAACCTTCATTTCGGCCCTCAAAATGGCCCCAGAAGTTAAAACTGCTAAAAATAGTAAATTGCCAAAATTGCCAGAAAATTGTTTTGAGCTAGTTGGAGAGGAGGGTGGCCACCGATATCCATCTATATCAATCCTCCTTCCTTATCAAGAAATGGTATCCATTGCGTTGAGTTCCCCCATCAGATGAGTAAATTTCTACTGAATTTGGCCCTAGGTGAGCCACTTGCCTTGGTACAGTAGTTGCCCTGCTTTGACAACTTGATAAAGATGGATCACTTGTTGTCAAGTGCCCTTGATCTGTGTGTCCACAATCTAATCACTGGATTCTTGTTGTATGCATTTGGGGTTGAGCTTTGTTGGTGTCAGTTGTTCTACTATGTCTGAGGTGTCCAATAATGGTGGGAAATAAGGGCGAAGGAGATCCACATTGAACACTGGGTGCATGCCAAGGAAAGGAGGAATGTTGAGCTCAAAAGAATTATCCCCCACAACCTTTTTGATGGTGTATGACCCATAATGGAGTGGGCGAAGCTTCTGAGGGGTGTTGTAAGGCGTTCTTTCTGTAAGTGCAACCAAACTTTGTTTCCCACTTGAAACTTATGTGGCACCTGATGTTGATCATGGTGTTGCTTGTACTTGTCATTGAACGTTTGTAGGATATCCTGAACCTATTGGCGGATGTGCTAGATCTGCTCAATGAATCGGGTGGATTTTTTAGCTTCAATTGGAGTAGGAGATGAGTCGGTTGAGGTGACCACAAGGGGAAGTGCAACATCTATGGGACCCAATGGTTGGAATCCCAACCCCACCTGAAAGGGACTATGGTTGGTTGATCTATGCAGGACTCGGTTGTAGTTATGTTGGACATAGGGAAGGCTCGAATTCCATGTGCGAGGGTGATTTGAATTATACATGCAAAGGATATGCACACTCATTCAATTTACGACCTCAATTTGGCCATCTTTCTGGGGGTGGAAGGTCCTGGATTTGGTGAGATTGGTGTCCAAAAGTGACTAGAGGCTCGACCAGAATGTCCTGAGAAATCGACTGTCCCAATATGAGAAAATGGTTTATGGGATTCCAAAATGTACCCAGACCTGTTCAAACAAGAGCTTGGAAGTGGCCTCTGTTGTGATGTTCTTATTATAGGAAACCATAATCTCCATCTTAGAAAAGGATCAACAACCACAAAACATAGTCATTTCCCTGCTTGGTGGATGGGAGGTTCGACATGTAGTCCATTTAGATGGATTCCCATGGCCTGTCAGGAGTAGGAAGAGGGGTGTACAATCCCTATTTCTTAGTGGTTGGTTTGGCAATAGCATAGGCAGTGCAAAACCTGATATACTTGCTGACCTCATGTCGAAGTTTCGGCCAGTAGAAATGATTATGTAGCATCTCCACTATATTTTTGATGCTGAAGTGTCCTACCACCCAACTTTAGTGGGATTCCCAGATCATCTTCACTCACTCTCTCTCTTGAGGGAACACAAATATGGTCCAAACAACACAACAACCCATCCTGAAGATGGAAATTATCGACAACTGTGTTTGCACCCAACATTTGGTAGGTGGTGGTGAAGTCTAGGTCTATCTCATGGAGTTAGGGCCATCCAGAGGTCTCATGTCCATAAGAGTATAGCACTGTGGTGAGTGTTGAAAATAGCGATCTGCTGAGGCAATCAATGACGTGATTGGTGCTTCCTATTTTATACTTGATGTTGAGGTGGAATTGATGCAAGTATGTGGACCACTTTTGATGGAGATCATTATGTAATTTTCCTTGTCTTTGCATGAACTGCAGTGGCTTATGATCAGTGTGGATGACTATTACTTCCCAAGAATGTAATGTCTCCACTAGTGGCAGGCTTACACAATCGAGTACATTTCTTTTTCATAAGTAGGGTACTTACGAATAACATCTAATAGTGTCTCACTATGATAGGCCACGGGGTGACCGTGCTAAGTGAGAATGACACCCACCACATAGTCTGAAGCATATGTCTCAATATCAAAGGGCTACTTCAGGTATGGTAGTGAAAGTACTGGGGTTGAGCACACATGCTACTTCAAATCATCAAACATCTTTTGTTGGGACTGGCCCTATGCAAATTTCACCTTACCACCACCCCTGTTTATTTGGTTGAGGGCCCATGCAATATGGCATCATCCCAACATGAACCTGTGGTAGAAATTGGCCAATCATGGATGACTTGGAGCTTGGATGGATCGACATGTATGCCATGTTGATCAATGATGTAGCCCAGATAATGGACCTTGTCCATGACGAAGGATAATTTTTCCAAGTTGGCATATAGCTTGTGCTCCCACAAGGTGTGCATATAGCTTATGAATCTTACTACAGTATTTTCCCCCCGTGAGTTGATCAAGGAGGTCTTTGATTTGGGGAATCGGGTTTTGGTTTCTGACTGTGATTTCATTCAGAGCCTGATAATCAATGCAGAGTCACTAGGTTCCATATTTCTTTTGTACTAGCATGATTGGGCTCTCACAAGGTGATGAAATGGGACAGATGTGCCCCTTGTGGAGTAGTTTTTGGATCTGTCGCTTGATCTCCTCATTCTCTAACAAAGAGCAGTGATAGACTGTCCCATTGGGTAACGGTGCATCAAGGGTCATATCGATGGGGTGCTTGACCTGGAAATGTAGAGGTACCCCATTAGGTGAGAAAAAGATATATGAGTATTCTTCCACAACCTATCTACTTGCTTCTGTTTTGTGGATAGGTTGGCCATAGAGACTCTGGATGTGGATATGATCTTTCACTTATTCTGAGAGCGAATCACAAAGAAGAAAAAATTCCCCATCTGAGAGATGATCTTCCTACATTTCTTAGCATAGATCAAGGAAATAGCACTAGGTGGGACTTCCTCGGGTATCCTGTACAATTTCATGTTCAAAGTAATAATAACACTACAAGGCCTAGACTCATATACATCATGACATTTCCATAAATAAAGTTAGCCCAAAAGAACATCACAAACTTTGAGAAGAGAAATATCACACAATACCTCATCTTTGAATGGATTTATTCCATATGACAGTCGACATTGTTGCCTGATGCGGAGATATTTTCCTTGGCGGAGCCATCCAATGGTGTAGGGTTGTGGGTGCGGTGTTGTCGACAGGGCCAACTTCTTGAGGACCTCTACTAATATGAGGTTCTTTTGGCTACTGCTATCAACAATGAAGTGCATTGGGGTGCCTTTTACCCACATCTTTGAATGGAAGAGGCGTTTTCCTTCTTTTGGCTCATCTAGTTCACTAGGTTGGAGCTTGGTGGTAGCAATGGTGGCACTAGGTTCCGTGTCAATGATCCTTCTTCCCCTTTTTGGTTCTGGTTCAGAGTCAGAACCTGTATTTTATTAATAGGATTTCACTTCGGCCACCAGAGACTGCTTTGAGTGACAATCAACAGTGTTATGCCAAGGGATTTTATGGAAGTCACACCACTTCTCAGTATCTTTCTTTGTCTTTCCAGTGTCCTTCTTTGTTTGCAGCTTGGACTGGTTGTATTGATACTGTCCATATTTTATTTTTCCTTTGTTCTGTGAGTTGGGGATGCCCTTTCCTAGATTTTTCTGTGATGGGTTACCAGGCCCAAATTTTTGCTTCTTTTGTTTGAGCTTCTACTCGATTTTGATGGCATATCGATAGACTGTGCCCAAGGATGAGATGTCCAAAAATTACATTTTGGTATATATGTATCTATGAAGAGCATTGCAATACTTGAGCACCCAATGTCACTATGAATATTTGATACCCATCTTGGTGTGCAAGGTATGGAAGATATTTGTGAAATCTTGCACTACTTGGTCTCTTTCTTGTCACAGTGTGGTCCATTTGGTATACAAGTCATCATAACTTATGACAAGGTAGTATCATTCTTTAATATCATCCATGAAGAATTCCTAGGTGGCTATGACTGTAAATAATGAGGTTTCCTCTATTTTCTTTTGCTCACAGAAAGTTTCCCACCAATCTTTGACTTGGGGAATAGCTTTGAGGAGTGCAAAAGTAATATTTTCTTTATTTGAAGAGTTATGGACAGAAAAATACCCTTCTAGTAGATTCAACAACTTGTCTACAACATTTTCATCTATATGACCTTCAAATAAAGGAATATTGAAGTTTATTTTTACTTTGAAGGGGGCGGTGCCTCTGCTCGAAGAAGACGTGTCACCTGTTGGTAGTCGTCGAAGGATTTGTGTGAAATTATCCATCATATCGTTCCTTTGTTGTCTGAGGGCTTCCTCAATCAACGGTTTGAAAGGATCTCATGTCCTTTCATATTTCTTTTCTCCTTCCATGATAGGTCACTTGGGCATGAAAGATCTTTTTTCCTCAAGAGAAACAAGCTCGAGACCCAACTCTTTGTACTCCGACCTCATTGGGGACATGCATTAATACGACAAGGAGAAAACTTCTCTGATACCACTGATCTGCATTTTATGAGAAGAAAGAAATGAGTACAGATTATTAACAGGTTCTTAACACAAATTAACAGAGATACAGTAAAACTGGTTTTCTATTCAATAAGGAAATAAGTTGAAACTGTAAAATGCAGTGGAAACAAGCTTGTTGGAATGGTGGCGGCTTATCTCTGAGAAGAGATGCGACGGCTGTGCTCATTCACAAGAAGATGATTAAAATGAGGCTCTAAAGGCCTTTTTACAATAAACAGGAATTCCAAAAACCCTAGACATCCAAAAACTTAACCCTAGAAGATGAAGCACCAAAAGTCATGTGGGCCTCGTCTGGGTAAGTTAGTACATCAATTTCTCAGGGTCATAACTTTTTCATACGATATTTGTTTTAGGCGTATGATATCCCATTGGAAAGGTATAGTCAAGGAGATTCATTTTGGGGAGCCAATTATTCCTTCACCTATCATTGATAATCTTGATCCTGAAAAACCTTCATTTAGGCCCTCAAAATGGTCCCAGAAGTTAAAACTGCTAAAAATAGTAAATTGCCAAAATTGCCAGAAAATTGTTTTGAGCCAGTTGGAAAAGGTGGGTGGCCAATGATATCCACCTGGATCACTAGGATCCAAGCATTGAGAGATTATTTTATGTCAATCAATTAATGGCTAGAATTTCCTTTCTTGGGATTCCGATATTCTGGCTTCTTCTTCTTTGCACCCCTTAGGGATGTGATCTCCAAGGTTGTTTTTCTGAATTATTTGGGTCATTAGATATATATTTTTCTTCATACATGCTAATTCTGGATGGAATCCTTTATGACAGTAAGTTCATTTCTCCCCTTTTCTTCCCTTTCCACCTTTGGATTTGGAGGAATCATTGAAGGGTTTTTACTACCCTTCTTCAGATTTTCATGTGCTTTCCTTTTGTATTTATCTTTAGATTTTGGATATTGATGATCATTGCCATCTTGAACAATAAGTACATGAACCTTTGGGCCTTTGATTTTTCCCATATTGATGAGCTTGTTATGCTCTTGTGTCAGAGACTTGATAAAGGCCTCAAGAGAGGGAATCATCAAGGTAGATCCAAATGTGAACCTAGCTTAATGAAATGTGGATACAAACATTGATTATTCTGGACCAAGTTTGGAAAAAATGGTGATAACCATTTTTTTCTCCTCCTTATATTTATTAACCCTGCGAGCCTTGAGTTGTTACAACAAATCCTTATATTTTGTAAATAAATCTTGAAGATTATCGAATCTTTTTGGATCCAATGTGAGAAATTCCACCTCAAACATTTGTCCCATCATCTCATCTTATTTTCCAAAAATACCTTCAATGGTGGTCCAGGCTTCATTGGGAGTTTTACAAGAGGATATGTGAAAGAGGAGTTCAGGATAAATGAGACTAAAAATGTTTCTGAATGCTTCTTCCATTCGATTTAAATACTTGGATTTTTCTATGGCTGATGTTGGTTCTATCTTTGTGTTCATGATTAACTTGTATAATCCTCTGCTTCTAATGTGAATTATCATATTCTCCTTCCATGCAAACAAGTTGTAAGGTGTAAGAATTAATTCTTTTGGAAATTCCATTTTTCCATTGTCTTCAACATTCGGTACCTGCAAAAATAATTTGGTGTGTATTTTCCCTAGTAGTACATCAGCTCTGATACCATGTAAATGTGTTGAACCTGCACAAAATAGATCTAGTTGGCAATTGACATACACAGCTGCAGATAAAATAGAAGAAAATAAAAGTAGGAGAGAAAGAATGGAGGAATCCTCATTAACCAAATGAATGAATGATAATTTACACATGATATACTTTGTATAACTCAACTAATGCACATTGGAGGAGAAGCCAATGCACCATAGTGGTGTTCTAGAGTGATTTGGACACACATCAATAGTTACGAGAGTAAGTTGTTGCCTAGTCTAGTCTCTTGGGCAGTTACGGGAGTGAACTGCCACCTAACTGAGTTAACTAGTCTATCAGTCTTTAGTTAACTGACTGAAACATAGTGAAGTGAGGAGGATATTAGGAAATCATGGGTAATGTGCTAGTCTGGTGATGATCCCAAGGACAATGTGCATTAGCTAGTGATGATCCCAATGCTTCATGGTGATAATCCCAATGTATCATCTAGACTCCACTCAATTGATCAAACTGAAGTGAAAACTGAAGAGAATATACTACATAGAGGAATATTCTTCCTAAAATATAGGAGAGTGAATAATGACTAATAAAAATAGGAAAAACCTTAGGAAAAAAATATTAGGTGTGTGTGAAGTAACTCCAACACACACACACACACACACACACACACACACACACACACACACACATATACCTTAAAAAATATCAAAGTCCACAAATAAACCATAAAAAACAACCATCATAATAAAAGATCCATGAACATTAATATATATTCAAACTACTGCATAAACATAAAATCAAACTAACACATGATATTGTGAACTGCAACATGATCATGTGTGTGTGTGTGTGTAATAAAAAATGTCAAAGTAGAACAATATTGTCACTGAGAGTTTCCAAGTTTGCAAATACACCATAATATAAAATATCCCTAAACATACATTCAAACAACTCCATAAGAGAAGTGGGCCAAGATTTCTAACAACTGTGATAAAAATCATCTATGTCATTTTTTGCAAATATTTCAAAGGCCACCATGTGAAGCTTTCTTCCTTCTCTTTCATAAGGACAAATCCATCTACTTTGTCTTCATATAGAAGAGGTATGTTACTTGTGACCTTTATAACATTTACATTTGTGTTTCCTAATCCACTCAATTTCACTCCATGTATAATAGAAAATGTGTGAATCTGTCTTATTCCCATAGTAGTATCGTCATATGAATCCAACAACTTTACTTTGTCACCTTCTTGGAGTTTATGATCAATACGTTTATGCAAAAACAAAAATAAATACACAATATCTTGAGATATGAAAAATGTTAAAACAAGAATTATATTCTAATATTTATCATATAATTATTGTACTCACCTCGAGTTCACTAGTACCACTATGAATATACTACACATTATTCTTGAGTTCAACGTCAATATGATCACTATCATTATTGAGATCAATTAGTGCATCTTTCATAACTCTTTTGATAAGGACTTGTCCTTTTCGCCATGCTACTTTTATAGAGTTTCCCTGCATGTGGTTTCATCATGAAAAACAAATATATAACATTTAAAAGTATGAAGACTGTCTTAGTAAGAATTCAAAAGTATAAATAATGAAAGCAATAAATTTATCTCAAAAAGAACATTTAAAGCATGAAAATTTATGAAAAAACATTGGGACATATTAACTATCACAACAAAAATTTGATTACCTCAAAGTCAACACCACTATCAACAATGTCCTTCACACATTGCTCGACGAATTCTTCATGATCACTATGCCCAATATTGACATTCTCTTGTGTAGTCTTCGGAGCTCATTTGACATTATAAATGTATTTTCCTTTTGGAGACACTGCATGTTTTGTATGATTGCTTTGCATGTGGTTTAACCATCATGCAAAAAAAAAACAACATTTAAAATTAGTAGCAAACTGTCTCCAAGGGAACTGTTCTCTTTTTCAAACAATGAAACAATAGAATCGCAACAAGCATTGGCAGATATGTAAAAAATGAAGTGTGTAACATGAAACATTGTGATGAGCCTTTGAATATCTTTAATGATATAATAGTTATGATATTAAAAGAAGTTAAAGAGTTATTTTACAAGAAATAATCTCATTGTCCAAGGCCGTTAACCTTACAATTCATAACTTTGGATATTTGTAGTTGAGTGCCTTGGAAAAAAGTAGCACTATATGTCAATAGTAAAAAATATTAAGTATCAAGAAACTCTCCATTATCTATAGTCATTTCGCTTTAGCAAAAAGGATCACTATATTCAATATCAAAAAAAGTTTGATAATTAAGAGGAAAGGGATACCACCTATATAAGAGTGGACATTTACATCTTATAATAATTACCTACATAAATTATCTCAATAAAAAAAAACTTATTTATTTTGTATTTCTCTTTTATTTATATATTTCCATCTGCAATACCAAACCAACAAAGCAATCTTGATAATGTACTGAATTTTGTGGAACCTAGGGTTGTGAACTGGTATATTGTCACACAAGGCAAGAATGATGAAGAAAAGAGGTTGAATTCAACCTATATAATCAATGTGGCAAGGAATCTTGGATGCTCAGTTTTCCTTCTACCTAAAGACATTGTTGAGGTCAATCCTAAAATTATACTTATATTTATTGCAACCATTATGCTTTGGAGTCTTACAAAACAAACAAGTGAAGATGCAGTGATTTCAAACAATGAAAATGGAAGTGTCACTAGCAGTTTCTCAAACATTGTTATTGATGACAGTACTTTAGAGGCTTCTTTACAAATTTATAATGGAGGTGGAAAGATATGTGGAAGTATTTGTTTCATATCCTTGGCTTTAGAGCCAATTCAGCCAGGCATATCTTCAAACTTTAAAATAACAATATTCATCCATGAAGAAGGAGAAGGGTTAATTAATTGTTGGGGATTTGAGCTCTGGAATGACTAAAATGAAATATTTTTGAGGAGTTATTCATCGAGGAGGAGGAAGGATTTGTTGTGGGGGAATACCATTGAAATGCAAAAGAGATTGTGTATTTCGAAGGTTTTATACAGATTTGTATTAATTTGCAGACACATGTAGATACAAAATTAAGTGGTTCCAAGAACAAATATGCATCTATAAAGACTGCCACAACCACCTTGCTTCACACAATTGGTGAATCTGAGAAGGTGGAATTTTTTTCTCATTTAAATAGCTACCTTAGAGATGATCTAGTGGTGAAAAGATACCTTCCAATTAATCCTATGACAAATGATCTCTTTGATATAGTAAAGATGTCATTCTTCTATGCAAATTGATCAATGTGGTTGTTCCTAGAACCATCGATGATCGAGCAATAAATACTAAAATAAAACTTAATCCTTGATAAATAAATGAAAATCATACACTTTGTTTCAATTCTTCAAATTCCATTGCATGCATAGTAGTAAATATTGGAACATGAGAATTAGTTGAAGGGTGGCCTCATCTTGTCCTTGCAAGGTTCAGAAACAAAAACAAGTTTAAGTATTGGACAAAAAGAAATCAACCCACATCTATTATGTTTTATTGAGTAGAGATTCAACACAAAATGGGACTAGTTTTTGTATTTCCACACATAGAAAGGGATACTGCATATATAGGAGTGGACATTTATATCTTATAATAATTACCTACAAAAATTATCTCATTTAAAAATATATATATATATATTTTATTTCTATTGTATTTATATATTTCCATCTACAATACAAAATCAACAAATGAATCTTGATAATATATTGAATTTTGTGGAACCTATGGTTGTGAACTGGTACATTGTCAAAAAAGGCGAGAATGAGGAAGAAAAGAGGTTGAATGCAAGATATATAATCAATGTGGAAAGGAAGCTTAGATGCCCATTTTTCCTTCTACCTGGAGAAATTGTTGAGTTCAATCCTAAAATGATATTTATATTGATTGCAAGCATTATGCTTTGGAGTCTTACAAAACAAACCAGTGAAGATGCAAGGATTTTAGACAGTGAAAATGGAAGTGTAACTAGCAGTTTCTCAAACATTGTTATTGATGACAATACTTTAGAGGCTTCTTTACCACTTTATAATGGAAATGGAGGGATATGTGGAGGTATTGGTTTCATATCCTTGGCTTCAGATCCAATTCACCCAAGCAGAGCTTCAAACTTTAAAATAACAATATGCATCCATGAAGAAGGAGAAGGGTGAATTAATTGTTGGGAATTTGATCTTTAGAATGACTGAACTGAAAACATTTTGAGAATTTATTCATCGAGGAAGAGGTAGGATTTGTTGTGGTGGAATACCATTCTAATTCAAAAGAGATTGTGGATTTCGAAGGTTTTCTACGGATTTATATTAATTTGCAAACACAGGTAGATACAAAATTAAGTTGTTCCAAGAACAAATATGCATTTCTAAAGACTACCACAACCACCTTGCCTCACATAATTGGCGAATCTAAGAAGGTGGAATTTTTTTCTCATATCAATAGCTACCTTAGAGATGATCCAGTGGTGAAAAGATACCTTCCAATTGATCTTATGACAAATGATCTCTTTGATATAGTGAAAGATGGCATTCTTCTATGCAAATTGATCAATGTGGTTGTTCCTCGAACCATCAATGATCGACCAATAAATAAGAAACGAAATCTTAATCCATGAGAAATAAATGAAAATCCCACACTTTGTCTCAATTCTTCAAAGTCCATTGGATGCACAGTAGTAAATATTGGAACACCAGACTTAGTTGAAGGGAGGCCTCATATTTTCCTTGCAAAGTTCAAAAACAAAATCATGTTTCAGTCTGGGACAAAAATAAATCAACCCACATTTGTTATGTTTTATTGAGTAGAGCTTCAACACAAAATGAGACTATTTTTTGTATTTCCACACACATATCTTCACTTTCAAGGACATATTTTTGTGTTCTTTCAGGGACAGATTTTTGTGTTCTTTCAGGGACAGATCTTGCATTGTTACTACTTATCAATACTTACAAGTATCAAACATACTTTATATTTTATAGGAAAAACAAAAATCTTATTCTAGAAACATAGAGAGATGATTCTAGAAACAAAGGATGGTTCTACACATGGCAAGGTTGATGAGAAGGCAGAAGAAGAAGAAGGCTCATCTACAAGAAACAAAATTGTTTTAGAGATTTAAGTGAGTGCACTAATTATCAGCAAGGGAGTGTGAGCGAGAGAACTTAAGAGTTCATTGTAAATGAAGTAGACTGAGTGGAAACACACAAAAACCTACAACTTGTAGTTTAATTTACACAAACAAAAACTAGTCAAACAAGAAGAAATGAGACACAATAGATTATTTTGCAAGAGGAAAGGGAATACATGTTGGAATATTGGTTGTTGTCATTCATGTCAACCCTAGTCATTGGTTTTGGAACCCAATATTTATGAAGGTATTTGGAAATGAAGGACAATGCACATGCAGATACAACACCCATGGATGGAAAGTGTTGGCATGTTTTACAGGCACCGTATTCTTGTCATTGATGGAAAGTAAAAAAACGACGATGGCTTAAGTACAGGAAGAATGTGCCAAGTGGGCACTAGAATTATTTTGGGAAGACGCAGCAAAGCAAGCTCGATAAGATCATAAGAGATAGTGCAGAGTATGCATGTTTGTCATTGATGGAAAATATCATGACCAGCAGCGCAGGGATAATGGCATGGCAATGGCAAGTTCAAAAAGTGATCATTGGATCCAATTCAAAAGCGTAAACTCTAGGAGTCAAGGAAGCAACTCATGAGAGAAAATTGTGAAATGCAAAGCCACAACTTAATATCCATTTCGGATTTTCAGATACCGGGAGTTGGAGGTGTCATGGACACTCACGACAAGAATGATGAAATCGTGAAATTTGAAACCATGACTTAATCTCCATTTTAGAGTTTCGAATACCAGTAGTTGGAGGTGTCAAGGACACTCACGACAAGAATGATGAAATCACGAAATGAGAAAGATCAGAGCATGTCAAAGACTTCATTTTGGAGTTTCATAGACCGGGAAATCAAATATCAAAGGAACTTTAACCTTTGAAGTAGCGAACCCCGAAATCGTGAAACAAGAACATCAACAAGGACTCCATTTTGGAGTTTCACAAATCGAGAAATCAAAGATCAAAGGAACTTTAACCTTTGAAGTAGAGAACCCAGAAATCCCGAAACAAGCACATCAACAAAGACTCCATTTCAAATTTTCAGAGACCAGGAAATCAAAGATCAAAGGAACTTTAACCTTTGAAGTAGCGAACCTCGAAATCCCAAAATAGACACATCAATAAACCACGTCAGCAAACCACGTCATCTAAGGACACGTGGCACAATCAGGCAATGACAAGTGTCAAGTTGATTCAACATTCCAGGCACATGTAAGTCACAAATCAGAGTGACACGTGGCATTGAAACTTTCTATTTCAGGGTTTTACATAGAAAGAAGAAACTCCACCATCACGAAGTCTCGAACTATGAGATGTCAAAAGGGACTATTGTGAGTCTCGAAAACCTGAAAGGAAAAACTCTCAAATCCCATCAACCGTCCATCTCAATGGGTTATGTGAATCGTTTAATCACTTCAGAGATTTTGTGATCATAAATTTTATAATGTTGGAATCATGATGAATCGAAGGGAAAAATGATGAAATCCCATCAGTTGTTCGATTAAGAAAGGAAGGGATCAGATTATGAAGTTTTGTGGACTGTTGATCTGGCTCCATTTCGGGGATTGCGACTTGGAGTGTCGAGACACTTCTTCAAAGGAATGTCGAAATGTTGAAATGCCAAAATGTGAAAACACCTTTTGGTGTAGGTTGTGATCATCATCAGTGGTCATGTGAGACGGAGGAGCTAGCACCAAGATAAGCTCCTTTTTGGCGATTGTAACATGAAGAGTCGAGACTCTTCACCACAGGAATTCTGAAATGACGAAATGCCAAAATGCGAAATGGAAAAATCAACGCAAGACCCTGTTCTTGTAATCCAACGATGTTGGATACTTGGAAATTTGATCGAAGGGCTGCTGTTTCTCTTCATGATTAATTGTTTAGTTACGATTTAGTTAGTAGAACCGAATCATGGTTCTTTTTCTCTTCATGATTAATTATTCAGTTATGATTCAGTTAGTAGAACCGAATCATGGATGTTGGATGGTTGGCATTTCATTTGCTGAAGTGTTATTGTTCTATGGATTTGAGGGGTAACTGAAGAGGTTGTAGTGGATAAAAGAAACACGCAGTGACTATGCGTGGTTGGTTGTTCTAAATGAAAAATGAGTTGAACTCTAAGAAAGGGAAAATTACAGTATGTGTAGTGTGAGACCAACAGTATGCGCAGTGTGAGATAAAACTCAGATATGAGTAACAAATGACGAATAGACAAAAGCGAGATGTAGTTTTTGTTTTGAGGCTTGAGCGAGCTAAGTAGAGTAAAAGTGGAGTGGTAATGAACAACCCAATGAGAAGAACTATGGCACGGTGAAGAGCATGCAGAGGCACTGTGCATGGAGGCCGAGGAAGGTGCACAAATAGTATAAATACACATAACAGAGAAGATATGGAGGTTGTTGTGGAGAGGAATTACACACGGGGAAATAGCATGCTCAAGGCAGGAGTTGTAATACATAAAAGAGGTGTAATTCATAGAATAAAAATAATACGTAGAGCATAAAGCGCAGCAGAAGAAAAGAACAGAGATGCATAACTGAGACAGTAAAAGAAGGATGAGGTGCACTTGTAGAGAAAAGAAGAAGATCAGAAAGTGCAAGAAGATGCAGGCAGAGAGACACTGATACAGGAGAGCAGAGCCGCACAACAGGATAGTGATAAGCCTGGTAAGCCAATCACAACTATTGAATCACTGTAATAAGTTTCAGTAGAAAATATTTTTAATCAGGGTGGTAGGGAGGTGCTAGGGAGGATTGTTGTCCTTGGAGGTTCAAGTGGGTGCTTGAACACAGGAAGTTGTAGCTTCCATCTGGTTGTAGCCATAAAATCTAGGGTGGTAGGGTGGTGCAAGGGAGAACTGTTGTTCTTTATTATATAGGTTGGTGCTTGTGTGACTGGAAGTTGGTGCTTCCATCCAGTTGGTGTTGGAACACTTAGGGAGTTGTTGCTTCCTTCTAGTGGGTGCTAGAGAAACCTGGAAGTTGGTGCTTCCATCCAATTGGTGTTGGACCACTTAGGGAGTTGTTGCTTCTTTCTAGTGGGTGATAGTGAAACCTAGAAGTTGGTGCTTCCATCCAGTTGGTGCTGGAACACTTAGGGAGTTGTTGCTTCCTTCTAGTGGGTGCCAGAGAAACCAAGGAGTTGGTGCTTCCTTCTAGTAGGTTCTAGAGAAAAACAGAGAGTTGGTGCTCTCAGCAAGTTGCAGCTTGCAAAACATAGGTTGTAGCCTCACAATGAGTTGGAGCTCATAAGTATGATAATGTATAGAATGTAAATATTATTTATCATATCAAGAAGAAGAGGTTTTTACCCTTTTTGGGTTTCCTCAGGAAATATCTATCTTTGTATATTTCATATGTGTGACTGATGTTGAATGTTCTATTGCTTACCTCCCTACATTATTGAGATTGGCATTGAGTGCTCTGTAAAGAGTTTAAAATAAGCATAATTGTTTAAGGAAGGTAAAAATTGATTCACCCCCCCTCTCAGTTGTCCAACAATTGTTATCAGAGTCGGTTCATTTTATCTTAAGGTAGATATGTAAGCTTAAACATGACAAGTCATGAAGGGACTTCAGCCACTATGCCTCCTATGTTTGATGGAACAATTTTTTCCTTTTGGAAGGGTAGAATGAGAACATACCTAATGGCTTTAGGTGATGATGTTTGGGATGTAGTAGAGACTAGATACATAAATCCTGTTGTGCTAGATTCCAAGGATGATAAGTTAGAATTTAGCTTTAATGATAAGGGAATGAATTCTATCTTGAATGGACTTGCAGAAGCCGATTTTGTAAAGGTGATGCATTTTCAAACTACCAAAGAAATGTGGGATAAACTTATTAGCAACAATGAAGGAAATGAGAAAGTAAAAGATACCAAACTTCAAACATTTAGGTTGATGTTTGAACAACTAAAGATGAATGAAGATGAAACAGTTGGCAAGTATTTTTTAAGAGTTAAAGAACTTGTGAATGCCATGAAGGGTCTTGGTGAGAAGAATGAAGAATTAATTTTAGTTCAGAAGATTTTAAGATCTTTGCTTGATAAATTTAATCCAAAAGTCTCTGCAATAGAAGAACTAAATGATCTTAAAACACTGTCCATTGATCAACTCCTAGGAACTCTAACTGCATATGAAATGAGAATCAACAAAGATAAATCCATTACTAGAGAAGCATATTTTAAAGAAGACGAGATTATTGATTCATATTTAGATGATATTGAGGCAAAATTTGTGA
This sequence comes from Picea engelmannii, assembly GCA_009831015.1. Lineage (NCBI taxonomy): Eukaryota > Viridiplantae > Streptophyta > Pinopsida > Pinales > Pinaceae > Picea > Picea engelmannii. The sequence continues at coordinate 121,269 of ML801113.1, read as the reverse complement.
GAAGGTTAAAGAAAGGATAAGGAAAATATCAAGGCAAGCTTCCCTTCAAATGTTTTAACTATGGTAAGATAGGTCATTTTGCATCTAAGTGTCCCCATCAGAAAAAGGAACAGAATTTTGATGATGAAAAGAAGTACAAATTCAAGAAATATAGTAAAAATAAAATGTTGTGTGAAAATAATGGCAATTCCTCAGAAGACATAGATAGTGATTCATCATGTGAAGACAAAGTGAATGATTTTATGCTTATGGATATGGGATATCTTGATGATGAGCACACAGGAGGTGAAATGGATGATGAAGAAGCTATGGTAGATATGGAAGGTGAATTAATTAGTTCTTTGGAAGAAATTGAAAGACTCGTATGCAAGAAGAGAAAACAAAAACAGTTGTTGATATAGTTTGAGAAAGACAATAAACAACCTGATGAAGACTTTTCCCTGATAAAAGTGGAATTAGAAGAGGCAAATAAAATCGAGGACATTCTGAAACAACAGATATAAGAGAATAAATCAAGGTATGAATCCTTAGAAGAAGAAATAGTGAAAAATAGGAAAGAGTTGGAGAAGTTTCAATCCTTGTATCATCAGAATATGTCAAGTATCAAAGCCTCAGAAGGATTAGCCACCATTCTGAATCAGCAAAGGAATCCAAAGCTGAAAACTGGTTTGGGTTATGAAGAGGGATCAAGTAGTGGTCATCCAAGAAACAAAGAACCCATCAAGTTTGTCAAATCTACAACCAATGACAACAACAAACCTACTGAAACAAAGGAAGGCAATCAACCACCTAGGAGGAGTAAAGAAAAAGGTGCCAGGACTGAATCTGTAGAATAGAGAAATAATGCACTCCCTGCTCAAGGAAATCATCAGCATGGAATAAATCGACCCGCTCAAAGAAGACAACCATTTTCTAGGTACCAAGGATTTTTCTATAGATATTGTTTTTTCTGTTCTAACTTTGGTCACAAAGTTGTAAATTGTTCTTTAAAATTTAGATATGAGTAAGAAAGACATTCAAGGTATAGATATCTGCCACAAAAATGAATGAGACACCCAAGTAAAAAACCCCCACATATTGCAAATCACTTGATGGCTGGGAAAAGGACACAGGTTAAGCATAATAATCATTTTGACTCTTTAATCAATGAACCATAATGTTACATCTTTCATAACTATGGACATAAAGCTGTTGATTATCGCTTAAAGAACTATGAATCAGATTTGAATTCTCTGCTGAAAATGTCAAGGTTTGGAAGAAGAAAGAAAGTGATAAGTGTGGATTAGTGTTGTCGGCTCAAAGACAAAAGAACCCTAGAATATAGATAGTAGATGTTCCAAGCACATGACTGGAGAAAAGGATAGGCTTATGCTTATAAGCAAAATCAAAACAGGAAATGTGATCCTTGAAAATGATGAACCATGTAAAAACAAGGATAAACGGATGGTGAGTTTAAGTAATGGAAAAAGGAGATTCTCAAGATGATCTTCCTATAGATGGGATGAAACATAATTTTCTCAATGTAAGTCAAATGTGTGACAGAGGATGTAAAGAGGTGATCATTTCCAAAGACTGTAAGATAAAGTATGTAAACTCAGGACAAGTGTTGGCTAAAAGAATAAGAAAAAACAATAATGTTGATGTTGAATCCTCCCCTACAAGTAAAGAAGAATATTCAGATACAATAAAAGAATGTTTAGTTAGAATTTATCCCATGGAAGAAGTAGAAGAAGAATCATGTCATAAGATGCAAGCAGAAGTTTTGAAGGTTGAGAAATCAAACACCCAAAGCAAGTTCTTGAACAACTCCATGACCCTGGATAAGCTCTTGGATAGTCAGATATCACCAACTGAAAAATATGGTGTTGGATACAACAAAGAAAAAACTAGTACTCCTAAGAAACCTAATACAAGCCCTTCATTTGTGAGAAAGAAAAGAAGGTATGACAGTGGTTGTAGCGGTTTTTTCTTGTGATTGAATATGGTCATAAAAGCCTTGGATTGTAGGGATCATGGAAGAAAAAATAAATTTCATTAATAAAGATCGATGAGAATCAATGGGGAGATCCAAGGGTTATTTAAAATGTACAAGCTACAATTCTGCAGTGTTCAAGTAGGACAACGACATTCACAGCAACAACATTCTGATGTACAAAATTATATACATGACATTCTGTAGAGATAACAATAGGAAAGAGCTTGTTAGGGAAAGCTAAACTTTTAGAAACAAAGGAGGAGAACAATCAGAAGCAGAGAGAGAACAGTGACAGGGGGAGTCATCCAGTTATGACAAGAAAAGGTTGATGAAGGAGTCCCAGTAAGAGAGGTGAGAAATATTGAGTGTGCTACAGAGGACACAATTGAAGATGAAGATGAACAGGTCCAAGAATCATAAGGAGAAGACTCTGGCTTAGATACAAATACTCTGCATGACTCAAATAAGACAGTTCACCCATTTAGAGGGAGTTTATATTGGTTGAATATCTGATATCTCTGACAAGTACTGCAACAACTCAGGGAGAGCATGTTTTCTTTGACATTGATGTCAAAGGGGGAGAAAAGAGTCAGGGTGTCTTTGTTGCCATCAATGCCAAAGGGGGATATTGTTGGCATGTTTTATAGGTAGTGTATTCTTTTCATTGATGGCAAGTACAACAACGACGATGGCTTATGTACAAGAAGAATGTGCCAGGTGGGCACCAGAAGTAATTTGGGAAGACGCAGCAGAGAAATCTCGATAAGATCAGAAGAGATTGTGCAGAGTATGCATGTTTGTCATTGATGGAAAAGATCACGACCAATAGTGCAGGGATAATGGCATGGCAATGGAAAGTTTAACAAGTGCTCGTTGGATCCCATTCAGAAGCGTAAACTCCAGGAGTTAAGGAAGCAACTCACAGTAGAAAATCACAAAATGTGAAACCATGACTTAATCTCCATTTTGGAGTTTCAGATACTGGGATTTGGAGGTGTCAAGGATAGTCACAACAAGAATGATGAAATCATGAAATGTGAAACCACGAATTAATCTCCATTTCAGAGTTTCGGATACCGAGAGTTGGAGGTGTCAAGGAAACTCACGACAAGAATGATGAAATCGCGAAATGCGAAAGATCAGAGCATGTCAAAGACTCAATTTCGGAGTTTCACAGACCGAGAAATCAAATATCAAAGGAACTTAAACCTTTGAAGTAGTGAACCCTAAAATCCCGTAATAGGCACATCAATAAAGACTCCATTCCGAAGTTTCACAGACCGAGAAATCAAAGATCAAAGGAACTTTAACCTTTGAAGTAGCGAACCCTGAAATCCCAAAATAGACACATCAACAAAGACTCCATTTAAGAGTTTCACAGACTGGGAAATCAAATATCAAAGGAACTTTAGCCTTTAAAGTAGTGAACCCCAAAATCCTGAAACAGACACATCAACAAACCACGTCAACTAAGGACACGTGGAACAATTAGGCAATGACAAGTGTCAAGCTGATTCAACATTCCAGGCACATGTAAGTCACGAATCAGAGTGACACATGGCAGTTATTTGGCATGTGTCAATCCACATCTAACATCAACAGGTTTACGTCAGATCGAAACTTTCTATTTTGAGGTTTTACATAGCAAGAAGAAACTCCACCATCACGAAGTCTCGAACTCCAAAATTTCGAAAGGGACTATTGTGAGTCTCAAAAACTGAAAACGCAAAACTCTGAAATCCTATCAACCATCCATCTCAGTGGGTTATGTGAATCATCCGATCACTTCGGAGATTTTGTGATCATGAATTTTATAATGTTGGATTCATGATGACTCAAAGGGAAAAACTCTGAAATTCGATTAATAAAAGAAGGGATCAGATTATGAAGTTTTGTGGACTGTTGATCTGGCTCCATTTCAGGGATTGCGACTTGGAGTGTTGAGACACTTCTTCACAGAAATTATGAAATGCCGAAATGCGAAAACACCTTTTGGTGTAGGCTGTGGTCACCGTCAGTGGTCATGTGAGAGGGAGGAGCTAGCACCAAGATAAGATCCTTTTCATCGATCGTAACATGAAGAGTCAAGACTCTTCACCAAAGGAATGTTGAAATGCCAAAATGCGAAATGGAAAAATCAACGCGAGACCCTGTGCTTGTAATCCAATGGTGTTGGATACTTGGAAATATGATCGAAGGGATACTGTTGCTCTTCACGATTAATTGTTCAGTTACAATTCAGTTAGCAGAACTGAATCATGGTTCTTATTCTCTTCATGATTAATTGTTCAGTTACGATTCAGTTAGTAGAACTGAATCATGGTTGTTGGACGGTTGGCATTTCAGTTGCTGAAGCGTTATTGTTCTATGGATTTGAGGGGTAACTGAAGAGGTTGTAGTGGATAAAATAAACACACAGTGACTATGTGTGGTTGGTTGTTCTGAATGAAAAATGAGTTGAACTGTAAGAAAGGAAAAATTACAGTATGCGCATTTTGAGACCGAGAGTATGTGCAGTGTGAGATAAAACTTAGAGATGAGTAACAGATGAGGAATAGACAGAAGTGATATGTAGTTTTATTTTTGAGTCTTGAGCGAGTGAAGCAGAGAAAAAGTGGAGTGGCAGTGAACAACCCGATGAGCAGAACTATGGCACGGTGAAGAGCATGCAAAGGCGTTGTGCATGGAGGACAAAGAAGGTGCACAGATCATATAAATACGCAGAACAGAGAAGAGATGGATGTTGTTGTGGAGAGGAATTACACATCGGGAAATAGCATGTTGAAGGCAGGATTTGAAATACATAGAAGAGGCGTAATTCATATAATCAAAATAAGATGCATAGTACAAAGCACAGCAGAAGCAAAGAATAGAGATGCATAACTGATATAGTAAAAGAAGGCTGAGGTGCACTTGTAGAGAAAAGAAGAAGATCAGAAAATGCAAGAAGATGTAGGCAGAGAGACACTAATACAAGAGAGCAGAGAAGCATAACAGGACAGTGATAAGCCTAGTAAGCCAATCACAACTATTGAATCACTATAATAAGTTTAAGTAGAAAATATTTATAATCAGGGTGGTAAGGAGGTGTTAGGGAGGACTGTTTTCCTTAGAGGTTCAAGTGGGTTCTTGAACACAGGGAGTTGTAGCTTCCATTTGGTTGCAGCCAGAAAAGCTAGGGTGGCAGGGTGGTGCAAGGGAGAAATATTGTTCTCTGTTATACAGGCTGGTGCATGTGTGACTAGAAGTTGGTGCTTCCATCCAGTTGGTGTTGGAACACTTAGGAAGTTGTTGCTTCCTTCTAGTGGGTGCTAGAGAAACCTAGAAGTTGGTGCTTCCATCAAGTTGGTGTTGGAACACTTAGGGAGTTGTTGCTTCCTTCTAATGGGTGCTAGAGAAACCTGGAAGTTGGTGCTTCCATCCAGTTTGTGCTGAAACATTTAGGGAGTTGTTGATTCCTTCTAGTGGGTGCTAGAGAAACCTGGAAGTTGGTGCTTCCATCTAGTTGGTGCTGGAACACTTAGGGATTTGTTTCTTCCTTCTAGTGGGTGCTAGAGAAACCTGGAAGTTGGTGCTTCCATCCAGTTGGTGCTGGAACACTTAGGGAGTTGTTGCTTCCTTCTAGTGGGTGCTAGAGAAACCTGGAAGTTGGTGCTTCCATCCAGTTGGTACTGGAACACTTAGGGAGTTGTTGCTTCCTTCTAGTGGGTGCTAGAGAAACCAGGGAGTTGGTGCTTCCTTCTAGTAGGTGCTAGAGAAAAATAGAGAGTTGGTGCTCTGAGCAAGGTGCAACTTGAAAAATAGAGGTTGTAGCATCACAATGAGTTGGATCTCATAAGTATGATAATGTACAGAATGTAAAGATTACTTATCATATCAAGAAGAAGAGTTTTTTACCCTTTATGGGTTTCCTCAAGAAAACTGTCTCTGTATATTTCATATGTGTGAATGATGTCGAACATTCTATTTCTTACCTCCCTGCATTATTGTGATTGTCATTGAGTGCTTTGTAAAGAGTTTAAAATAAGCATAATTGTTTAAGCATGGTAACAACTGATTCACCCCCCCCCCCCCTATCAGTTGTCCAATAGAAAGTATACATCATTTTTTTTCCGGTGGTAAGTGGCATGTCATGTGGATCCTCATGGTTGAGGAGAAATGAATTTTTGAAGATGACAAAGTGAATTGAATAAGGAAGTACAGGTCGGCCCTGAAGATAATTAAAGAAAAAAATTACAAAATAAGAAAGTGGTAGGTCGGCCCTAATGTGAAAAGGAAGTGACATAAAGGGTATAAATACATCTCATTAAACATTAATTTTTCAATATACACAAGTTTGTTAATGAACAAGAGTATATAAGTCAAATTTCAGAGGAAATATAAAGTAAAAAAGGCCGAATTTCAAGGGAGGATGAAGTCTTTTGGTGATGTGTTCTAAGGTGTTGTGGGTAAAACAGTCATAACGTCTTCATATAACATCCAAATGAAGTGAGACAAATTGCATTGGAAAGAGTATGGTTTTTATTTTCCTATGTACAAATTTCAGAATCTTATGTTAAATATTGAGTGTGGGGCATGATGTACAAGTTTTCTCTCCTGAATAAATTAGAATTGAATAAGGTCTACCATTTTCTCTATAACTCCTTTTATGGGAGGATTCAAGGAGTGAATCTTGGAGGAGTTTCAGAGAATACATTGAGTTATATTATCTACAAGATCAGAGTATTCTAAGAACTGAAGAATTGCAGAAGTTGAAAAAGTCCCAAGAAGAATTAACAGGTTCTATGTGATGGTTGGTTGATGGTGATGATTTAATGTAAATTCTTATTATCTCTCATATATTCTCGGGTGGAAGGAAGGGGAAAGGATGGAGAGGTCAAACCTCTCTTGACATTGGAGGATTGTATCTTCCTTTTGTATTTTTATCCCTCCCTTTATATTTGGAAGTTGTAGCTACCTTTGGAAGTCATTACTTCCCTTGAACAATAACTATTGGTTATTTCTCATATATTGTGCATGGTGTATTGTGGTGTATTGGTGTAACTCTTCTACTATTGTTCATTTCTCATTGGATATAATTGAATATATAATCTGGCTGAAGTATAAGTTGAAAAAGTTTCCAAATTGTACTTGATACTGATTCACCCCCCTCTCAGTATCAACAATTGGTATCAGAGCAGGTTGCCTTCAGAACAGTTTAACCACTGAAAGGGAAATCCTAAGCAGAGATGGATGACCATGAGAACATTTCAAATGGGATTCAAATATTTGATGGAAGAAATTATTCATACTGAAGTTGTAGAGTGAAAAATTACCTAACATATTTGGGATTAGACATTTGGTACTCAGTTGTAAATGGCTATGTAATCCCAAATAATGCTCCAACTGATCGAAATGAGAAGAAGCTTATGAGTTGTAATTCAAAATTCAGACATGTTATTATAGGAGAATTGGAACCAACCATTGCTAGCAAAGTGATGGGTTGCAACACTGCTAAAGAGGTATGGGACAAACTCAAGAGTATCTATGAAGGTGATCCAAAAGTTAAGCAGGTCAAGCTTCAATGACATAGAGAAGAATTTAAAAATTTGAAGAAGGATGAAAAGGAATATATTGCAACCTATTTTCTTAGAGTTGATGAAGTTGTTAATGTTATCAGAGGATTAGTTGAAGAGATCAATGAATCCTTGGTTGTACAAAAAGTGTTGAGATCACTTCTCTTGAAGTATGATTGTAATGTACCCAAGGCCGAGCCCTGTTGTAAATCAAGTTTATGAAATGAATTGTAATTATGTTTTATAGGATGGTGAGCCAAGCTTATATAAGTTGGTGGGCTTATGTAATTGTTAGGCTAGAGAGCCTAAGTGTTGAAGGCCAGGAGCCTAGTTTTGTACAAGTATCTATGCACATTATTAATAAAAGTATAAACACCGCCACATGCAGACCAACCATGATGAATGAGTGATGGGGGACTAAGCTTCCATAGAGTGGTCAAGGTATTAGGGGATGGAAGGTGGGAAGAGGGGCTAAGTGTTGAGCCTAGGGGCTTAAGTACTTGGGAATAATATTTTAATATTATTCCAAAAGACATGTGAAATATATGTTTTATCCCAAGTTCTTTTGGAATGACAAGTGACTTCCAAATGGGGAGGAACGCATGTTGATGGAACGCATGCAGTTTCATGGGTGACAAGTGTTAACCCAAGTGCATGCAAATAAAACGGTTGAGATGAGCCGTGATGGGGGTTCTTTTCCCATTCCACCATCAACCGTCTGAGGGGGAGTCTGGTTTGTCCTCTACAGGATTACCCTCGTGCATCTCGAAAGATGAAAAATCCTATGTTGATTTTTGGGGAAGCTGGTACATCCTCTGTTCTGAATCCTCGAGCCTGTGTGTGGGATCTTTGTCCTAAAACCATGATCGTGAGACTATCCAGTAATTTTTGAGCCTATTTGGGAAGCCCATGTCTATTTTCCCATTGACTGTTGTGGCCACACAGTGCTGGACTGCGCATGGCTTACTGGCCAGTGTGAGTTCATGTTGAGCCTGTGTGTAACCTCTATCCAAGGAGGGAGGTGATTGTTGTTGGAGGAGGCAGGTTGTCAGGCCTATGAGAAACTCTCTCTAAGTGAGAGAGTTTGCTGGGAAGTGGTTTCTTCCAGAGAGTTTCAAGCACCAGCTTTGGGATTTGAGACTTCCTGATCCATTCTATTGCTGAGACCCAGAGAGGGAGGTGTAGCACCGATGGATTGTGCTTGTGAAGGTGTATACTCCCATGCAGAATAGGCATGTGGGGAATGAGAGTCCACGAGTAGTGGGCGTAAGAAGGCATCCTAGGAATAATCCTTCCAATCATTCTGTGTAGTTTTCCCTGTAACCTTAGCCTAGCCTAGGATTCCTTGCCTTGGGGTGAAGATTAGTTCCAGCTCAGGGGTGACCCACTGTTGAGCTTGATGAGTAGTGTGGTCTAAGGCTGGGAGGTTTGTGGAAGGCCTGCACGTGGTTGGTGGAATTACCACCATTTCAAAGATAAGTCCCAAATTATGTTTTAATTATGTTTTACATTCCTGTGTATTTATATTTATCATGTATTATACTACGCATATGAATTAATGTTAATGCCATGGATTAATTGTGTTAGCAGTAATCTTGTGCTGACTCTGAGTTAATGTGTTTAACTTGATTTAAATGCATGTTATATATAAATAAGTATGAGATTGTTATTCCGCATAGTAGCATCTTCCCAACTAGAGGGTTGGATGACGGTCAGGGGAGGGTTACAGAATGGTATCAGAGCCATGGTTTCAATGCTAAGCCTGGATGGGCTGGATAAGTGGTCTTTGGACCAAGGTTTTGAGAAGAAATTGTGTCAAGAGGGCCAATTTTAGACCTCAGAATGTCTCTGAGTGTCAACAAGCTACATGACCATGTTACAAAGATTAGGAAGTGTAGCAGTATTATAAAAATGCAGTCGGTGTGGTATATGGCCACAGGGAGGGAGAGAGAGCTCAACGCATGAAGTGTTGGAGCCATAGGATATGTTTGGGAGGAAAGGAGAACCCTCACGACTGTCATATCTGGAGAATGTGCACGAGGTTTAAAACCCTTTGAAGTTGCATAGGAGTGTGGACACTGGAAATCGTGGTATGTGAAATCCCAAAACAATCTACACCGCAGATTGTAGGAGAGGAACTTGACTGTTGGATCAAGTAGATTAATAGACCGTAATTTCGTTAAGCGGTGGGAAAATATGAGCGGCCAGAATATGCGTGCCCAGATCTACGGCCAAGGTTCCATTCCGGACCCCCTTCATCATTCTACCTTTAACGAAGGGTGGGGGGGGGGGGTCCGGAATTGAGCGTGCAGGTTTCAACGGTTTATATTGGGGCGCTCGGATATACAGACAAGATTGGATTCTGGACCCCCTTTTCCTTTCTACCTTTAATAAGGGGGGGGGGGTATAGAATGGGTGACTTTGCGTGGGTCCCCCTATCATCCCCTCACGATTGCCTCCACCTTTCACCTTCCACCATCTGTCTTCCACTCTATATCTCACTTCCACTCATGGGTGTGTACCACGTGTCAGTGGGTCAAAAAGAAAAGTGAGCATGGTGGGACCTAATGATGTCATTTGGGGTGACATGGACCCTCCTGAGGGTTCCACTTGCCAATGTGGATGTGGGAGACAGTTGTGCTATGTGGGCCTGGATGGTAAAGTAAATCGGGATTTCGGAAGTCGGGGGTTGGAAAGGAAAGAAAGTCTGAAAGCTTCAAGGACCTAAACCCGAAGTCCCAAAGTCCCAAAATCTTTGAAGATGGAAGAACTGCAATGGATTTTAACTGTTGGATGTTGGATAAACGTAGACCGTTGATCCATCCAATTTACGTGAATTCGGTAAATCGAAACTCCGAGAGATAGTTGTGTGTACCTTAAACTCTTCGAAGGCCGAAGACCCAAGTAGCACCTAGTATTCTAGCACTTGGTCATGACCCTTGATCACATGGGTAGGGACTAATAAAGAGAGATCTATCACCCAAAAGTACAGATCCATGCAGATCTCGTAAAAATCGTGCAATCAAAGAATTTTCTTATTCGCGCTGGTTTATGAATGTTGTAGTTTTATTAAGGGTTTAAGTCCTGACAAACTTTGGTTCACTGCATGTTGTGTGTGCAGAGCTCAATGAGTGTCAGGACAGCTACAAAGTGACATTGAGTATATAAATGAAAGAGGTGCAGAGTGCCTCTGATTCAGAGAATGAAAGAGAAGGAAGGGATGTCAACTTGGGAGTCGAAGGATCAAACTCTATTGGGCACGGAAAAGAGATGGAGAAGGAAGGACATATGATGAGACTCATTGAAAGATTGCATAAATATGCCCAGGCTCACCGAGTAGATAGTTGAAATCTCATGAGGGTCAAGGATCAGTCGGGTGAATTCAACTTAAATATGTTGAAGAGCTTGGAAAGAATAGAAAGGAAATTGGAGAAGGAGAGTGACTCAAACAAGACAGAGAGTCATAGGACCCCTAAGAGGAGAACAAGATCAAGGAGTGGTAGCAGACATCATCGTCGCTCTCCAAAGAATTCCAGTAGGGAGGCACATAGTAGTTCAAGCCCATCTCCTACTAGAAAGCACAGGAGATCTGGGATAGATGAATTAAAAGGGGAAATGAACAAGATCAAGCCTCCAACATTCGATGAAGAACATAAGAAGGAGGAAGATGTTGAAACATGGTTTCTTGGCATGAGGAAATATTTCCAACTGCAGAATTATTCCTCTCATGCAGAAGGATGAATTGCAATGTATCAACTAAAAGGAAAATCATCCATGTGGTGGGATCAATTTGTTTAGGTGCAGCACATTAGAGAGAAAGATATCACTTGGAAGGAATTCAATAGGTATTTCGAGAGGAAATACCTGAGTAAAAGATACTATGATAGAATAATGAAGGAGTTCTTTGAACTCAAGCTGGGCAACATGACCATTGATGAATACGAACGAAGATTTTTGGAATTACTGAAGTATGTTCCATTCATCAAAGATGAAGCTGTCAAGATTCAGAGGTATCTGAGTGGACTGCCACCTTCCATTTGTGACAAGATTTAGTATGATCCTAAGACTATGGAAGAAACAATAAGAAGGGAGAAATGCCTGTATGAACAACAAAGAGAAAAACCTACCTTTTGGAAGGCTTGGGATGACCAGAAGAAGTTTAAGAAAGAATAGACGAAGAAGGGAAACAAACCTCCCTTTTTTAGAAATAGTCCTCAAGGACATCCATCATTTAGAGAGTCAAGAATGGTTGAAGTAGGGGAACAAAGGCAAATACAGATACCCATTCAGTGTTGGGGCTATAAAGAGAACCACAAGTACAGAGATTGTCCCCATAAAAATGGCAAAGCAAGAGTTGTCCATGATGTTCAACAAGTTGAAACAGTGGAAGACATGGGCAGTAGAATTCCAAGGATCTATGCAGCCCTGGACAACAAGCAAGTTGAATTTCAATCACACATGATTGAAGTGGAAGGTATGATTAACAACCAACCATTTATTATTTTAATTGATTCAGGGGCTAGCCATAGTTATGTAGATCCTAGGGTGGTGGAAAGTTTGCATTTATCAAGAAGAAAACTTGAAAAGTATTGGTTAGTGCAGTTGGATATAGGAACCAAGAGGAAAGTCATTGAGTTGGTTAAGTCTTGTCCTATGGACATGAAGGAATTGAGCATGAAGGATGAATTGAATATTCCTCGTTTAGGCTCTTATGATTGCTTAATTGGGATGGACTGGTTGGACCAGCACCATGCCCTTTTGGACTATCATAACAATAAGTTTACATGCCTGGATGAGGAGGGGAATCAAAATACTATCCAAGGGATTCCCAGAGCTGTGGTTGTTAGATAAATCTCAGCAATGCAACTGAAGAAGTGCTATAGATAAGACTGTCAATTGTTTGTAGCCCATGTGGAGGAAGCATCCAGAGATGAAGTCTCGAAGATTAGAGACCATGCGGAACTCACATAGTTCAAGGATGTATTCTAGGAAGTACCTGGACTACCTCCAAAGAGAGACATCGATTTTTTCTATAACTTTGATGCCTGGAGCAGCTCCAGTTTCGAAAGCTCCTTATAGACTGAGTACGCCAGAACTGAAAGAGTTGCAATTGCAAATTGAAGAGATTCTAAAGAAGGGGTACATTCATCCAAGCATGTCATCTTGGGGTGCCCTAGTCCTATTCATGAATAAGAAGGATAGGATGTTGATATTGTGCATTGATTTCAGATAGTTGAACAAAGTAACTGTCAAGAATAAGTACCCTCTGTTGGGGATTGATGATCTTTTCGATCAGTTGAAATGTGCGAAAATATTTTTGAAGATAGGTCTCAGATTGGGATATCACTAGGTAAGGATAAAGGATGAAGACATCAGAAAGACCGCCTTCAAAATAAGTTATGGTCATTACGAGTTCACAGTGGTACTATTTGGGTTGTTGAATGCACCTGTTGCTTTTATGTGCTTGATGAATGGTGTATTCAGGGAATATCTAGACAAGTTTGTCATAGTCTTCCTGGATGACATTTTGGTGTATTCCAAGTCAGAGGAAGAGCATGAACAACACCTAAGAATGGTGTTGCAAGTGTTGAGAGAACACCAGTTGTATGCCAAGTTGAGAAAATGCTCATTTTATCAAAGGCAGATCCATTACTTGTGGCACATTATTTCAGAAGAAGGGATCATTGTGGATCTTGAGAAGGTTGAGGCCATCTGAGAATGGTCAATGCCAAGGAATGTGGTGGAAGTTAGATACTTTATGGATCTGGCAGGATATTACAAAAGGTTTATTGAAGGGTTCTCAAAGATAGCTCACCCTATCACTTCCTTGCAATGGAAGGAGAAAACATTTCAGTGGACTAAGAGTGTGAGAACAGTTTCCATGGATTGAAGTAGTTGTTAACCAGCACTTCAATCTTGAGGATTGCAGATCCAATTGTGGATTTAGTGGTGTGCACATATGCATGTAAAGAATGGTTGGGAGGATTTCTCAGCCATAATGGATTTGTAATCTGTTATGAGTCCAGGAAGTTGAAAGAGCATGGAAAGAATTATGCCACTCACTGTTTGGAGTTGGCAGCAATCATTCATGCTCTGATAAAATGGAGACATTAGCTCATGGGAAAGAGATTTGAATTGAGAACATACCATAATGGTCTGAAATATTTATTTGATCAGCCAACCTTAAACACTAGACAAATCAGGTGGTTGGAATTTCTGTGTGAATACAACTTTGATATCAAACATATCAAAGGGAAGGAAAACAAGGTGGCTGATGCACTCAGTAGAAAGGTGCATGACCTACATGCTTAATCCATTAGCATGTACAGGACTGATATTAAGGATAGAATTTCGAAAGTTGCAAATGCATATTTTCAGTACAGAGACTTGGTAGCAAAGCTATAGCAGAGTGAGAGACCACAGAAAGAGGAAAATTACACCTTGGAAGTAGATGGAATACTTCTGTACAAAAACATAGTGTATATACCCAATGTCCAATATTTGAAACTTGCGATTCTAAGAGAAATGCATAACGTGACTTATGATGGACACCCTCGATATCAGAATACTGTGGCAGAAGTCAAGAGACGTTACTTTTTGATGGGTATGAAGAGAGAGATCGTTGAATACATCGCCAGATGTATGGAGTGCCAGAAAGTTAAAGATGAGCATAGGCACCCAGCAAGGTTGCTGCAACCTTTGCCCATTCCTGAATGGAAGTGGGAAGTTGTGACAATGGATTTTATTATAGGATTTCCCAGAACGAGCAAGATGCATGAGTCGATCATGGTGGTGGTGGGAAATCTTACAAAAGCTTCCCATTTTATTCCACTGAAAACTACTCACAAGACAACAAATGTTGCTGATATTTTCTTAAAGGAAGTGGCACGATTGCACAAAATTCCTAAAACTATTGTGTCTGGTAGAGACCTGAAATTCACCTCGAATTTCTAGAAAGGATTGTTCAAAGTATTCGGAACAAATCTGAATTTTAGTACAGCGTATCATCCTGAGTCTGATGGACAGTTAGAGAGGGTGAACAGAGTAATAGAAGACATGCTGAGAATGTATGTGATGGACAAACCATCAAGATGGGAAGACTACCTGCACTTGGTAGGATTTGCCTACAACAATGGGTATCATGCATCATTGAAGATGATCCCATTTGAAGCACTTTATGGAAGAAATTGAAACACTCCAGTGAGATGGGATAATCCAACCAATAGAGCAATAGTTGGGCCAGAGTAGATCAAGGAGATGGAGGACCAAATGTTAAAAATTAAGCAGAATTTGAAAGTTGCCCAGGACAGGAAGAAAAGTTATGCTGATAAGAACATAACCCACAGATAATTCAAAGTGGTTGATCATTTTTTCACGAAAGTGAAAACTAACAAGAGTTCCCTGAAGCTAGGAAGTTGTGCCAAATTGGTAGCCAGATTTTGTGGGCCATTCGAAATCCTGGAAAGGATTGGGCCATTTGCATACATGCTTGCATTACCTGCATCTATGAATGTACATAATGTGTTTCATGTTTCATTTCTTAAGAAATATATACCTGATGCTAATCATGTTATCGATTGGAATGTGATTCAGGTGGAAACAGAAGGTGTCCTACAAGTGCATCCTATGCGCATATTGGACAGGAAAAAAAAACAGCTCCAGAATCGAGCTATAAATCTTGTAAAGGTCCAGTGGACCTGGTACAGTTCTGAGGACATGACATGGGAGAATAAGGATGTTATGCAGGCAGAGTACCCACATATTTTTGAAAATTTTAAAAAGCTTGCAAATATTGTGTAAAGTTGCACCAAGGACAATGCAGAAATAAGGGGAGGGGGATTCTAATGTCCCCAACGCCGAGCCTTGTTGTAAATCAAGTTTATGAAATGAATTTTAATTATGTTTTATAGGCTGACAAGCCAAGTTTATATAAGTTGGTGGGATTATGTGATTGTTAGGCCAAAGAGCCTAAGTGTTGAAGGCCAAGAGACCGTTTTTGTACATGTATCTATGCACATTATTAATAAAGGTATAAACATTGCCATGTGCAAACCGACCACGATGAATGAGTGATGGGGGAATAAGCTTCCACAAAGTGGGAAAGGGATTAGGGGCTGAAAGGTGGGAAGAGGGGCTAAGTGTTGAGCCTAGGGTCTTAAGTACTTGGGAATAATATTTTAATATTATTCCAAAAGACATGCGAAATATATGTTTTATCCTAAGTTCTTTTGGAATGACAAGTGACTTCCAAATGGGGAGGAACACATGCTGATGGAACACATGCAGTTTCATGGGTGACAAGTGTCAACCCAAGTGCATGTAGATAAAATGGCTGAGATGAGCCGTGATGGGGGTTCTTTTCCCATTCCACCATCAACTATCTGAGGGAGAGTCCAGTCTGACCTCTGCAAGATTACCCTCATGCATCTCTGAAGCTAAAAAATCCTGTGTTGATTTCTGGGGAAGCTGGTACATCCTCTGTTCTGAATCCTTGAGCATGTGTGTGGGATATTTGTCCGGAAACCATGACCATGAGACTATCTAGTAATTTATGAGCCTATTTGGGAAGCCCGTGTCTATTTTCCCATTGACTATTGTGGCCACGCATTGCTGGATTGCGCATGGTGTACTGGCTAGTGTGAGTTCATGTTGAGCCTATGTGTAACCTCTCTCCAAGGAAGGAGGTGATTGTTGTTGGAAGAGGCAGGTTTCCAGGCTTGTGAGCAACTCTCTCCAGGTGAGAGAGTTTGTTGGGAAGTGGTTTCTTCCAGAGAGTATCCAGCACTATCTCCGGGCTCTGAGACTTTCTGATCCAGCATGTTGCCGAGACCCAGAGAGGGAGGTGTAGCACCGATGGAATGTGCTTGTGAAGTTGTATACTCTCAGGCGGAACAGGCATGTGGGGAATGAGATTCTGTGAGTAGTGGGCATAAGAAGACATCCTGGGAAGAATCCTTCCATTCATTCTATGCATTTTTCCCTGTAACCTCAGCCTAGCTTAGGATTCCTTTCCTTGGGGTGGAGCTTAGTCCCAGCTCAGGGGTTACCCACTACTGAGCTTGATGAGAAGTGTGGTCTAAGGCTGGGAGGTTCATGGAAGGCCTGCACGTGGTTGGTGGAATTACCACCATTTCAAAGATAAGTCTCAGAATATGTTTTAATTATGTTTTGCATGCCTGTGTATTTACATTTATCATGTATTATGTTGTGCATATGAATTAATGTTAATGCCATGGATTAATTATGTTAATAGTAATCTTGTGTTGACTTTGAGTTAATGTGTTTAACTTGATTCTAAATGCATGTTATATATAAATAAGTATGAGATTGTTATTCCGCATAGTAGCGGCTTCCTGGCCAGAGGGTTAGATGATGGTCAATGGAGAATTACAATGATGCTAAGGTCTCCACCATTGAAGAAACTAGGTACTTGACCAAAATGACAATGGATGAATTACATGGGTCTCTTATATCATATGAAATGAGAATAGGTACATAAGGTGACCATCCAAACAATGAAGGAGCCTTTAAATCCATAAAGAAGACAAAAGAGAAGGATAACATACTTGATGAAGAAATAAAAAATATCGTAAGAAGGTTCTAGAAGGGAAGTGGAAGTTACAAAGGTAATTCTCCTCTCAAATTCTTTAACTATTGTAGAATAGGACATATTGTTGAAAACTACTACTATAAAAAGAGAAGTCTCAATAATAAAAATAGCTTGTACTCCAAGGATGATCAAAATCTTCTCAGATGAGAGTGATGAAGAAGATAGTGATGGAGGAGAAGTCATGTTCATAGCCTAAGAAACATAGGATGCTGATCACAAGAGTTATAAAGAAGAAGAAACCATTTATGAAGAATATTTAGATGAAGAAACCAACCTTGATTCCTTTTGGGGATAGAAAGACAATGCAGAGAGTGAACAAGAAGATGAGAATATTGAAAACTTGAAGCATGTTGAAACTGAAAATAACAATCTTAGAAACACAAATATAATACTAAAAGGTGAATTAAGTAGTTTTGAAGAAGAGAATTACAAGCTTGAAAAGACCATTTATAGCTTGAAGGAACAATTAGAAGATTATGAGAAATTGAAAGAAGAATTGGATCACACAAAAGGGGAGCTACTATTGATAATAGAAAAGTTGAAGAACTTTGAAAAAAGGCACTGAAAAATTAAATGAGATCCTTAGCAGTCAAAGATCTCCAAATGACAAGACGGGACTAGGATACAAGATAGTTTGAAGACAACAAAACAAGAGAAGGAAGATGAAAATAATGAAACCAATACTCCATAAAAAGTTGAACAACAAGATAGAAGACTAGAATTCAGAAGGAATGAGACATCAATAAGATCTCCTCCCATCATGTATGAAAGAAATCATTATGAAGGAAACTATAGAAGAATAGATCGTGAACCCAGATGGATCACATCAAAAAGAAGATCACTTACTCCCAGGTATCAAAATTTATTTCTTGGACATCATTATACTTGCAGAAATTTTGGACACAAGGAAATAAATTATGGAATCAATGAAAGGAATAACTACACAAGCTACATGAATGGTGAAAATAGTAGATATAGAAATGTTCGTAGACCTGCCAACATAAATTATAATCCATTTGATCCATTAATGGATCAAAATATTGTATGTTACAAGTGCAATAATCTTGGTCTCAAAGCACGAGATTGCAAAGAGATAAAGGAAGATAATTGTATGCCAGATGTCCCTATACCAAATACAACATGGAAAAGAAATAAAATTCCACACAATGAAAATTGTCGAATAGCATTGGTCACTAAAGAATGGAAAGAAGAATATGAATGGTTCATAGACAATGGATGCTCATCTCATATGACCCGATATCAAATCATATTTGTCATCTTGAAGAAAAAGGGTGGAAATGTTGCATTTGGAGATGACGCATCTACCAAAATATTTGGAAAATGAACTGTAAAGATTGAAAGTGAAAATGTAAACACAGGAAAAGTCCTATTGGTTGAAGATCTGAAGAATAATCTCCTCTGTTGGTCACTATAATTGCTTAATTAATTTTAAACAACCAAGTGAAACATAAATTATCAACCCAGGGAAGTCTTTTGTTTCAAAGATAGCCACGCACTGTATATGCTCAATTCCAAAAGCATTTAGTGTTGTAGTAAA
>ML801113.1:44918-86302 GCA_009831015.1 Picea engelmannii | reverse complement strand
CGTGTAGTAATGAGAAAGGACGTTATGTACCTTGGAATGATCAAGTGGAATGATAATATAAGTCTAAATATAGGTGATGAAGGGTATAATCATGGCAAAAAAATATGGGCAAAAAGGGTACAATATATGGTCCTAACATCCTCAGTGTTAGAAAAATATGTGATCAAGGATACACTCTTATGCTTGACTACCTAAAATGTAAAATAAGACAAAATAACTCAGGAAGATTGGTTGCAACTGCAACAAGAAGACCAAAAAACATATACATCCTAGACATGAAGAAGAGAGAGAATACAAAAGTTGCACAAAAGGATTCCAAGGAAGAAAAAGTCCCAAAGACAAAAAATAAGGATGAAGTATTATTGGGTGCCACATGTTCAGGGGGAGCATCCCTGTTTCAGGATAAATGGTGAGTGCAGACACAAACCGATCTCCCTAGATCCACCTGGATCTAGAACAAAACAGGATAGAATAATACACTTTCCCTAGATCTAGCTTATTGAATGAACTAAGAGGTAATGATTGTGGACATACCTTATGAACGCTTTCCTTATATCTCTGTTGTTCCAAGCTTTGCTCCAATGCTCTCATCCCGTTCAAATCACAACAGAACGAACCAATCGAAGTAAAGGCAGATTAATATATTCAATGACTAGTCTATACATATGATCAAGGAATTATGTAATAAAGTGACATCATCTTTATGGGAAAGGGACATATTACTGTATTGAATTAATTGAAAGAGAAACTTACAACCTAAGCCTTGATATCGTAGGTCTCCTTTCGATGGCTCCTAGCTTTGACACACACACTTTCTCATGCATGAAGAAAATCAACCACATATGATGACCTTGTTGTTGTCTCTTGCTGCTGTAGCATCAGTCCTCCATACAGTCTTGCACTAATTCTCCAATCAATCTCTTGGTAGCTTGCTTCTAATTCTTATTGTTAACCCTTTCCATGAGCAATCTCCTCAATATATAGGAGAATATAGTTTAGTTACTTGGATAGAGAATGATCCCAAGATATCTGGAAAGTCAGTATTTTGCCAACCATTCGAAAGCCAACTCAAGACAACTGTGGATCTGTGCGACAAATGTTTTAATCAAGAAAACATAGCCATGAAACATACATAGTGGATCTATGTGTCACAAAATATACATACTCCATCGCAACCTGGATGCAAAGACAATATCCAGGGTCTTCAATCCCATCACCCAAAGTATGAATCTGACCATGTGATTACATGTGTCGAAGTCAAACATGGTAGAAACCACTTGTTTACCGGTCATTGATGTATACCGTTAACAAGTGCGAGGGAAATCATCATTGATGTCAATGACTCCCAAGGTACTATAGTACAATCCATCGACTATGAATAAATGAGTTGATGTCGAACACCCGACGGAATCTCTTGATCATGGGTCAATGATGTAAACCCACTGTCGAAAGAGAGAAACTTTCCATTGAGGCATGCAAGCTCCAAGGTACTGAATAATTTCTAAGTCTTAATCCCGGATAATGTGCTGATGTCGATGGAACAAGACTCATCACAGGAGGGCCTTGATGTATCCCCCATCAGTGACACGAAATGAGTAACAGAGTTTGAAAGTGAAACAGAGTATGTGGCAATTAGACTTTGGACATAGGGAAGGCCGACACGGAATGAAGGATAACTGCAGATGGCCGACTCAAATAGAGGTTTCAGATGGACAGCTCTTGAACATATGAACGACACGACTAATGATTTGGTAGCATTGACTCAAAGGTGACACATGGAAGGACCTTGTAATCAAATCAAACGAGAGACAAATGGATTTCCCAAACCGAATTCAAATGATGAATAGGGGGTGTCATGTTCAAGAGTGACACTTACTGCCAATTAACACAAAGATGAAACATATCCCTTTCCCAAATTTTCCCCCACCATTTCTGGCAAGTACCTCTTTATTTTTACGCAAGCTTGAAGAGGATCACATATGCTTGTTGGTATAAGCTCATCCTTTGGACAAGTCTCTCGGAGTATTTTTAATGAACCCTAGGAAGGAGTGGTTCGGTCCCATCATGGGTCTGTCAATGTTTGTTTAACGAGTCTAGAGATAGAAAACTTGAAGGTTTTTCAGGATTATGGAGTTTGGAAAAACACTTAAAAGAGAACTCTCTCAGTGCCTTTTTTGTACAATAGTCCAACGAGACCGAAAAAGGGTTAAACTATCTCTCGAAGGATGCATAAGTTCAAATACTTTAACGAGCATGAAAATAACAAGGTCTCTCGGCAATCTTTTCATGTTTAGGGAGTCGTGAAAAGAGCTTAAAGTTAACTCCAGGGGGGTTCCTTTTTCGTGTAACCATAACGAGCCCGGAAAAGAGATAAAACAATGCTCATTCACGTTCTAGGTTTTTCGCAAGTGCAAGAACGGATAAAAGGCACTCGAGGTTTTAGATCAAAACCATAGGAAACCGAACAAAAACACACCACACTTCAAAAGTTTTTTGTCCATAATCATCTGCATTGGGTACCTACAAGTCATTTTACTCAGTTCCGTATTAGAAATTAGGGTAAAATGGGCAAAAATAATGAATAAACATGAAAAAACCCACTTTCACTATGGTAAAAAGTAAATAAAACAAATTTACAATTCATTTTTACCATATTGTTTTACCCATTTACCATTTGTGTGCAAAAACCTTCATTTTACCTCGAATCTTCACTTCGATTTTCAGGAGCTTCGGGGCATTATTCTTCGAGCCGTCTGCGGTGTTTTGGTAAGTTTCCAAATCTCTATCTTTTCATGGTTTCAATTCATGATTTTATTGGTTAAATTTTAAGTTTTGAGTTAGTTTTTGAAACCCTATGCGTGAAGGAGTATTCTCGCAGGTTGCCCGTACGGGGCTTGCGAGAAGTCCTCTTTCTCGCAGGTGAGCTTGAGCTACAGTGTGAGAAGTTCACACTGTATGTTAAAGCCACCTGTGAACAACGCAGAGCCCAAAAAAATTTTAAATTTTTAGCCAATAAAAAGGGTTTATTTCATGAATGAGAGTTTTAATCATCTTCCTATGTTCCCTATGCAGGTTTATAACCATCACAATGGTGCTCGAATGGAGAGAATGTGAACACGAGGAAGATAACACCAACGCTGAAAATCACCCTCCGACAATTGTCGCTTTAAGAGATTGTGGTCTCTTGAAGTATTTCCGGATACCGGGCATGAGAGCCCAAGTTCGATTGCTAGAACACTTAGTCCGGATGTGGGATCCGGATCAGCAGGTTTTTAATGTCAGTGCTCACACTTTGACGATCAACATTGAGGATATCTATTTCCTGACTGGGTTATCCAGGTGAGGTTCCTACGTCAATTTGACTGGTAGCCGCAGGGGTGGTCTGAAAATGAGTGAGTATTTCCGAGAGTATTGCGTGCCAGAGGCTGAAAGACAAAAAGGAAAAGTGGCCATTTGGGGAGTGACTGATATAACTCTCCGTACCATTCTCTTCACTATCTCTCGGATGGCAGGAAGTGTTGCCCCGCATATGGCTCTGCAAAGCTATTTTCAATATGCCCTCGAGTGTCTTGAGCCCCAGGTTTTCAACTGGGCTGACGCCGTGTTACGCAACCTCGAGAAACAACTGACCAAAATCAGGCATGGAGATTTAAAATAGTTTGGTTATGGATCATTGCTAGTGTCCTTCTTCTGTGAGAGAGTCCCAGTGTATAGGATTCAGGCTGATTGGCACTTTCCGGGTCCCAGGGATCCACGAATGTTACAATGGTGCCAACTCATGGCTAGACATGTGATAGGACCGATCGTCAGGTATGAGGATCGCTTCTTCGACTGGCTCCAAGGCCAGGTCCTGATGATAGAGGATTATGCGTATGTTGGCTTGGACTTTCACGGTGATCCTGACCTTACCCTTCTTGAAGACGCACAGTGGGGGGATATTGGTAATAAGTACACCAAATTTTTAACTTTTTAGATGTTCTTGTATTTTCATCATATTAAATTTTTTTGGTTTTGTAATTTCACCCGAAGACTAACACCAAATTTGTATTGATAACACAGATGTTGGGGCATATAGACCAGCTGGTAGTTCTCCTGTTCAACGACTAGGAGAGGCAGCAGTTGCAGTCCCCCAGTATGCTGAGGACTACTTGACAGTGGAGCAGAACTTAGAGGGATTGATGGTTGATGTTCCAGATATGGCTCTGGAGGATATTCCACGACGCGATCAACGTCACACCGTGGGAGTCTCCGCCTCTATGGGTCGCTTTCTCCGTAGAGTACCTAGGACCTTAGTGTGCTATCGTGAACATCATTGATGTCATGATATCGTTATGTAGAAGCCATGAGCTTCCATTCTTGATATTTTGGTCTTCGGACTCATTTTGTAAAAAAAAACTTTGATCGTTATATATATATATATACATGGTTTCTACCGGCTTACTTTACATTTGTGTACATTTTAATGTGTTTGATTTATAAGTGATTTAAATGCCTGTCCAATACATAATTAGCTAAAGCATCTGTCAATGTATTAAGACTTCTCAGAATGTGTTGATATTCTATATGATCAAAATGTCTTTCCAAGAGGCGAATCCGCAAATATACTCTTAATAATGTAGGACTTCGAATAAAATAGACATTACTTAGTTGTAGCACCACTAGCTGCGATTCAAGTCGCACAACCAAACAACGAATTTCAAGAGAGATAGCATCAACCAATAACTCAATCACGGTGCTATACTCTGCGATGTTGTTGGTTGCCCACCCAAGACATACACCTCGTAAAGATATAAGCTCGTTTGTTGGGGCATAGATAGCCCACGCAGCGGAAGCTAGGTTTCGAGTACTACGGCTAGCACTGTCGGTGAAGCCAATATAAGGTAGCGAATACTCTGACATCTGGCAATCAAACACAACTTCATGTAAGGGAAGAGACCAAATAACGTCAAAAGAAAAACTAAAGTAGCACACACACTCAGTATGATACTTAAAAATACAAGTACTTCATGCACAAATGACTCATGCATAGTACTTCTTCAAGTACAACCCATTTCTGGGTTCGCTCAAAGGTACCCCATCATAATCCACTAGCTCATATGCCCCCTTTGCCAAAACTTTGCTAACAATGTAAGGCCCACGCCACATTGGTTCGAATTTCCTAGCTCCTAAGACATCTTTATCTTGTTCATATAGAAGAATAAGATCTCCTTCAGAGAAGACACGAGGTTTGACATGCTTGTCATACTGTGCCTTAACACATTTCTTCTGGGCTTCTAATACAAGAGTATCATCACGACGAGTCTCGTCTAGTCGCATTAGATACAACAGACGTTCCTCTTTAGCAGAAGTATTTGGTAAGAGTTCTACAGCTAGTTTCAAAGATGAAATTTCACATTCTATTGGCAGAATGGCTTCCATGCCATAAACTAATCAAAAAGGTGTAAATCCTGTGGCAGACTTAACAGATGTCCGATATGCCCACAATGCCGAAAATAACATTGTGTGCCAACTGGTTTTATGGATTCCTATCATCCGTCGAATCATACTGATGAGAACCTTATTGATGGCTTCAACCTGGCCATTAGCTTGTGGATAATAGGGCATTGAGCTATCATGACGAAGGCCCAACTTCTCCGTAAGTTCAAACATCATATTATTTCTAAAATGACTACCGTGATCGGTAACGATAGCCTGAGGAACACCAAAACGAGTGATGACATGGTTGAACAAAAATAACGCTACAGTCTTCCCAGTATTATCGAATGTAGGCATCGCCTCGGCCCACTTAGTGAAATAATCAATTGCTACGATAATATAACCATGCCCCCCGACCGAGTGAGGGTGAAATGTCATGAAGTCGATGCCCCATTTAGCAAATGGACCTATGGAGACTACAGGATGAAGTGGAGCAGGATGCGACCGAATTTTCTGATTATAGGTCTGGCAGGCATGACACTTCTGAACAGTAATAATGTAGTCATGAAACAAGGAAGGCCAAAAGTAACCTGCACATAAGATCTTCTGGGCAGTAGCATACCCAGACATATGACCACCACATGCTCCAGAATGGCAGTCATTCAAAACTCTCTCAGCTTCTTCAAAAGTCAAATAATGTCGGAAGACAAAATCAATGCCTCGACGGTAAAGAGTATCAACAAGGATAATATAATGGCGTGCTTGATAATGGACACGACGTAGTTCATTACTGGACAAGGTAGTCTGGAAAGTTTGAGTTTGGAGATATATAATGATATCTCCGTACCAAATATTATCGGTACTGAAAAGGAAAAGTGACTCGTCATGTAACGAATCAACTGCTACCTTTTCCGTGGTAGTGTGGGGAAAATCACAAATTAACTCAGCGAAAACTAGAGATTTCTTCGACGTGGCACGATCAAATTCCAAATCGAACTCTTGGAGAATAACAATCCACTTGGAGTACTTGCCCCCCAGCAATTGATGTGTCAATATGTGTTGCATGGGGTTACAGTGTGAAATCACCGTAGTCTTCCTGGAAAGAATATAATGACGAAAACGTTGGACTGCTTGAACAACAGCCAAGGCCAGCTTCTCAACATGTTGGTACTTGATTTCCGTGGATGATAAACTTCTACTCAAGTAATAGACAACATGTTCATCGTGGTTATCATCCTCTTGAACGAGGACCATACCGATTGTATACTCGGAGGAAGCTAAATAAAGAAAGTAATCTCGACTATAATCCAGAGGGAAAAGAAGAGGAGATTTTGTGAGGGACAACTTTAAAGCTTCAAAGGCGTTGTTAGCTACCTTATCCCAGACAAACTTTGAATCTTTATTTAAAAGACGTGTGAAACTGTGAGTAATCTCGGTGTAGTTCGGGATGAACCGACGAAGAAAGTTTGCTTTCCCCTGCAAACTTTGTAACTGGCGTAAAGAAGAAGGAGGAGGTAAATTAAGAATTGCCTCGACCTTGATAGGATCAACCCAGATCCCATGGCGTGAAACAATGAAACCAAGGAGACGGCTAGATTCTACGCAAAAAAAAAAATTATGAGGATTCAGGCGAATGCGATAGAATTGACACTGAACAAAAATCGCTCGGAGATGATTAGGGTGATCGTCCCTATGTAAAGAGTGAGCCGGCAAATCATCCAGATAAGGTTGAAAAATATGCTTAATATCGTTAAATGTGTAAGACATAGCACATTGGAACGTAGCACCTGCGTTCTTCAGACTGAAAGGGAGTTTCCTGTAGGTGAAAGTACCCCAAGGACAAATAAAATCCATTTTATGTTGGTCCTTAGGAGCAATATTGATTTGATTATAGCCAAAAAATCCATCCATGAGGGAAAATATTTCACTACCGGCACAATCATCGACGATCTGGTCAACGAAAGGGGTTGGAAAATTGTCCTTTGGACAAGCTTTGTTGATATCCCGATAATCAACACAAATGTGTATACTACCACCCTTTTTATCAATCGATACTGGGTTGGACACCCATTCTGTCAATGCCACGGGATAAATAAAACCAGCTTTAAGAAGTTTTTCAACTTCGAGTTTAATTGCTGCCACTTTACGTGGATGGATAGGACGGAGGCGTTGCCAGACTAGCTTGGCTCCGGGGTATGTCTTAATTTCGTGGACCACAATAGAAGGGTCAATACCCAACATCTCTTCGTAACTCCAAGCAAAAATGTCACGAAATTCTTTAAACAAGGAAGTATATGTGACAATTTTGTCAGGAGAACATGAAGCTCCAATATGAAAGTTCTCGACTATCCCAGGTTTCACTGAAATATCTATGGGTATCATGGGCAAAATGTTACTAAGGTTCCCTTCTGCAAACACATCTTGTGTAGATCCAGGAATGGTCGTAATAACAACAACGGTCGACGGAGTCGAAATCCGTTGGTAGTTCTCAAGAGTCTGTTGTTCCAGAAACAGTATGGAATGATGATGTCCATCGTCCCAAGGGTTTTCATCCAAGACGGACATGATCATCTCCTCAGTTGGAAAAACAACACGAAAAGGATCAGGAGACAACTCCTCACAAGAAGAAGTAGTATGGGTTGCCGACTGAATAGCTTGGTAAGCGGACTCAACCGGACTTAACGGCATAACGTCGCTGAAACGAACATGATCTCCAGGATCAGGGACTATCCAAGGGTCAGCAGACACTGGAAGTTCATGAGGCACAATAGAGATCATGTTAATAGATGCAACTGAAGGGCATGGAATATCGGGTGGTGGTGGTATGGGAAAAGTACCCATTAATGAAGAATCTTTTAAAAGACCGACTCCAACATTCTCATAACCCGGTGGGGTGTTTTCTATGAATGGTACGTTGCCCGTGCGAGTATCGGCATTAAATAAAGCAAGTTGATAAACCATGACCACTTTTCCCTGGTGAGGAAAACGTAGGACACGGAAAAGGGTTGACACAACAGCACGCATAGAATCGACCCAACTTCATCCAAGTAGAAGATTATAATCTAGGGGAGTATCGAAAACTTCCACTTCCACCTGGACGGACTTACCTTCTAGAGTAACAGGCAACGATAGAAGAACACCGTATGGCTTAAAACCGGAGCCATTGAAGGCTCGCAAAGTGTTTTGTGATTCCGTTAATGGGGGAGAACCAATGGTTTTCCAACAAGAGAAAGACATTACGCACATAGAGGCACCTTCATCAATGATCGTCCGACAAATGCTCTTGTCGGCGACCACAACCTGTATCTGAAATGCAAGCTATGGGGGTAACCTTGGAATATGATCTTCAAAGTTAAAGACTATCAAATTCGTGTCCGTAGGATCAATTCCACCTATCGCTTTCAACAGAGCCCTTTGTTGTGCGGGACAAGACTGAAGGACTTCGAGGGTAGACATCGCTGAGGGTGCTTGGGCCAGATCTTCGACATTGCTATAGTTCTGGGCTGCCTGAGCATGAGGATTGAATGCCGACTTCTTAACGACACCTTTCGGAGGTCGTAAAACTATATCAAGACTCAATCATTCGATATGAAGAGGACCATTCATAGGTGGATTTGGTGGAGAAGGCTGAATCAAATCAGGAGGTAAGTCATCAACCTTCTCCTTAGAAGGAGTATAGTCTTTAGCTCTAGTGGTAAGTGTAACATTGTTCTTCGTAGAATCACCAGTGCACATCAAAACATAGGACTGTATAGAGGTAGATGGTTGGTAAACACCACCCATAGAAATGTCTTTACCGATTTTGTTTACAAAAGACTTGGTAAACCATTTTTCCAGTAACTGATCAGGAAGTTCAAGTTTGATGAGATGTCTCCTCCGCCGCCACTCATGAATATGATCAGATATATGAGTGCTCGTTCTTTGTTTGAAGGAGGTTAAAATCTCAGTTCCGGTATCATAACATATTAGTAACTGGTAATGTGTTAGAAAAGCCATTGTAAGGGTGTTGAAATCCGAAAAGAAACCTCGTGGTAATTCAATGTACCACTTCGCAGCAACACCTGTAAGAGTTCTTTGAAAAAGACGCAATCTAATGGAGTCGTCCATCAACGAGTTAGACGAACACCACAAATGGAAAGTCATGACATGATTATTCGGGTCCTCTCCCACCTTCCCATTGAATTTTGGAATGTTCGATGGAAGCTTTGCAGGAATAGCAGGCCATTAGGGAGAGTGATGAATAGGATCATTAAGAATCCTAGACAAATCTGGCAGATCCAGAGTAGCAAGAAAAGGCAACTGTCGATTCACTTGTGTATACTGGTGACTTTGGTGCAGAAGCCCTGTCGGTAAACCAGTGGGACCGTATGCAGTCTTTCCCTAGAGAGAAGATCCTGGCTAGCCCTGTGGTGGTTGAATAGGATAGTAACCCCAAGGATTTTGGCCTTGAGTTTGGGGTTGAGTAGTTTGACCAGAACCCCAGATAGGATTAGTCACCCCCGGATATGGTTGGCCTGTAGTAGGGACAGCTTGTTGCCCCCCAACATTTTGAGGAAAGTTTTGCATAAGTTGATTCCAATACTGGGCCAATGCAGGAGGTATGTTTGGTCCTAATGGTGAGGTTGGTCCCCCTATCAAAGGGACAGTCCCACCCAGAAGTTGTGTATCAACTGTAGGTTGTGAAGTAGTTGTGGTATGTCCGGGAAAAGGAAATGTACTACCCTGGCCACCAACAGGAATTTGTACATTAGGTGCAATGGTCGGAATAATGCTACCAGCATTAGGATTACTAGTAGGAAACTGAGGGAGTGTCGGGATGAAACCGGGAATAGGATGCCCAGGAAACTGAGGACCACCTACAGAACCAGCTGGAGTTTGTGGAGGCATTGGATGGGGAACATTCAACATAGGATTCAACGCATGGTAACCAGGAGGTAGATTCAGATTAGCCTCAGGAGTTTGTTGGGTATTAATAGGGGCAAGAGTGGTTGTCGGAATCGTGGTTTGGACGCTTGAAGTAATAGCGAGATGGTCCATCTCGGGAGGGAGAATAAAAGGATAAGTGGTAGTCTCTGGTGTAGTTTCTGGTTCAGGAGACACAGGAGGGTTGATGATTTCGTAGATAGGGGATTCAGTACCAAACAAGACTCGTCGGAAATCACCTGACCAAGAAGGATCTTTGCCTACTACACCATGAGAAGGCCCAGCAATTGATTCAGAAGATATAGCAAGAGTTTATTCAGAAAGATGAAATTGTCCTGAAGGTCGTTCACCACGACGAATGCGATAGTCCTCTATAGTATTGGTAATTCAAAATTATGCAAGAGGATCAGTGGTATCGACTTGTGGAGGTGGTGTAAAGACTTCTGGGACATCACTTATGTCCACGTGTGGTAGAGTAACAAGAGGGATTTCACCTGGATGAGGAGAGTCCTCAGGGGTACCCTCAGGTGTTGTTGTGTGCAAAGGTTGTGAAGCTTTCGGATGTTCCGGAGAAAAACCTTGCATCCTACGTGAACGTCGTGGGGGAGCAATTGTAAATGAGTAACAAAATCCCCAACGAAAATCCTATGGTCAACTCCGAGAAACAATCAGCACACCCTAGTAAACAAAAATCTAGAAGCAATCACCATTCAAACAATACCTTCTAATATCGAAGCCACTAGTTGGTGATGAAATCCAACATCGCAACAACGAGATGAGAAGGGGCGGGACTAAGGTGGAAAAGTTACGTTGACGACCTGCTTAACATACTTATGCCCTAGTGTGAGCTCCCACACATAATCGTGGGTATACCCTCCAAGGATCCTGAGTGAGTTTGATCAACATCGATTCCAGGTACTGTGAAGACTTTCCCCTCCACAGTCACCTTGGGTAAGAACCTAGAGAGAAAGGCCACTAAGGTTACCACAGACAACAGTACTTCCTGGGGAAACAGTCATCAGTCCGATCCACATGCAAAGGCAGGGTATCTAGCCCGAAATCAACTCAAAGGCTTCCACTCATAATTGTGGGTATACCTCGGAGTGACCCCCGTAATACATGCAATCTCTACACCGATCTCAACAAAGCAGGTTAGTATATCTACCAACACCAATGTGACCTAATGCTTGACCCTTGTGTTAGAAGGGCTTCCCAGGACAATATGTGGCCAATGGAATTTTACACTCCCTAACTCAAGATACTATTGTGTGTTTTTGAGCTTTTGGAGAGTGTGTTTCTCTTCCTACTCCAAAGCACTAGCCTAGATAAATGTTGGTGTAAAAGAGCCCTAGAAAAGAGTTACTAGATCAATTTTAATATTACGCAAAGTTTTTAATGGCTGTTGTTTACTCAAAGGCAACGAAAGTGAAACTCATGATGTGTGACTCTGACCCAAATAATGCAAGGATATGATGAAATATAATTCTTTTCATTCGATGAATCCTAGTTATGGGAGAGAGAGAACCATTTCTGAATCAAACTCAATATTACAATGCAAATGCAATTCTCAATTTCCTTTCAGATGCCAATACAAATAATCATGTATCAATGAACAATGTCTAGATGTCTTTTTCAACACTTCAATACTCTAAAATTTTGATTTTCAATGGTGTTTCAAAGGCAAAACAAAAAATCTTGAAAGAAAACATGCAATTCACTTTCCAAGAAGAACTCTAATGAATGAGAAAAGAAAACCAAATTATAAAGACCTAAACAAACAATCCAATCCAATACTTTCAATGAAATCAAAAACAAAAGCAAACCAAGGAGCTTCTCAATGCAAATGAAAATTTTCCTTTTGGACCAACAAGCACAAGAGAAACACTAAACACTCAACTCTCAACCAATACCTGGTTCTTAGCCGGCTCGACACACTCAACTCAAGAAATCAGAGAGAAGAAAAATGCCAATAAAAGCCAAGAGATGAAAGTCAAGTTAACAAAGCAAGAAAAATCCTAGAAAACCTAGATCAGATTCAGCAAGCAAATTAAAGAAAAAGATATGTAAGACAGTGATCCAATGTGTCAAAAAGAGGTAAATCAACCTTACTGAGCTATTGACAGGGTCAAAACTTGAATTCAAAAATTTCACAAAATCTTTTCGCAGGCTAGTGTTGAACACAGTGCGAGAAACTATGGTTCTCGCAGGCCACTTAAATGCAGCATGCGAACTACTCGCACTGGAATATATAAGTAGAGTGTGAACTTTAGTGGTTCTCGCAGGCTGCTAATGGACACAGTGTGAGAATCCCTGAAACTAATGAAAATTTTGAAAAATCAAGCAAAATACAAACTGACTTTTAGACCCAGAAGGTCTCTCAGGGTATCCTGAGGACTCAGAGGCTGACAAATGAAGAGAAAAATGAAAGCAGAGCAAATGGCCACAAAAAATTCAAAAAACCATCAAGAAAAAATGATGTCTCCCCAGTGGAGTTGCCAATTTTGTTTCAGGATAAATCCGTGAGTGTGGACACAAACCGATCTCCCTAGATCCTCCTGGATCTAGAACAAAACAGAATAGAATAATACGCTTTCCCTAGATCTAGCTTATTGAATGAACTAAGAGGTAAGAATTGTGGACATACCTTATGAACGCTTTCCTTATATCTCTGTTGTTCCAATATTTTCTCCAATGCTCTCATCCCATTCAAATCACAACAGAACAAACCAATCGAAGTAAAGGCATATTAATATATTCAATGACTAGTCTATACATATGATCAAGGAATTATGTAATAAAGTGACATCATCTTTATGGGAAAGGGACATATTATTGTATTGAATTAATTGAAAGAGAAACTTACAACCTGAGCCTTGATGTCGTAGGTCTCCTTTTGATGGCTCCTAGCTCTGACACACACACTTGCTCATGCATGAAGAAAATCAACCACATATGATGACCCTGCTGTTGTCTCTTGCTACTGTAGCATCAGTCCTCCATACAGTCTTGCACTAATTCTCCAATCAATCTCTTGGTAGCTTGCTTCTAATTCTTATTATTAACCCTTTCCATGAGCAATCTCCTCAATATATAGGAGAAGATAGTTTAGTTACATGGATAGAGAATGATCCCAAGATATCTGGAAAGTCAGTATTTTTCCAACCATTCGAAAGCCAACTCACCCTTCTAGAAGATTCCTTCTAGAAGGATCGAGAACTTATCCATTTTCCTCCTTTAGAAACATGTTCGCACCCTAACCATGAGTACAGTGTGAGAAGTTCGCACCCCAGCTGAATGAAGCCCGCGGGAATGAATCATTCTCGTAGGAGAGTATATATGCAGCTTGCGAACTATCTTTAAAATATGATTTCTGGAAGATGACAAGTGTAACCTTTCTCAGGAAAATGTTCTTAGTGAAGAGTTTGATTTTCCATTATCATGACACTATCATGACATCACCTTTGATGACCAAAAATGTGGATAACAATCCCCAAAGAAGAAGGTCACCTTATGTCATTGAACTCACAGGGAGAAACCCCACCCTTTGTGATTGATGTAAAAGGGGGAGAGTAAATTGGGATCATGATGACAGGGGGACCATGAGTGTTGCCATCAATGAAAAAGGGGGAGATTGCTGGAAGATTGGTTGTTTTCATTGATGTCAACCCTAGTCATTGGTTTTGGACCCCAATATTGATGAAGGTATTTGGAAATGAAGGATAGTGCACATGAAGATACAACACCCAAGGATGGATAGTATACATCATGTTGTTTTCGGTGGTAGGTAGCACATCACGTGGATCCTCATGGTTGAGGAGAAATGAATTTTTGAAGATGACAAAGTGAATTGAATAAGGAAGTATAGGTCGACCCTGAAGATAATTAAAGAAAAGAATTACAAAATAAGAAAGTGGCAGTTTGGACCGAATGTTAAAATAAAGTGACATAAATGGTATAGATACATCTCATTAAACATTCATTTTTCAACATACACAAGTTTGTTAATGAACAGGGATATAGAAGTCTAATTTCAGAGGAAATATGAAGTAAAGAATGTCGATTTTCAAGGGAGGATGAAGTCTTTTGGTGATGTGTTCTAAGGTGTTCCAGGTAAAAAATTCATAACATCTTCATAAAGAATCCAAATGAAGTGAGACAAATTGCATTGGAAAGAGTACGGGTTGTAGTTTCATGTGTATGAATTTCATAATCTTGTGTTAAATATTGAGTGTGGGGCATGCTGTAAAATTTTTCTCTCCTAAATAAAGCAGAATTAAATAAGGTCTACCATTTTCTCTATAACTCCTTTTCTGGGAGGATTCAAGGAGTGAAAATTGGATGAGTTTCAGAGAATACATTGAATTATATTATCTACAGGATCAGAGTATTCTAAGAAGTGAAGAATTGTAGAAGTTGAATAAGTGTCTGGAAGAATGATCAGGTTCTATGTGATGGTTGGTTGATTGTGATGATTTAATGTAAAGTTTTATTGTATCTCATATATTCTTGGGTGGAAGGAAAGGGCAAGGATGGATAGCTTGATGCAATAGTATCGTTAGAATCGTCAGCAAACA
Organism: Picea engelmannii; assembly: GCA_009831015.1. Lineage (NCBI taxonomy): Eukaryota > Viridiplantae > Streptophyta > Pinopsida > Pinales > Pinaceae > Picea > Picea engelmannii. The sequence continues at coordinate 71,390 of ML801113.1, read as the reverse complement.
CACATGGCAATAAAGTTCAGTGCTTGAGAATCATTTCAGAATCTCATACATCAGGAGTTACTGTGAATCCTTTGGGGAGCTGATGAAGAACAGAAGAAGATCAAGCGCTTGGAGGTGGAATGATCATCAGAGATCAGGGAGTTTCACTCAGAGTCTTGAATGTAATTGAACTTAGGTAGCAGTTAGGTTTTAGTTTTTGAGTTAGATGATTAGTCAGGGGAGCCCTAAGGACCCTCTGAGTTAAATATAGGTTTTGTATGCCCAAATGAGGTTGCTACGAGTTAGTAGGAATTTTCTGAGGTTTAAGTTATTATTTTGATATTAGCTGTAGCCATTTACTTTTGAATGAATATGATAGAGGAAAAATTACCCAAATTCATAGTACTGTTACTATTTGCAATTCTATTTTATTATGTTTTCATAAATGAATGAATTTCGTTATGAATGGATGAAATTGTGAATGTTAGTATAAGTTTCAATTGTTTCTCTTATGTTGAGTGAGTGCAAGGTTTGCACATTGAATGCAAGGAGTGCATTGACATAATTTGTTTTGATTCCGAAGCTCAGAAGAGATAACACAAAACTTTCCCCTTGAAAGGAGTGCAAAGAGACTGTTGTCAGGCATGCACAGTCACCCGCAAGAGCCAAGTCTTGTGTAAGAATTTTCTGCAAAGAGTGCACAGATACGGAATTCAACTAAGTGTCAAAGGGACTCCATAAGATTCAAAGGAGTAGAAAGCGAGAAATATCAGAAGGGATAATGACTTCTACAAGCGCAGATGAGGTCTAAGAAATAGACTCGTGGGAGGAACAAAGGTCGAAGCCTTTGAATACCTACAAATCTTATAAATAAGAAGATTTTGTAAACTCAAGAAGGGAAGTGACAACTATCGTTGGATCAACCGCATAGGAAGAGATCTGGTCGTCAAATATCGCATCCAGACACTCATAAGAATGCACAGAGGGAGATCAGATATAGACCATTAGATCTAAATGTGAGGACTAATAGTCGTTGGATACAGAGGTAAGTGCATGAAATTTAAAATTCTTGAAGTGCATGGGGTAAGAAGACTCACAAAAGACAAGTTCGTGATTCCACCACAACCATTGGATCACGAAGAGATCTAGGCCGTCAATCTGAGGTAAGTGCAGAATCGGCAATTGGGAGTCTAGAGCATAGATAAAGATATCTTCCAAAGTCATGAAACACGAATTCATGATTTGATCTGAGCCATTAAATCATGGGGATATGTGAGTCGTCAATTTGACACTCACAAATATCGGGAAATCAGGGATCGGGAGAATAGAGGTGAACCAACCTCCAAAGTCATGCAACGTGAAATCATGATTTGATTGCATTTGTCAATCAAAGGAAGATCATGGACTGTATATCTAATCATATCGATAGTTCTTGATACGCGAAATCCTGAAGCACTTGAGAGTTGAGCCATGGGTTATGACTGAAGGTCACATTGAGGGAAGACAAGGGAGGAGCTATTACATGCTAGGATCCTGTTAGGGTTTGAGAGGTCAGGAGAATTGGGGTGACTCACATGCAAAGACTCGATGTGAGAAATCATGAAATGCCTTTTGGGTTAGACTTGTGGTCACAACCCGTGGTCACGTGAAGGAAACTTTCGCCTAGTGCTTGTTCGCATGGGCTGATTTACACATAAGACCTGTGGATATTTCGTGAGGATTCTAGAAAGTAATCAAAGAGTCGTTCCAACTCAAATATTGAGAAGATCCAATGACCGGGATGTCAGTAGACCCTGTTGTGGTGGGGGCACTGCATCAAGTGGTATTAGATGCTTTTTACAAATATGATTTATGTAGGCCGAGGAGAGAAGACATTAAAGAAGAGATAGTATGATACCATCAAGTGGTATCAGAGTGAATTTTTTTCTGTAGATTTCAGGAAAAGAAGGTAAAGGAGAAAAAATAACTCGAAGTTGTACTCTATGTGTGAGAGAAAGTCAACACAATGCCACTGAGGAGATGAGTGGAACAACCTTTATCCAACCGGGTTGTAGAAAGGGAGATGCAAGAACTTCGTGCAAGATTGGAGGCCATGGAAGTAGTGCAGTGAAGAGCACCTGATTCTGGAGACATCAACGATGTAGAGAGTTAAGAAGTAGGAATCAAAGAAGCTAAAGGAGAGAATGTTGTCGAAGAATTCTTACTGAGAGCAATTGATAGATTGGGAGCTAGAGTCAAGATAAAGGTCCCAATGTATGAAGGCAATTTGGATGTTGAAGAGTTGTTGGATTGGGTAAGATCCATGGACACATATTTCAACTATGAATATGTTTATGAGGATAAGAGAGGGATACATGTTGTCACAAGACTCAAAGGACATGCATCACTATGGTGGGATGAACTGCAGGCTAAGAGGAGAAGCAAGGGAAAAGAGAAGATAAAGAATTGGGACAAAATGGTAGCCAAGATGAAGGAAAAATTCATGCCCAAAGATTATCAGATCAATCTATTCAGGAAGTTATAGAACCTCGGACAGAAGGGTATGACAGTTAAAGAATACACATAGGATTTATACGAGATGAACATTATAACCGGAGAAAGAGAGAAGGATGAAGAAAAAATTGGCAGGTATATAAATGGCCTGAGGTATGAAATCCAGGATGAGATCAGCATGATGTCAGTAAGGACAATGGAGGATGCTTATCAGTTTACACTGAAGGAAGAGGAGAAGTTGTCCAGAAAAAAAAACCAATGAGGCAGAGGTAAAATCCCAGTGCCAAACAAAGGAAATGGAGTTGCCCATGACAAGGCACAAAAATCCAAAGATGAGACTGAGAAACCACATAGTCACTCAGAAAGAGGAGAAAGTTCTTGAGGAAGAAAATATGGTGGAAGAAGTTCTTCCAAAGGAAGAGGAAGAGGCAGAGGAGGAGAAGTGATATGTTACACCTGTGGAAAGGTAGGACATAAGTCTTGGGAATGTCTCAAGAGAAAGAAAGAAGGAGAGGGTGAAGCTCACATTTTGGAAGCACAGAGAAGAATTGTTGAATCAAAAGGAGAAGAGGATGGAACATCCCTGATGTTGAGAAAGGTTCTCTTAAAACCAGAGGAAGAAGTTGAGAAGACAGTGCAGAGAAACAACCTATTTAGGACATCTTGCAAGACTAAAGATATAGTATGAAAGGTGATAATTGGCAGTGGGAGCACTGACAACTTAGTATCCATAAACATGGTGGAGAAATTGGAGCTGGAGACAACTGCACACCTGAATCCATATAAAGTCTCATAGTCATAAAAAGGACAATAGGTAATGGATACTAAATAATGCTTGGTTGAATTTAAGATAGGAGGATATAGAGATGAAATCCTATGTGATGTAATTCCCATGTATGTATGTCATATTCTCTTGGGAATACCATGGAAGTTTGACAGGAATGTCATTCATGATGGGAGGAATAATACATACACCTTGGATAAGAATGGTAGGACACACATGTTACTAACAATAGAGGAAAATAAAGTGAAAGAGGAAGCCAACACAAGAATACTTCTCATTAGTGGGAAGGAACTCCTGAAGGAAGTAAAGAAAGGACATGAGATGTAGTTTGATGTGGTGAGGAAACCTAGAGTTTTCCTTACAAGTACTTCAATGGATGATTTCCTGAAGAAATTTAGGAATTGTTGGATTATTTTGCTAACATAGTGCTGGATGAACCGCCTAACTTATTGCCACCCATCATAAGTATTAGCCATCATATCTATTTAATACCAGGAGCAAGTCTTCCAAACAAAGAAACATATAGACTGACACCTTGAGAGAATGAGGAGGTAAATAATCAAGTCCAGGAGTTGTTAGAAAAGGGTTTGATCAGAGAGATATTGAGTCCATGCACAGTGCCAACTATGTTGAGTCCAAATAAAGATGGAGGATGTAGAATGTGTACAAACTTAAGAGCCATTAACAAGATCACCATGAGGTATAGATTTCCTTTTCCAAGAATGGATGATTTAATGGACTATTTAAGTGGATCAAATTTCTTTTCTAAGATAGATTTGAAAAGTGGGTATCACTAGATAAGAATGAGAGAAGGTGATGAATAAAAGACAACCTTTAATACAAATGAAGGTTTGTATAAATGGATTGTTATACCATTTGGATTAACAAATTCCCTGATTACTTTCATGAGGTTGATGAATGAACTACTGAAAGATTTCATTGGCAATTTTTTGTTTGTATATCTGGATGATATACTCATATTTAACAAGACTAAAGAGGAGCATTTGAGACACCTAAAACTAGTGATGAGGAGACTACAGTAGGAGAAGCTGCTAATAAATCTGAAGAAGTCCTCTTTTATGAAGACATAACTCATTTACTTGGGTTTTGTGATATCTTCAAATGGACTGAAGATGGATCCATAAAAGGTGAAAGCAATCAAAGAATGGTCATCACCAAGAAGCATGTTTGAGGTAAGAAGCTTCCATGGATTAGCAAGTTTTTATAGGAAATTCATCAAAGACTTCAGTGGAATTTGTGCACCAATGATGGATACAGTGAAGAAGAAGCACAAGTATTTTAAATGGACAGAGGAGCCCAAGAGGAGCTTCAATACTCTGAAGAAGAAAATAACAGAGTGACCAATTCTAGTCTTACCTAATTTTGAAAAGACATTTCAGGTAAGATGCGATGCAAGTGGAATTGCAATTGGAGTAGTTTTGAGCCAGGACAATAGACCTGTTGCCTATTTCAGTGAGAAGTTGAATGAGACTAAGAGAGAATATTCCACATATGATAAGGATTTGTATTCCATAATTCAAGCCTTGAATAAATGGAGACATTACCTTGTCCCACAAGAATTTGTCTTGTATAGCAATAACCAAGCTTTACAATTCATAACCATACATGAAAAATTGAATCAGAAGCATGCAAAGTGGATTAATTTTATGAAAAATTTTACTTTTGTCATAAAACATATTGTTGGTAATGCTAACAAAGTTGTTGATACATTGAGCAGGAGATGTTTGATTCTACAGGAATTTCAAGTGAAGACCTTGGGGTTTGAACACCTTAAGGAAACGTATAGTGATGATCTAGATTTCAAGGAGGCATACGAAGCATGCGTGAATCCTATGCTGGGAGATAGGAGTCAATGGGCATAATATATGATTCAAGAGGGATTATTGTTCAAAGGCAATCAGTTGTGCATACCAAAATTCTTAATGAGGGATAACCTTTTGAAGGAAAAGCATAGTGGAGGATTACCTGGACATTTCGGCCATGATAAAACATTTGCACAGTTGAGAAGTTCATACTATTGGCCAGGTATGAGGAAAGAAGTGATGAAATTTGTGAAAAAATGTAGAATCTTCCAACATGAAAAAGGAAAAAGACAGAACACTGGATTGTATCAACCATTGCCAATACCAGAGATGCCTTGGGATGCAATAAGCATGGATTTTGTGTTAGGACTTTAAAGAGCGCAAAGAGAATATGATTCCATATTTGTGGTGGTGGATATATTTTCAAAGATGGCACACTTTATCCCATGTTAGAAGACCAAAGATGCAACACATGTTGCAAATATCTTTTTCAAGGAAGTTGTGAGACTTCACGGCCTACCCAAAAGCATCGTCTCAGACAAAGACAAAAAATTGGTTGGTCATTTTTGGAGAACACTATGGAAGAATTTGGGGACAGATCTGTCCTTCAGATTAGCTTATCATCCTCAGACAAATGGGTAGACTGAGGTGATAAACAAAAGTTTGGGAAATTTTTTGAGGAGTCTAGTCCCTGAGAATCATAACCAATGCGATTAGATTCTGCCACAAGAAGAATTTGCATGCAATGACTAGCCAAAAATAAGCACTGGAAAGAGCCCATTCTAGATATTGTATGGAATGCAACCTAGGGGATTATCTAAGATGAGAGACTTGGGACATAGTGATATCAGAAGTGCTGGAGTAGAAGATTTTTCTGCAGAAATGCAGAAGCTCTGTAGTCAGATCAGAGGACAATTACAGAACTCTAGCCAAGAGTACAAGCATAGAGTTGATCAACATCGCAGATAAATTCAATTTGAGGTGGGAGATAAGGTTCTGGCACATCTTAGAAAAGAAAGGTTCCCTAGGGGAATGTATAACAAGTTAAAAATGAAGAATATAGGGCCATGTAAGATCTTGTGGAAGTTTTATGCAAACGAATATGAGATTAAGATGCTAGATGATGTGGGCATATTGCCCATATTCAACATTTCAGACTTGTATTTGTTACATGTCAAAATTGCTCAGCTAGATAAGTGTCGCATTTTCCCTCTCGGTCGTTATAAGTGTCGCATCTTCCCCATAACTTTCGCAAGTGTTGCAAGTTGGTCACTAGTGTCACAAATGATGTTCAAACATGTTGTCATGACTACGACACTAAGGAGGCGCTTATAACATCTCACATGACTGATTTGGAGGAGGAGAATTGGTTCACTGGAATAAAATAGCTCTTAACACCTGAAGAGGGCCTTTAATCAAGAGTTTTGAGGGTGAATGCTCCCCTGAAACAGCCTTAGGAGCACTGGCACTCTCCTATAAGGCCTCAGGGAGCGTTATAACGCTTCCTCACCCCTCTGAAGGAGCGGTGCCCACTTCTGAAGTGTTGGTTCTCCCCTTAAGCTTCTCTGGGAGCATTCTAGCGCTCTGATGCCCCTTTTGTAGGAGAGCTCCCTAATGTGGGTCAGTTGTTAGCCCGGTGAGGAGAATAAGGAAAATATCTTTCGAGATTAGGAGGCAGTTGTACTCGAATTCTTGGTTTCATCAAGAGATCCCTGATCTAAGGAGGAGGTTCCTAACTTGTTCTAAACATAACTCAAGAGGTTAAGCCCCTCTCAACTTATATAAACAGGCTCTATGATGGTGGAAATGGGGAAGAACTGAAGTTATGAAACTTATGATCTTGGAGGAAACTTACAGCCAGTTAGAGGAAAGTAATCAGTGAAGCTGTTTTTATCCAGGTTGTGGAGCTTTCAGGCAAGGGTTAGACGAAGGGGACTTGCCAAAGCTATCACATTCGCATCTACGATTATAAGTATTGATGTCGTTATTCTCATCAATATGACACGCTTGGCCTGTTTCTTTCTAGTTTGTGTCTAATGTCACATAAACTTATCACTAGTTGATAGATCTATTTTCAAGCTAACATCAACAGAGTAGGAAGCGGTTGTATCTAGTCTTGTGCACAGAACTCAGTGAGGAGCAAAGGATTGGAGCGCAACTTGGAGGGTGTTGGGACAAACGCCAATTAAAAGGTACTTATGTCGTCCTTCCTTCTCATGTGTTAGTTTAGATAGATTTGAAGGGAAGTCATTGTCCATGATAAGCACTTTTCTGTCTAGGGTTAAGGTCAAGCTCTAGAGGTGATCTACTTGTACGCAGGGAGATTTTCCTACAACAGAAACTGGTGACTCCACTGGGGAGATAGCCTCACATCGAAACCTCTTGTTTGGATTTTTTCTCCTCATTGAACTTGTTCTATCCCTTGATTGTTTCAGACCTGGTTCATTCCTCTTTTGATTGGTTTCATGAGTTGATTGTCTCCTTACTTTATCACACTCAGCATACTTGTCAAGTTTGAATCCCAATTTTTGGAATTTTTTGACATTTCTAGAGATTTTAGACCCTGGCACCCCTGTCTTAGTGTTAACAGAGCACCAGCGCTCCTTGATACCTCTGCACAGAGCGTTATAACGCTCCTTGCCCTTGGCAACAGAGCGCCAACCTCTTTCTAACCAAGAAACCCTCTAAGACTGCCTTTTTTCAGGGTTTACCTCTGTGTCTCTTTTGTTGAGTGATCTAGTGAGTCAACTTTTCTTCCCTTTCAGCCTTGACATCTGTCTTTTTGAAGAATAAACATCTCATTGATTGGATCTTGTAGCCTTCTTCACCATTTTCATTGAGTTTTTCTCTGTTGAGTGAAATTTGAAATCCATGCATTACTTTTCTTTCCTCATCAACTGAGTACAAACCCTGGTGAAGGTCATCAAAGGCCTACAGACCTCTTTGTCTTGATTTCGGTCAAGGTCATTTGTTCTTCAACTTTTGATTTTGGGTGTGAAGTTTGTTTTTCTCTTTGATTGTTTCTTTTCATTCGCTTTTTCGTTTGGATTGCAATGAAAGGGTGTATTGTTTGCGTGAATTTTTCTTGTGCTAGATTGGTTTTCATTCATACCAAGAAAGATAATTAGCAAGATAAGCATTGTGTTGTATTGATCATCATCCATACGCAAACAATAATAAAAAAAAATAAAAAAAAACATCTGCATGATTGATTGTGCATATTAGAAGGCATTTTAAAAGTTTTTGCTTTACATCAGGATTTGATTGAGAAAAGAATCGTTTGAGGGCATTTCTTATTAGTGCTGGATTAGTGAAAGAACTCTCTCTCTCCCTTAGCTAGATGTTCATCGAAAGGAAATGACTACTTATCATGTTTGATGCATTCTTTGGGTCTGAGTCATAATTCCATTTGTTTTACTTCCATGCACCCCTTAGCATAAAGAACAACCACTAAAATCAATGCTAATTAAAAGTTATCTAGAACTTTTTCTTTTCTAGGATCCTCCACCAACAGTAGATTAGGCTTATTACTTTGGATTAGGGATGTGAGAATAACTCTCCAAAGTTTATAAAACAAACAATAGCATCCGGAGTTACGGAGAGTAAATCCAGTTATCGTATAACTCTGCCTGGGATCCCCCTCTCACATAGGGGTTACGCACGAGGTTGCATTTGGGTAAGCTACAGGGACTAACCCTCCATGGTTTAACTGATTGTGGTGGTCATATCGTATTATGGGGATCACTTTGAGGTAAATCCACAATTACTGCGTGGAAGCCTCTTAGTTGTTTTTGGGCTTGATACCCTGCCCATACGTTGGGATCGAACTGTCGATTGTTCCCTCCCAGGGGCTGAGTGCGAATTGGTAACCTTAGTGGCCATAATATTTAGGTTCTTACACAAGGTGACGGTGACGGGAAGTCTCACTGTACCTGGAGCAGACATTGGTCAAACTCACTTGGGCTCCTTGGAGGGTAAATCCACAATTACTACGTGGAAGCTTGCACCAAGGCGTAAGTCTGTTAAGCAGGTCGCCATTGTAACTATTCCACCCTATCCCTGCCCCTTCTGGACTTGATCACGCGAAGTTGGATTTCATCACCAACTAGTACGGTCATCAAAAGAAGGTCCTGTTTGCTTGGTTGTGATTCTTAGATTTTTTAGCGTGTGTTGTTTCTTTTAGTTAGTTGGCCATAGATTTCTTTCGCCGAATCTTCTCCGCCAACATCAACCCTCCATGCCGCTCGCGGAGGCTACAGGGACTTCCTCTAGAGAATATGGAAGGAAACACCCCTTTACCCCCTCATTTTACCAAGGAATCTCCTCAACAGAGCGAGGTTCATAATGCTACAATGTCCCAGGTAGAAGTTCCCATCCCTCTGGAGAATTTTCGAATTGTCTCAGAATCTCCGGAAGATTATCTCATTCCGGAGGGATACGAGCGACAGATCCTCCACCTGAATTCTGCTGGAGAATTTGTAGTCATCAATCCTTCTAACATCCCGGCTGGGTCTTCTCAAAACCCTTTAGCCAGTGACCCTTTTTGGACTGCGGACATTGTTCGGAGTCCACCACGCTTGGTGCGAGATATTTATGGAATAGGAGAAGGTGTCGATGCATCCTTTTCCTATACCGTACCCCCAAATCATTTCACCGGTACTACCACTTTTACAGCCACACCAACCATTGGTCCGAACATACCGTCCGTTGTCCCAAGACCGACTATTCCTCTCCAGATATCCCATTCGACAATGACCCCGCACATCTCGACCATCCCTACCGGTAATGCGGTAGTTAATCAAGCCCCGATTGGCACACCTATAACACCAAGACCTACACTCCCTTTTGGATTTAGGGCATTGAATGCTTCCATTGCCCAAACCACTACTCAAACTATACCAGGAAGTTCCATACCTATCCAACAACCTGGAGGGACCGATCTTGGTGGTCCTAACCCGATCGGCAACATCGGTCAGTCATTGGCATCTAGCTTTCAGATTTCGGGAACTCTACCTCAAACTGGGGGGCATCCTCCCTCTGGAAGACAAATCCGATTTGAAGGGAACCCTAATGTTGGGGGGCATCCTCCTACCGAAAGACAAATTCCATTCGGGGGGCACCCTCATGCTGGGGGGCAACCTCAATCCGGAGTACACCATCAACCTCAAGGACAAAATGTGTTCGCCGCACCTAATCCGTGGAGCATCCCTTTTCAAGGAAATCCACATGCCTCCATAGGACAAAATGTGTCCACTGCACCTAATCCGTGGAGCATCCCTTTTCAAGGAAACCCACATGCCTCCACAGGACAAAATGTGCAGACTCCACAACAACCCCCTTATGGACAAATGCAAAACCCACCCTATAATCCACAAAACCCATCCGGTTATCCTCCGCTCACAAATACTTCTCAAACCATCTCGAATCCTATGTACCTTGGTCAAAACCAACCTCACATGAGAGGGCCCACGAGTTATAATTATCCACATAACCCAGTATTAGGCCCCACTGGTGTCCCTTTGCCACACCAGCATTACCCACAGGTTAACCGACAACTACCTTTTTTAGCCACTCTGGACCTTCCAGACTTGTCTCGGTTAATGAATGATCCCATTTATCATTCTCTGGTTTGGCCATCCATTCCAGCTAAACTTCCTTCTGATATCCCAAAATTTGACGGAAAGCCTGGAGAAGACCCAAACAACCACGTGATGACCTTCCATTTGTGGTGCTCATCCAACTCCCTCATGGACGATTCGATTCATTTGCATCTTTTCCAACGAACACTTATGGGTTCCACAGCGAAATGGTATATTGAATTACCATGCACATCCTTTCACGATTTCAACTCCCTCGCTATGTCTTTCCTCATGCACTTTCAACTACCCATTTGATACAAGATGGGAACTGAACTATTAACCTCTCTTCGTCGGACAACTTCCATACATATCTCCGATCACATCCATGAATGGAGATGACGACGAAGGCTAATCAAAGCGGTCATTCCTAACCAATTGTTAGCAGAATGGTTCACGAAATCACTATTACCCCAGATCGCTCGTGATGTTGCCATGGGTGGCGTAGTCACCGAGGAAGAAGCCATCACCCGGGCTCAGTACCTGGACTTAGTCTATTCACAATCCGGTACTCTATATGAGTTGATACCGAATGCTACCTGTGCCACTAATGACCCATCCAAACCATCGACTGCTTCACATGCGAATGGAGTTATTGGCTCCATCAAAACTCAATCTACCACCCAGTCTACTGGAACAATCCAGTGGCCCGCTTCCACGGATGCTCCCGGTTCGACCACACCCTCTTCTACCCCACCTCAAACTCAGGTTTTTGATGTGAATGCGGTCCAATCAACCCCTTCACAACAGCCTGGGGGAAAGAAGAAAGCGAGAAACAAACCAAAGAAGAACAACAACAACGAGCAATCCAAGACCCAACCACAAACCCATGCTATCGGAAAATAACCACAACGAAAACCAAAATTCCCATGTCTCATTTGTGGTGACGATCACTACACTCGAGACTGCCCACATCACAATGAAGTGGCCAAAATTTTCAAGGGAAATTCACAACCCGTTGTGCTCACTCAGCCTTTTCCGCAGCAACAATCTTTGGTTGCACAGACCCGCACACCGGGGGGCAGTTCCAACCAACCCCATGATGAGGCCTCGACAAGTGCCCACATCTACATGTTTAATAGAGTTAATTTAACAACTCGCTCCGTGACATATGACATGCTTGTTAAACCTAACAAGCCAAAGATCGTTAATGGTTCTACATCAAACCCGTTACCATCCTCCACAAATCCTCCATCTGTTAGCCCTCCATCCGGGCCACTCCAGATTGAGAAACCGTCTTTTGACTCCATCCTATGCCCTCCTAAGAGCACCATATGAAAATCAACATTTAATCCTAATTCACGGGCTGCCCAAAACTACAATATCGTGGAAGATTTGGCCCAAGCCCCATGTGCCATGTCCGCCTTGGAAGTTCTAAAACATTGTCCCAACCAACGTAGAATGCTCTTAGCCGCTATTGGTGCTTTCAATCCTGAGTCATCAAACTACCTCACGTTTAACCTAGACGATCATCAACCACGACTCTCCCACCAACTAGCATTCCAAATCGATGTGGTTGTTCATAATCAACAAATCCATCGAACTACCCTGGATGAGGGAGCCTCCACTTGTGTCATGTCCCTAGCCTGTTGGAAAGGCTTGAAATCACCCGCCCTCAACAAATCTGCTACCATGTTACGTGCCTTTGATGGATGAGGTTTTCATCCTCATGGATTATTACAATCCCTAGCCGTTTAGTTGGGCGGAAAAACTGTTACTGTTTACGTCAAGGTGGTCGATGCCCCCCTTGATTACAACCTACTACTTGGAAGAAGTTGGTTCTATGCGGTGACTGTCGTCGTCTCGTCAGTGTTTCGATGTGTACAATTCCCCCATCAAGGCACAATTGTTACCATCCATCAACTCGATTTCTGCACACCCGACGCTCGCATCCCTGCTACCAACAATATTCCTTTTCTGAGAGACCATCCAATTATGTATGAAAGCGTTGGTGTTGGCTTATTGAAAGATTCTAGCCTCATGGGTACCTTCCCTACACCACTTCCACCTACTGCACATCATATTGCCACCATCAATATGATCTCAACTTTGCCTTATCAATCCTTGGGATCATCTGACCCCTGGATTATGCCTAGTCCTTTGGAATTTGATGTGCTCAGTGACACAATGCCACTGAGCCCAGTCGAGGCCGCATACGTAACTATTCAATTTGCATCTCCCTTGTCGAATGATTCGCATTCATTGGAACCCGATACATATTCAGTGCCCTCGTGGTTAGATTCCCTATCATCTGTCGTCGATTACATTTCCCATATTTTTCCTTCAGACGACTCCATCATGGAAATGCTTAGCATCGACGATCTACCCTGGGATGACAACCACCATCGATCCTCTTTCCTTCAACCTTTGGAAGAAATCTAAGACATACGATTTGTCTTCCCCCCCGATGTTACCGAAGCTCCACAATCTCCTATCCTCATGACCGATACTCTCTCTTAGGGGAACATGGGTAACATCTCAACTACCATCACGATTGACATCTCAGTCAAAGAAGGTGTCGTGGAAAACATCAACCTTGGTGCCAACTGCACACCTGACGAAGTGGTCTCTTATACCACTTTATTCAAGGAATTCCACGATGTCTTTGCATGGAGTTACGAGGAAATTCCAGGGATCGATCCTTCAATTGTTGTACATGAAATCAAAACCTACCCTGACGTGAAACCAGTTCGGCAAAAACTTCACCCGGTTCATCCCAAGAAAGTCGCAGCTATAAAGGCCGAAGTTGAAAAACTTCTAAAATCTGGCTTTATCTATCCCATCCCTTTAACTGAATGGGTCTCCAACCTCGTTCCGGTCGCTAAGAAACAAGGGACCATCCGTGTTTGCGTTGACTATCGAGACCTCAACAAAGCTTGTCCTCAGGACAACTACCGTATGCCCTTCATCAACCAAATCATCGATAACTACGCAGGGAGCGTCATCTTTTCTTTCATGGATGGTTTTTCTGGATATAACCAGATTGAAATCTTGCCTACATATCAACACAAGACAACCTTCATCTGCCCTTAGGGAACTTCCGCCTACCGAAAGCTACCTTTTGGCCTTAAAAATGCTGGAGTCACTTTCCAGTGAGCCATGTCCTACGCCTTTCATGACCTCAAACACATCGCAGAACTGTATCTTAACAATTTACCCACACATTCACTACATCGATACGATCACATTGATCATTTACGTGTGATTTTCCTGCGATGTAGGTTCTACCGTATTCATCTAAACCCGCACAAATGCATTTTCGCTGTCGAATCCGGTCCACTCCTCAGTTTCATAGTCTCCAAAGATGGGATTAGGGTGGACCACTTAAAAATAAAGGCCATCTTAGCATTACCTCCACCCACCAATTTAACCCAACTCCAAAGTTTGCAAGGCAAAGCAAACTTTCTTCGTCATTTCATCTGCAATTATGTCGAGATCACTAAAGGATTTATGCGGTTACTACAAAAGAATGTCCCTTTCATCTGGGATGACACAGCTCAATGTTCATTCGATGCCCTTAAGAACACTCTGACCCATGCACCTTTGTTACATCCACCTGACTATACAAAGGATTATATCCTTTACTTGGCCACTTCTACTTCCACCATCGCAATGGTGTTAGTCCAAGAAGACTCCAACGGCGAAGAACATGTGATTTATTATCTGAGAAAGAGTTTATCTGGACCCAAACTCAGATATTCACATGTCGAGCAATTGGCTCTGGCAACTGTCATCGTTGTCCAAAGATTCTGCCACTACATCTTATTACTCACCACCATGGTAATCACAGACTCTAACCCCATGTACCATGTCCTGACACGTCAAGTACTTGGGGGAAAATATTTGAAATGGATCATTATTCTTCAAGAATTCAACCTTGAGTTTACGAAGGCGAAAGCCAAAAAATCCCTGGTGTTTTCCGAGCTCATCTGTGCTTTTCCTCATGCCGATGAAAACATCAAACCCAGAGATTCTCTACCCGATGAATCTCTCTTTCTCATCAGCACCTCTGATCCTTGGTACAGAGACATTCTCCTCTACCTTCAAACACAACGTTTTCAGCCCAACATCTCTCATGAAGAGCGACGACGCATTCGTCACCACTCTCGCCGTTATCTCATCCTCGACGACACTTTATATCGTCGTGGAATCGACACCATTCTTCGGCAATGTTTGACTCATGAAGAGGTCAAACGCATTTTGAATGACTGTCACCTTGGTGCCTGTGGCGGTCACCTTTCCGGAATGGCCACAGCCCAAAAAATCCTACGTGCCGGCTATTTTTGGCCCTCGATTTTCAAAGATTGTATCAAGGCTGTCAAGAAATACCCACCCTGCCAAATATTTAACAAGAAGGCATGCACCCACCCTATGCCGCTGCACCCAATTATCGCCATCGTCCCCTTTGCCAAATGGGGCATTGATTTCATGCAGTGTAAGCCTACCTCAGCCGGGGGCCATGGTTACATCATCATCGTCATCGATTACTTCACCAAATGGGATGAGGCTATGCCTACCTTCATGAATGATGGCCGTACTGCAGCTCTTTTTCTCTTCAACCACATCATAACTCGTTTCGGTGTACCATGTGCCATTGTCACTGACCACGGTGCACACTTCAAAAACCAGATGATGAGCGAATTACACGTCAAACTGGGTTTTTGCCATGAAAACTCATCCCCTTACTACCCTCAAGCAAATGGACAAGTTGAAGCTATCAACAAAGTCCTAAAAACCATGATCCAATGCATGGTAGGGGAAAACAAAACATCGTGGCATCTACAACTATTCTCCTCTCTCTGGGCCTATCACACCTTTATGAAAACTTCAACTAGATTCACTCCTTTCTAGTTGGTCTATGGCATTGAAGCTGTCCTACCGATCGAGTGCGAGATTCCATCACTCAAACTGAAAGTAGAACTCCTGCCTCATACTTCCGCTGAAGAAGAACGATTTTTGTACCTGTCCAAACTGGACGAAACACGTCGCAATGCTGCTCTCGCTAATGAGGCACATCAAAAATGAATTAAAAGTCAATATGAAAAATCCGTCCACCCTCAAACTTTCACAGAAGGATACTTAGTCCTTGTTTACGACCAAGCTCATGATAAATTGGGGACAGGAAAGTTAGAACCCATGTGGCACGGTCCCTACATCGTGAAGCATGTCCTACATAAAGGTGCCTACAAATTAGTTGACCACGACGGAATCTCCCTAGGAGAGCCCTGAAACATGCTTTACCTTAAGAAGTACTATGCCTAGATCACCTAGCATATTGTACTTTGTACATTATTGTATTTAGTTTTTGTGTGTCCTTTTCTTTCATGTGCTCGAGTCTTTACCGTTTCCACTCATGACTATGCCTGTGTTTTCATGCGTAGATGATGTCTTCCTTTCCTATCTTTTTTGGGTTCACGGATGGCGCTAGCCGACATACTTGGACCATCGCTTCAGCAAATTGGGTTATTTACCAATTTGACCGGGTGGTGAGTTCAGGAAGCATTTGTTTAGGACCAACAACCAACAATATGGCAGAATATCATGCTGTCATTGGACTACTGACCCAAGCTTCCTCTCTAGGTATTGCTCGCATCATTATTTACTTAGACTCCCAACTGGTGGTTCGTCAACTCAACCGTATTTACGCTATCTGTAGTCGTGTCCTGCTACACCTACACTTGCAAGTTCATCGTCTAGAACGAATGTTTGATTACATCGAATATAGACACGTTCTAAGAGAACTTAATAGTGTTTCAGATTCATTAGCTAATTATATTATGGATCGGTACCTTGCCCACATTTAAAGATTCAAGGAAAGCAAAATTGTACAGTGCATGTAAATTAAAACACATCACAGACATCATCATGTACAGATCATTGGCATAATAAAGACTCGAAACTGTATATATATATATATATATATATATATATATATATATATATATATATATATATATATATATATCACGTGACTGAAATGTTTGCATTACATCAAAAAAGTGTGTAAGAGAGCAAAATATTGGGCCCATCCACCCATATAACATTGCCTGACAAGGTATACAAAAAATATGACCATGGGAGATTCTAATCTCCCCGCATAGCATTGTGTTGTGAGTAACATACTATTGCACGCACTACACACCTCAACAGAGAATTGATATTCTCTGGCACCCCTACAGTGTGCCACTACAGCTGTAAAGGCACATCCCCTCTCCGCATAGGAGGGATACCCATCGTAAGGCCTTGGAGGTTCCTCTCAACCTCCCGGAGACCCGCCACTGGTACTGTTGGGTCTGCTGCAACTGGAGCACCTCCACGATGCCCTGGTACTGGTATATCCACTGGGCGCACTGCTCCCTTGTTTGCATGTTGAAAACAAAACATCTGTTAAAACTCTTTTACATACCCCCAAAAAAAAAAATACATACANTCAAAAAAAAAAAAAACTAGACAAGGAATGGCTTAGTCTCTTACCTGACTCATCCCAATCTTCCCCATCGGGAAAAATCAAGTCCATACTCCCACAGAAATCTATGTCAGCATAAGGGAAGTCCTTGATCCAAAGGTACTGCCACCTCAGCCAGGCAAAGAAATCACCAGTAAAGTGGAACTCTGACTCCGAAACTAGTCTCGGAGACAGACTAGTCCATCTCTCCATCCAAGGCTCATCCATTGGTTGTATTGCCAGTGCTATCTGAGGCTGCATCTATGGGATGCACTCTAAGAAAAACGAGACTAAAAACAAGCCATAGTCGAACTGTTTCTGACCAGTCCTGCACCATGATATTTTCTCCTTCACATTCCGAAGGAACGCTGCACTCCAATTCAATAGTGTTGGCTCTAAACACTGAACACCATAGGCTACCTATGATCTTGATGCCAAATGAGCACTAGTACGACCGGTTGCGCTTGTGATAGCAAATAATATAGATCAAAGAGGCAGATCTCGTATATCCTTGATAGGGATCCTGCCCCCTACCAACTTTGCTCCCGGGACGCAGTGGTGTACCAGATACACGTCCACCTGCTCAGGTAATGCTCTCTTCCCAGTAAAGGATATGGGGACCCCTCTTTTCGAGAGGCTAGTCAAAAAGTACACATCCTCCAACTCGATGGTTAGGATTTGTGTACCAATATGGAATCCCTATTCCACAACGTCCCAAAGACCAATCATGTGCTCAAGCAATAGAATCTCTCTTTTCATTTTTTGCAATTTGAAAAACTTGAGCAAGTCACAGGCTCGCAAAGTGGCCCACGTACGGGGACTCTGTAGAGTGGCTAAATCATTCATCTCATGTTCCCGCTCTTTCCATTTGATCATGTTTGCCAAAGACACCTACAAAGAAAAAAATCAAGAATTCCATTATTCCTCATGTTTTTGTAATTTTGGCGATTTTCAAAAGCATTTTAAAACATAAAACAAAGTGCCCATGTCATCCAAAAGCAACTAATCATCCTTTTTAACCACCACGCCCTTTAATATTTGCCAAACAATGATTAAAACATGTTAAACATGCAAAACGACCTAGGGGGCAGCATGGGCAATTGTGAGGAATTTTTATGAGTTTCTTTTGCTTAAAATGTTTGATCCAATCGATTGCAAGGGTGTAGACATCATAACAACCCTTCTCTAATACATTTTTGTAAAAGAATTCCCCCATTTTATCAATTTCTGAAAGGAGGCCGATTTGGTTCAAAAAGGGCGACCTAGGGCTTTGTGTTTTAAAAAAAAATAATGCCATGAAAATCAACTTGAAACCATGCAATTGAAAGAGCTAAGGATAAACACCTACCTAGTTCAAACGGTGAGTAAAATGGTCGATCGTAGCTCTGGCAATGAAGAAAACAAGATTTGCTTCAAATTGAGATTCTCCAACACTCCAAAAATCCTTGCAAATGAAATGGTAAATGAGTTTTTTAAATCAATTATTATTTATAAAATTTCATTTTTTATAAGGTATGGTTGTTTTTGGGTTCTCTAATGATGTAAATGGTTTCGCTAAACTCTGTCGTGTAGTTTCTGGCATCGCAGGTTTCCTGGCAGTTCTGATGGATCACTCACCTTGTCGCATTTATGAGCATAGTCTTAGTTCGTTCTCGAGCTCGACAATATGAGAACGTAATGGGGTAAACTTTTATCTCTTTTTTGGACCCATAAAGATACAAACACATGAAAAAGGAACCCCCCTGGAGTCTCCTTTAAACCCTTTTCAGACTCTCTAAATATGAAAAGATTGTCAAGTGATCTTGCTTTCTTTCACACTCGTTAAAAGGTCAGAAAGAGCGTCTTTCGAGCGATATTTTAACCCTTTTTCGGTCTCGTTGGACTACTGTACTAAAAAGAAACTGAGAGAGTTCTCTTTCAAGTGTTTTTCCAAACTTTATAATCCCAAAAAACCTTCAAGTTTTCTGTCTTTGGACTCGTTAAAGCACACATCAACAGACCCATATGGGACATAACCCTTACTTCTTCCAGTTCGTTAAACGAAGGAAGAGGAACTTACCGAAGGTGAGTTATATCGATCATGTGTTATCCTCCTCGAGCTCATTAAATCAAAAAGAGGTACTCATCTATCTGGATGAGGGAAAAATTGAAAGGAGCAAGCCAAGCAGTCTCTTGAGAACATCATCCAGCACGTCTTAGAGTCGCCCTTGAACATGGCACTTTGTCACTTTGCACATATCATAACCCACTGAACCTCTACACTGAGCCAATCCTTTGAGTTTCCTTTCACTCCTCAGGGTCACCCGACGCAAGTCACAATACCCACGCCATAGTTTTGGTCCATGTCATGTTTTGCTGTTGTGCCTCAGTGTTCAAGGGAAGTATCCGCCTCGAGAGTCAGCCATCCCAAATATCTTGCCTCAAAACCTGTGTCATTCCATGTCCATTTGATATACCAATTACATATCCATATCCATTTCATTTCGTTGATGGGGGATACATAAAGGCCCTCCCTTGACGAGTCTATTCCTGTCGACTCCAACACATTATCTGGGAACCAGACTTAGAAACTAGTTAGTACTTTGGGACCTGCATGCCTCAATGGCAGGCCTCCTCACATTTGACAGTGGGTTTACATCATTGACCCCTGATCGAATGATTCCACGGATGTTTGACCTCAGCTCATCTATTCACGTTCGCTGGAATGTACTAAGGTACCTTGGGAATCATTAACATTAATGGTGATCTCCCTCGCACTTGTTAACGGTTCACACCATTGAACGGTAATCAAGTGGTTTCTGCCATGTTCGACGTCAAGACATCTATTCACATGGTCAGATTCGTACCATATTGGGATTGGTATGAAGACCCTGGGTTGAGCCTTCGCTTTGATATATGCTTTGCCTAGGTTGTGATGGAGTTTCTTTTGAACAATGACACATATACTGTTACATAGATCCACTTTCTATTGGTCGTGGCTATGTCTTGTCATCTCATAGATCCACTGTGTATTCTTCGTGGCTACGATCAGTTCATGTCATTAGAGTATAGATCCACATTGTATCTTCGGTGGATATACCTTTTTTATCAATACAATTATGGATCCGCAGTGTATTTTATGGTGGCCATATCCTACTCAGTCTTAATCACCTAAGCATAGGTATGCCTGCCTTGGGTTTTGAAATATGTCATGATATTTGTTGGATGTTTGTGTGCAACTTCCGTCAGGTTCTCCGAGTCTATACCCTTGCTTGAGCATCTACAAAGTATTTCAGTTATCAGTTGGTATCTTCTAACTTCATACTTTGGGGGGCATTCTGTTACATGTCAAAATTGCTCAGCTGGATAAGTGTCACATTGTCCCTTTCGGTCGTTATAAGTGTCACATCTTCCCCACAACTTTCGTAAGTGTCGCAAGTTGGTCACTAGTGTCACAAATGATGTTCAGACATGTTGTCATGACTGTGACACTAAGGAGGCACTTATAACATCTCACATGACTGATTTGAAGGAGGAGAACTGGTTCACTGGAATAAAATATCTCTTAACACCTGAAGAGGGCCTTTAATCAAGAGTTTTGAGGGTGAACGCTCCCCTGAAACAACCTTAGGAGCGCTGACGCTCCCCTATAAGGCCTCAGGGAGCGTTATAACGCTTCCTCACCCCTCTGAAGGAGCGCTGCCCACTTCTGAAGCACTGACACTCCCCTTAAGATTCTATGGGAGCGTTCTAGTGCTCTGATGCCCCTTTTGTAGGAGCACTCCCTAATCTAGGTCAGTTGTTAGCCCGATGAGGAGAATAAGGAAAAGATCTTTCAAGATTAGGAGGCAGTTGTACTCGAATTCTTGGTTTCATCAAGAGATCCCTGATCTAAGGAGGAGGTTCCTAACTTATTCTAAACATAACTCAAGAGGTTAAGCCCCTCTCAACTTATATAAACAGGCTCTATGATGGTGGAAAGGGGGAAGAACTAAAGTTATGAAACTTATGATCTTGGAGGAAACTTACAGCCAGTCAGAGGAAAGTAATCAGTGAAGTTGTTGTTATCCAGGTTGTGGATCTTTCAGGCAAGGGTTAGACGAAGGGGACTTGATGAAGCTGTCGCACTCGCATATACAATTGTAAGTACTGTTGTCGTTATTCTCATCAATATGACACGCTTGGCCTGTTTCTTTCTAGTTTGTGTCTAATGTCACATAAACTTATCACTAGTTGATAGAACTATTTTCAAGCTAACATCAACAGAGTAGGAAGCGATTGTATCTAGTCTTGTCCACAAAACTCAGTGAGGAGCAAAGGATTGGAGCGCAACTCAGAGCGTGCAGGGACAAACGTCGATTAAAAGGTACTTATGTCATCCTTCTTTCTCATGTGTTAGTTTAGATATATTTGAAGGGAAGTCAGTGTCCATGATAAGCACTTATCTGTCTAGGGTTAAGGTCAAGCTCTAGAGGTGATCTACCTTTCCGCAGGGAGATTTTCCTACAACAGTATCCATATTGGAAATATGATGTAGAGGGATCAGAAGATCAAGATAATATTCAGTGGGAGAAACAAATGACTGTAGTAGAAAAAACACATATGGATAAGATCATTGATCAAAGAATTAGCAAGAAGACCAGGAGGAATAACTCTTTTGAATATCTGGTCAAGTGGAATGGACACCCAATACAAGATGTCAGTTGGGAAAATGAAGCTAATATCTAGAAGCATGAAAATTTGATGCAAGATCTCAAGGACAGGATTCGATGAATTTTTGTTCAGGGGGAGTATGATGCAGGAGGATCGTCAATGTCATCAGCAAGAACATGTGGCAGAAAATTTCAGCGCTCAAGAATCATTTCAAAATCTCAAACTCTGAGAGTTATTGCAAATCCTTTGGGGACCTGATGAAGAACATAAGAATATCAAACACTTGGAGGTGGAATGATCATGAGCGATCAGGGAGTTTCACTCTAAGTCTTGAATGTAACTAAACTTAGGTAACATTTAGGTTTTTCATTTTTGAGATAGATGAGTAGTCAGGAGGAGCCCTAAGGACCCTCTGAGTTAAATAGAGGTTTTGTACACCCAAATGAGGCTTTTTCGAGTTAGTAGTAATTTTATGAGGTTTAATTTATTGTTTTGATATTAACTGTAGCCATTTAATTTTGAATGAATATGACAGAGGAAAATTGACCCAAATGCATAGTACTGTTACTGTTTGCAATTCTCTGTTATTGTGTTTTCATAAATGAATGAATTTCATTATGAATGGATGAAACTGTGAATGTTAGTATAAGTTTCAATTGTTTCTCTTTTGTTGAGTGAGTGAAAGGTGTGCACATTGAACGCAAGGAGTGCGTTGACATAATTTTTTTTGATTATGAAGCTCAGAAGAGATAACATAAAACTTTCCCTTTGCAAGGAGTGCAAAGAGACTGTTGCCAGGTGTGCATACAGACCCACAAGAACTAATTCTTGCGTAGGAATATGTTGCAAAGAGTGCACAGATCCAAAATTTTACTAAGTGTCAAAGGGACTCTGTAAGAGTCAAAGGAGAAGAAAGCAAGAAAGCTCAGAAGGGATAATACCTTCCAAAAGCGCAGACGAGGTCTAAGAAACAAAATTGTGGGAGGAACAAAGTTCAAAGCCTTTGAATACCTACAAATATTCTAAATCAGAAGAATTTGTAAACTCAATAAGTGGAGTGACAACTACCGTCGGATCAACCATAGAGGAAGAGATCTAGCCATCAAATCTCGCAACCAGACAGACATAGGAACACGCATAGGGAGATTAGATCTCGATCGTTATATCTAAACGCAGGGACCAACAGTAGTTGGATCCAGAGGTAAGTGCACAAACTTTAATGTTCTAGAAGTGCACAGGGTAAGAAGACTCGCGAAATACAAGTTTGTGATTCCACCACAACTAATGGATCATAGAGAGATATAGACCATCAATTAGAAGCAAGCGTAGAATTGGAAATAGGGAGTTTGGAGTACAAAGAAAGCCATCTTCCAAAGTCATGAAATTTGAAGTAGCAAGTTGATTTGAGTCGTTAGATCGTGGGGAGTCGTGAGTCATAGATTTAATTCTCACAAATATCAGGAAATCAAGGATCGAGAGAACAGAGGTGAACCAACCTCCAAATTCACGCAACGTGAAATCACAATTTGATCGTAGTCATCAATCGAAGGAAGATCATGGACCGTAGATGATCTAAAAATGAAGAAGACTTGTAATATTGAAATTATTTTCAAGTTTTAATTCATGTGTTCAAATGAAAATGGATCATTTTTGCAAACACAACTTTTATGGAAATTACACATTTAAGATGCATATAAATAGCAACGAATAACAAAGAAAAGAAAACACATAACACAACAAATGATAAAGGAGTTCACCCCTCTCTTGGGCTACATCTCCTGGTCTAGCTTCTAATGGATCTTTTGTATTATTTTCTCAAGGTGCTCAAATATGTGCTTTACAATGCTCAAAATTCCAAATAGATGGCTCCAATGGCTCCAGAACATCCAAAAATCCCTCGATGGGCTTTTTCAGCACCTCGTTTGGCCAAAAATTGAAGAAGATAGGCTTCCTAGAAGTTCCTCTTCAAACTTGTTGTCTCTGGATCGCCAAAATGCACCCTTGCTTTCTCAACCTAGCCCCCATGCACATATATGTGTAAAAACCCAACACTAGGTGCAACCGTACAACCGGTGTGAACTATAGGATGGTTACGCGCCTTGGCCACTAACCACCAAGGATGAGGGCACATGGGCCACCATATGACCGCGCGTATATATAAAAAGGGCCACTTTTTAAAAACTAAATGGCAATGATCGGAGGCACACACCATAGGTTCTATTGTAACACATATGACCGGGGCTCATATGAAAAGGGGCTATATGATAAATGGTTGGAGGGTGCACCGCGTCGGTGGTTACATTGCAACATATATGACCGGGGCCGAGGCTAAGCCCTGGCCCAGTCCACGCCCATTTCAAAACTTATGCAAATTCAAATAATTTTCTTGCCATATATATAATAAGAAACATGTGGTGGCGTGCCAGTTGGATGGCCCCTCCCAAGGATTTACCCCTGCCCGGAGGTTGCAGGGTCGAATCCTGCCAACAACATAAATTTTAATCCAATGCTAGGGTGACATGTGGCAGCCACTGATTGGGCCATGTGTCAACATTTCATTCACCATTAATGACATGTGTCATATTCCAAATCATCCACAATCCTGCCAACCAACACCTGCCATGTGTCATACGGCTCTGCCACGTGTTGTACGTTCTGCCACGTCAACATCTGTACGAACTGTATCGATTGTACAGTTAGTACACATTTTTTTTGCCTGTTTTTCATTTTGAACAGAACACGATATCTCTCTCATATGACATTTTTTTGAACCCAAATGATTTGCATTGGGTTCATGACGATGAGACCTACGCTTTCGTTCAATTTGAAGTGATTCTGAGCACTTTGAATTTTGAGCTAATTTTGATCCCCTAGATCACACCTCCCCATTGGAAAGATTTTGGACATCCAAAAGACTATTTTCAGTCTATCTGAAGATGAGGGTATAGCTCCCTCACCTTTCCAACCTCAATCCACTTTTCTTTTCTTGGATTTGTGCCTTTAAGACCAACTCGAAGATATTCCACATTTCCTCGTTTTGAAGTCCTCATTCTCCTATCAAGGATTGTGTCTTCATGTAGTTCTGTAAGATATTCTAGGGAGAAATCATCTATAGAAGGAATCTGAACATGTTCTCCTTGATCATCAATCAAAGGAGGCTCATACAATTTCAAATTCTCAACATTAACCACTGCATACATTTTCATATAAGGAGGCAAATCTAAACGGAAGGCATTGTTACCAATCTTGTAAAGAATATTGAAAGGACCATATCGAATTGATTTCAGTTTTTTACCTTCTCCTTTAAGCCTCTCCTTACTAATGTAAATCCAAACTTCATCTTCAACTTGGAAACTATGATCAACACGATGCTTGTCATGTCTTGTTTTGTACTTGGCTTGACTCTTTTCCAACTGCTCTTGTACCATTTGATGTATCGACTAAATTTGTTCAATGAACTTTTCTTCCCTATCAATGTCATATTGACCATGAATAGAAATATCCTTCCCAAAGATAAAATCTAAAGGAGATTTGGGAAAATAGCCAAAAAATGCTTCAAATGGTGACGTTTGAGTTGAAGAGTGCTTAGCTCGATTGTAAGCATGTTGAATGTAGTGTAAATGCTCATCCCAAAGTTTAGGATGCTTGCTGCAATAACCATGAAGAAGATGTACCACTGTTCTATTTACCACTTCTGTCTGACCATTGGTTTGCGGATGAAAAGCTATGCTCTTTTTCATTTTGGTGTCCATGAGTGCCCATAAACTCGACCAAAAACTTCCAATAAATCGAGAATCTCGATCAAAAATAATGGATTTAGGCAATCCAAAATGTACCCAAACATTTTGAAAGAACATTTGTGCCATTTTCTCAGCTGTAACCTGCTTCTTACAGGGCATCAAAATACACATTTTTCTAAATCGACCAACCACAACATAAATATAATCATGATTTCATTTAGACATAAGTAGACCTCCTACAAAGTCCATAGAAATACTTTCCCAAGGACGAGAAGGAACCGTAAGTGGAGTATAAAAACCCAACTTTCAATTGCTAGGTTTGTTTGTGGCACATAACGAACATCTTCGAACATATCTTGAAACACTTTCATTCATTTTAGGCCAATAGCAGTACCTTTGCAAATTAGCCATTGTCTTGCCTACACCAAAGTGACCAACAATAAGAGAAGAATGGGCTTCTCTTATTATGTTGATTCTTTCACCCCGTGGAATACATAGATTGCCAAGATGATACAAAAGATTATCATGCACATGGTAATCCAATTCCTCAACATGGTTAGAATGACACAAAGTCTCATATACTTCTTTAAAATCGACATATAAAGCATATTGCTCAACTTAACTCTCATGCATGATAGGACTATTCTTAAGAATAACTGAAGCACTGATAATAGGCCTTGAAAGCATATCAGTATATTTGCTATAAATGCCCTTCTTATACCTTATGACTAGGTGGAATTGTTCTAGAAAACCCATCCATATGATGTGCCTTGCTTGTTGTAGCTTTGTTTGTGATTGTAAGTATTCCAGTGGTTGATGATCTGTGTGGACAATGGTTTCTTTCCCCAACAAATAATGTTTCCATTTTTTCACACTTTGCACCAATGCATACAACTCCTTATCATAAGTAGGATAGTTAATCACAACACCATTAAAAGTT
>ML801113.1:26652-43049 GCA_009831015.1 Picea engelmannii | reverse complement strand
ATGTCCTCTTGAGTCTTGGCTTCCCACCAAATGAGTGTTGCACTATCCAATCTTAAAGAAGCAAGATGAATCTTAGTTTCATCTTATTGAATTTTTTGTATCCTACAATACACCTCAATCTAACGAATCCAATTATCTAATTTCTCAGCATTTATCTCTCCATTGTACATTGGCAATTTGAATTTAATATCAAGATTTAACAAAGGAATTTGTGAAGGAGTTTTACCATGTCCTTTTGGAGAATTTGGAAGAGGTCTTGAACTGGTAGAAGAAGAAGAAGAAGAAGAAGGAGGTGAGGGTGGTGGAGAAGCACCATTCCCTCCATTTCCATTTGGATTTTTATTACCACTATCTCCCTTGTGCTTTGAAGGGTTGGAGCCTTCACCGTACAACCTTGTATTCCTTTCTTCCATCAAGAGTTTCATCATTTATCTCATTTCCATGAAATCCTTTCTGAGATCTTCATCTTCTGTAGGAATATGTTCATGACTCTCTTCATGAGCCATACTTGGTGAATGCCTCCTTGTAGCTTGCGGTGATGATATAATCTTTCTTATTGAAGGATGAGGACTTGGCTCTACAAGTTTACCTTGTCCTCTTATGAGTTTCAACCTTGTGATCATCAGAAAACAAAACACTTTCAAATAATCAAGTCTTCAAAAACCTATGCTCTGATACCAACTTGATCTAAAAATGAAGAAGACTTGTAATCTTGAAATTATTTGCAAGTTTTAATTCATGTGTTCAAATGAAAATGGATCAATTTTGCAAACACAACTTTTATGGAAATTACACATTTAAGATTCATATAAACAACAACAAATAATAGAGAACAGAAAACACATAACACAACAAATGATAAAGGAGTTCACCCCTCTCTTGGGATACATCTCTTGGTCCAGCTTCCACTGGATCTTTTGTATTATTTTCTCAAAGTGATCAAATATGTTCTTTACAATGCTAAAAATTCCAAGTAGATGGCTCCAATGGCTCCAAAACATCCAAAAACCCCTAACTGGGCTTTTTCGGCACCTCGTTTGGCCAAAAAATGAAGAAGATAGGCTTCTTGGAAGTTCCCCTTCAAACTTCTTGTCTCTGGATCGCCAAAATGCACCCTTTCTTTCTCAACCTAGCCCCCACGCACATATATGTGTAAAACCTAGCACCGGGCGCAATCGTACAACCAGTGTGAATTGTAGGACGGTTATGCACCTTGGCCACTAACTGCCAAGGCCGAGGGCACATGGGCCACCATATCACCGCGCGTATATATAAAAAGGGCCACTTTTTAAAAACTAAATGGCAATGGTCGGAGGTGTGCACTAGAGGTTCTATTATAACACATATGACCGAGGATCATACAAAAAGCGGCTATATGATAAATGGTCAGAGGGTGCGCCACATCGGTTGTTACATTGCAACATATATGACTGGGGTCGGGGCTAACCCCCGGCCTGATCCGCGCCCATTTCAAAACTTATGAAAATTCAAATAATTTTCTTGCCATATATAAAATAAGAAACATGTGGTGGCACACAGGTTGGGTGGCCCTTCCCAAGGATTTACCCATGCCCAGAGGTTGCAGGGTCGAATCCTGCCAACAACATAAATTTTAATCCAACGCCAGGGTGACACATGGAGGCCACTGAGTGGGCCACATGTCAACATTTTATTCGCCATTAATGACACATGTCATATGCCAACTCATCCACAATCCTGCCAACCAACACCTGCCACATGTCATACGGCTCTGTCACATGTCGTATGTTTCACCACATCATCATCCGTACAGACTATACAGTCAGCACACATTTTTTTTACCTGTTTTTCATTTTGAACAGAACGCGATATCTCTCTCATATGACGTCCATTTGAACCCAAAAGATTTGTGTTGGGTTCATGACGAAGAGGTCTATGCTCCCATTTGATTTGAAGTGATTCCGAGAACTTTGAATTTTGAGCTAAATTTGATCCCCTGGATCAGTAGATCTAATCATATCAGTAGTTCCTGATACATGAAATCCCGACGTGCTTGAGATTTGAGCCTCAGGTTATGACCAAAGGTTATATTGATGAAATATAAGGGAGGAGCTAGTACATGCTAGGCTCTTATCGGGGTTTCAGAGATCGGGAGAAATGGGGTAACTCACGTGCAAGGACCCGACGCACGAAATCGTAAAACGCCTTTTGGGTTAGACTCGTGGTCACAGCCCATGGTCACACGAAGGAAACTCACACCTAGTTCTTATTTGTGTGGGATGATTTACACATAGGACCTGTGGATATTTCATGAGGATTCTAGCAAGGAATCAAAGAGTTGTTCCATCTCGAAGATTGAGAAGATCCAGTGACCGGGAGGTCAACAAACCCTACTGAGGTGGGGGAACTACATCATAGGTCAAACCTCTCTTGATATTGGAGGATTGTATCTTCCTTTTGGAGGTTTATCCCTCCCTTTATATTTGGAAGTTGTAGCTACCTTTGGAAGTCATTACTTCCCTTCAACAATAATTATTGGTTATTTCTCATATATTGTGCATGGTGTATTGGTGTAACTCTTCTACTATTGTTCAATTCTCATTGGATGTAATTGAAAATATAATCTGGTTGAAGTATAAGTTGAAAAATTTTCCAAATTTTACTTGATATTGATTCACCCCCCTCTCAGTATCAACAATACACATGTTCAAACAAGAAGAAATGAGATCAATAGAGCCTATTACCTCACTTAAATTTGTTGAATTATGTTTATTCCATGTAGAAACTATAGGCTTAATAGAGGAAACCAACTGTGAAACTGTCTCACTAATATCATGTATGAAACTCATTACTTTTTGGTACCCAACACTCGAGTTGACATCATTTGCAGTGGCTCTTAATGGACCACTTTCAACTCCAATTGAAGGCTCTGAAATCTTTGTTGATGCTCTAGATTTGCATCTGATATTACTGTCATATTTACAAGACTTTAATGTTTTCATATACTGGACAATAAATTCTTCCCTTGGTTCTATATTACTATTTTCCACCTAAAATACAATGTCAAGTTTCAACATAATGAGTTCAATAAAAAAATCAAAATAAATAAAAATTTAAATTCAACCAAAAAGAAACACTTACTTTCAATTTGTTTCTTTTGGCCTGCAATATGACTCGACCAAATGTATATGGATCCCTCACATTATCTTATTATTTCATGTTGTTGGCCCTTGACCAAGTTTTGAGGATCCTTGGTAAGGTTTGACCTATTTTTGATTTCGACAAGCTGTTGAAGGTGGAGCACAAGTCGAAGCGGAGATCGAGGGATCTCGACCCCTTATTTAGAGATTTTCGGGTTTGGGGCTATGTAATGGGTATGGGGATATCGGCCCATGGGTTTACCCATGATTAGACCCTTTTGTAATGAATAAATAGATGTTTAGGCGATGTAAGAAGGGGCTTGGTACCTTGTTGAGTGCTAAGGAAAGATACATGTCTGTGTGATGGTGTGCTAAGTGAAAATTGTAAATTCTTTGTGCATGTTGTGTTGAGAACTTGCAAAGATAAGTGCAAGTGACTGTAAGAGACTGTGTAAAGGATTTTTGTTGTAACCTAGCTTGGGGAAGGAGGATCTAGTGAAGTGCGCTCAAATATCCTATCCAATGCGAAGTAGGATCTTGTGGCTCTGTGCATGTAGAAGATTGACAGAAGACAATAAAGAGAAGAAGAGTTGGTGGAAGTAGCCCTAGGCTGGGGGTGAACCACATACATCCTATATTGTGGTTTCTTTATGCATTGTGAATGTTTTATAGTTTATGTGATTTATGCTTAGTGTATGGATGAATGCTTAGATGAATATGATATCTTAGTACTTAATGATGTGAATACGATACTAGATATGATCTATATTGATACGTTTAGTGCTTGAATATATTAGATTAGGATGAATGCTTTGATGCTCTGTTATTAGGGTTTATCTACGCTGAGAAATAAGGTTAAATATCGATGAATAATGACTGCTAAGTGCTCCATTAAGGTTTTGTAATCACAGATCTATGTCCCAGCTAGGTTGTAGACATCTGAGTCCTGCAACCACCCCTACCTCTACCTAGGGTGAGACTTCATTTTCTTTGCAGGTGCTGCCGAAAGGGCCAGTAGTTAGGGTTTTGTTGGTGTGTTGTTGAAGCATTTAACCCTGGGTCTGCCCCTGTGTGCCAACAAATGGTTCCGTTGTCGAGACCTGAAATTTTGATTGCTGGGAACTAAAGAAAAGAGAAAGCTCAGTGCATAGATATATTGCCTTAGTGCGCATAATTCTACTTGACTTGTAAAGCTCTATGCTAAAATGAGAAGTCAGATCTGAATAAAATAGGTAATATATTGAATCTTTCTTCTCTAATAAAGGTAAGAACATTGAAATTTTCTGATTGAAAAGGTAATATAAGTGGAAATTTTTGTTTCAAAAGTATGGATCTAGGCATGTTTGATAAAAAAAATCCTACCTTGAAAACTAGGGCATAGCTAGAAGAAAGAAGATTTGATATGAGTAGATCTGATAAGAATAGTGAAAGATATGTTATTCCTATGCATAGAAATAATGTTTTGACTAACAAATGGATGTAGGATCCTAGAAAGAATTTTTTGTAGGTTAGCTACTATGATCCTAGTGCATAGTACAAGAAAAGTTGAGGATCATTTTAAAGAGAAAGAGGCTTAACTCTTTGTTATGGTTGCAAAAGACCATGACATCTTGCGAAGGAATTCCCTGGTAGAATACCTAGTTGTCTTTTTTGTAAATCTATGGACCATGAAGTTTTTGATTGCCCTAGAATGATTTCTAATCTTGAAAGAATGAATACGAGACAAGAAAACCTTGAGAAAGGTCAAACAACTGAGACCATGGTAGAACTCCAGAAAGAATTAGAGAATGTATTGCTACAAATGAAAGAAACCATGAATGATCACATAAATATAAACTTATCATAGATATTCAAAGAAAAAGAGTGCATAGAAACAAGAATAGGAGACTTCGACATTGACCGTGTTCTGGATGAGGAAACACAGGTGAATATCATGACAGAAAGAACCTAGGAAGTTTTAGGAAAGCCTGCTATGAGTCCTTCATTGGGAGGAATAGGATTATTTAGAGGAAAATGGATAACCCTATGTGCAAGGCTTACTGAGATATCTATGAGTGCCCATGGAACTTCGATAGAGGAATATTTTGAGGTTGTTAAATTTATTGAGAGAAGCACCCCATTTGCTATGTTACTAGGAGAAACCTAGACCAAGAAGGATCAGACCAGAAGAAAAGAAGAGGAAACCATAGAATAGAAGAAGTAAGAACTAAGAGACTTCATGACTAAGACAATAACACACTTACTAAAAGAACAAGAGGACCAGAAATCTGGATGTCGAAGTTGGAAGAACCCAGGAAGACTTAAAACACCTGTCTATATAGGAGAGTAGAGAACCTACCCAAGACGAAGAAGAAGTATTACTCTCTAACCCTATGAAAGAATCTCAATAGCGTGAAATTACTATGATAAGTATATATAAGAATCAGAATGGAAAGAGGAATACCAAGGCGCAGATCACAGGGAAGAAGGATAGAAAGCTCAGTAAGAAGAGAGAAAATTTTGAAAAATTGCAGGAGGTTCCAGAGGGAAATTCGCAGAAGGAAGATTTGCAAAAATTGAACTTCGTTGAGATATCAGAATAACATGACATGGCACTTCGCCATGGTAGAGAGATATAACCATTGGATTCATTATGACCATTAGATCGATGCTCCTGAGCGGTTAGAACAATAGTTATGAACATAAATCTCTCCATCGAACTGTTGGTACTGCATCGTAATGGACATAAATACATTAATGAAGGCTTCTCACCCATTGGAGACATCCTTTACCTCATTGTCTACTTATTCCGTCGATTGTTGCACCGAGAAAAAATTTGTGAATTGTATCTGAGCCAACAAAAGAACTCATTTCTACTGCGATGTGTTTACTGAGATCGGCACCTATTCTATTGCAATGAGCATTCATTCATCGATATTCAATATTGAGTGTGCAATTCAGATGAACTTAGTGCCATATATAATTCCTTAGAAGAAATTTTAATCGATTTAATGGCCAAAAAGGTAATGTCCGCAAGAACTCAAGCTTCCTCAACGAGAGGAGTGCAAGCCTCTTCGTCGATTGATCGTGGATCTAGACCATACCGACCTGAAACTAAGAAAATAAACAAGCATAGAGATAACTTGGTGAACGCGAAGTTAATCCCGACCATCCTGCTCGACTACATCCCGCCTCTAGGCGGCATGGTGAGTCATGGCAGTGTCCCCAGAGACTTCAATTACACTCTGGTTACTGCATACCTCTCGAAGGGGATACGTACAGTTTGACCATAGATGGATAAGATCATGGCATTAAAATTCAGTGACTTCAACCTAGGGGATCAAAAGAACCACAATATGCTCCCTCCTCATAGGTATTTGACTAGGATGAAGGGGAAGAACTCGAGGATAATCCCCCAACCATGGACTATGGACCTCGCATAGTCCATTGTCCTATACGTAATGAAGATACTACATTTTGAAAGGAACCAGAAGGTTAATGCATGTGTTAAGCTCCTACTGTCATGCTTCCATGGAGGCTATATGTGACTGGACAGATGCATCACTGTCGATCCCACGCTAATCCATAAGATCACCAGATTGATCATGCAGGGACCCGACCCACAAGAATTCTACCCAAGGAAGGCTACAGACTGTGCACGTTCACAGAGGATTAAAGATACATATGGCGATGTAGAAAATGGGATGTGAGGCTACAAGGTAGCCTCCATTCAAAATGGTGTAGTGTGCCCGTCCTGCCAGTTGATCACAGGAAATCTAGTGAGAAAGAACAGACCTACACAAGTCATAGGGTTCATTGTCAACCTCGCTAGAAAATTTGTGGAAGGACTCCAGATGAATTGGGAAAAATATTTAGTCAACCTGTTAGAATTGGATTGCCATGAAGCTCGGGATCAAGGCTATGAGTTCCATTTTAGTTGGCTGCTGATCCTCATCGCGTTTACTACTTGGGAGATGCCAAAAGGTGCGACCTTCCTAGACATTGAGTCATTTGAGCCACTCGCTATGAAGTTCACCACGCTCTGGTACTCGATCGATATGGGGAAACAATGACAGTTGAACATGGTATTCCATACTTATTATCTCTAGTTAAATAAGGATATTGAAGTTGTCCCACGTATGAAGTCGAACACTCTACACCGGTTCAGGCCACTTATGAATTTCCTCGCAAATCGACACTTCATGTATATCACTGCTTGTGTAGATGAGAGTAAATAAGAGCTTTGGTCATACTATAAGCTCATAGAGGAGGACCTAGAAGAAATAACCAAGGACTGGCCTGCAAAGCTCCTTATCCCTGTTAACCCCATAGATATGTCCAACCCTGAACAAATCAAAATCCCGGAGGCCACTCGCGAAGCACATGATACACCTGGAACTAGTAGAAGGAAGAAGACAGAAGAGGTCCAGCAGCTGAGCAGTACCTCATAAGAAACTACTTTAGAATCACCTGGATGAGGAGGTGGTGACGAAGTAGATAAAGAAGAAACCAATGGAAGATAATATCAGTAGAAGCAAGGTGAAGTAACACCGCCTAGGGATCCTGTTGATGAGGTTGATCCCTCTAAGAAAAGGAAGGTTTCCCCCATGAAACCTACCTCATGGAAGAAGTCCAAAGCTACTAATACTAAGCTACAAACTATGCTCACACTTGATGACTTCAACTTCATCATCGCAGCTGTATCAGATGCCTCGAAGGACCTCTTCCAGAACACTGAAGCCAAACAAGAAGCCATGTACAATAGAATTGAGATAGAACTCAGAGGGGTAAATCATGCCCTTCACTCCAGCTGCGCAGTGTCCACTGAGGCCCCGCCATAAAAAAAACCAGAGTTGGGAGATGAGCCTACCCAAATCTGCATAATAGATGATTCATCTAATCTCATATTCATTGTGCATAAGAAGAAAAAGAACAAGCCACAATGGCCCTAAAACAAGCACAAGAGGAAGTGATAGAGAAACTCTAAGTTGCGCAACAGGAGAAGGATGACCTCCAAATGAATTTCGACAAGGACAAAGAGTATATCTAGAAAGAGAAGGAATAGTTGCTCGTGGAGCAGGTTGGGGTAAAAGAAGCAGTTAGCAGAGCACTTCGCTCTGTGACAGGCTTAGAGAAAAAGGAGGAAGACCCAGTGGAACATCAAGTAGCACAGCTTGTTGAAGTCATCCAACAACTTCAATAGAGAATAGTAGATCTGGAGCTACGAATAGTGCCAAGCACTCCATAGAATGTGTGAGACCAAAGAGAAGCCACTGTCCAGAGCATAGTTAGGAGGATCAAAGCCTTATATTTGGAATGTAAACAACTTAGCAGTAGAAGTGCATAGACTTATGAGCGACTTACTGAAGACCCTAAACTGAAGACACTGGAGTCACAACTCCATAAGGAAAAGAAGCAACCAGCGATAATACAGGTGCAGTTGAAACTCCTGTCAGCATTTGAAAGGATGAAGTGATCCCAAGAACAATGCACTACTCAACAACATGTCCACACCATTCAGAGAAAAGTCATGGAAGTGACTCAGAGTCTCCAACCAATTCAAGACGAGGCTTGCCAAATGTTCGAGGAGATTGAAGGTCAAGGAGTAGAACTGGAACAAGTAGTCACTATAGTCGAATAGAAATTAGAGGGACCTGTCAACGAATCAGTTATTCAAGAGTTCACCAAGTAGGAATCCTTGGTGAAGCAGCAGGTTGAAGCAACTTGAGCCAAGCTTGAGGATTTTGAGGCAGAGCTACCCATATCAGAGTGACTCGGGACAAGTCACAAGCGAGTGTTGGGGGCCTGTTGGTCCTTGAACAAGTTTTGAGGATCCTTGTTCAGGTTTGACCTATTTTGGGACTTCGATGGGCTGTCAAAGGCAGAGCGCAAGTCGAAGAGGAGAGCGTGGGATATCGGCCCCTTATTTAGGTATTTTTGGGTTTTGGGCTATGTAACAGGTGTGGGGATGTCAGCCCATGGGTTTACCCATGCTTAGGCCCTTTTGTAATGAATAAATAGATGTTTAGGCTATGTAAGAAGGGGCTTGGTACCTTGCTGAGTGCTAAGGCAAGATATGTGTTTGTGTGATGGTGTGCTAAGTGAAGATTGTAAATTCTTTGTGGATGTTGTGTTGAGAACTTGCAGAGCTAAGTGCAAGTGGCTGCAAGAGACTGTGTAAAGGATTTGTGTTGTAACTTATCTCGAGGAAGGAGGATCTAGTGAAGTGTGCGTAGATCTCCTGTCCTATGTGGAGTAGTATCTTGTGGCTTTGTGCATGTAGAAGATTGACAGAAGACAATAGAGAGAAGAAGAGTTGGTGGACATAGCTCCAGGCTAGGGGTGAACCATGTATATCCTGTGTTGTTGTTGCTTTGTGAATTGTGAATGTTTTATAGTTCATATGATTTATGCTTAGTTTATGGATGAATGCTTAGATGAATATGATAGCTTAGTACCTAATGATGTGAATAAGATACTAGATATGATCTATATTGATATGCTTAGTGCTTGAATATATTAGATTGGGATGAATACTACGATGCTCTATTATTAGGGTTTATTTGCATTATGAATTAAGGTTAAATAATGATGAATAATGACTGCTAAGGGTTCCATTAAGGTTTTTTAATCATAGATCTGTGTCCTAGCTAGGTTGCAGACATCTGAGTCTTGCAACCACCCATGCCTCTACCTCAAGTGAGACTTCATCTGCTTCGTAGGTGTTTTTGAAAGGGCGGATAGTTAGGGTTTTGTTGGTGCATTGTTGAAGCATTGAACCCTGGGTCAGCCCCTGTGCCAACACATGCCTATGTTCATCTTTGTCAAATATTATTAGGAACACACAGTTTCCTTCAATGCTTCCCATTCTTTTAGAGATAGAGTGGAGTCTATCCTATCGTTTCCTTCAATGAATAATTTTTTACATTTGCATCTATAGTTGTTCATCAAGATCCTCATATTAGACCTTTAATATTTTCTAGATATGTTTCCACCAACAGTCTCAAAAGAATTTTCCAATTTTTGTATAACATTTTCCACACTTCATGGATCTTGATCTGCAAAATTTGATTTGGTAATATCTAAATGGGCCCTACATCTTGTTCCCAACTTTAAGGCCCACCTTGCCAGATTTGGCCCTATGGGATCACAATATTTCGACATGTCAACCAAGAATGGATTCTTACCTTCTATTTCCCTTTCTTGTACATTCCTCTCTATAAAGTTTTACAAACCTTGACTCAATCTTTGTCTTTTAACAAAAGTGGACACATCTTCTGAACCACTAGCAATATTTCTAGCTGATCTAGTTCCATCGATAGGTGCAATAAGTTTATTTTGAAGCACAACAAATGTAGGGGTATTATCTTCACAACTTGCATTAACTAGAACTGCATGCTTCTTGGCCACATCATATTTGGTAGTAGATATCTCAATACCAGTCTCTATAGATGTTGGTTCTAACATCTGCTTTAATTTTGAATAAATGATCTCCAAAATTGATTTTCCTTTTATGTCATCATTATTGATAATCTCTTTTAGACTTTGTGTGAAGAGATCATATTTAAGTTGTACATCACCATCTGCAATATCTTCCTGCACATCACCACGTGCATTATTAGTTTTCACATCAGCATCACCACTATTATTTCCAGCAGCTACATTTGTTGCATCATAAATGTGTTTTCTTCTACGTGGAGTAGGTGGCAATAAATATTTATTTCCCTTTGATTTTTGCTCCACTTTCTCTTTGCTATTTTTTTGTTGCCTATAAAAAAAAATCATATTATGTCTTATATACATAAATTTATTTCCTATAAAACATTAAACAATATTAAACAAATAATATAATACTTAAGTGGATTAACAACTTGCATGTTTGTCAAACCAAGAGAAGATAAATATTCATCATTATTGGTTACATTTTCTCTGCGACAGCACCCATAGTATGTCAATATTTTTGCATTATCGTTCAAGTCATCTAGTTTGTGCTTCATAGGATTTTTCTTCATATCCTAAAGTCCAAATAAACAATAATGTATAAGTCAACCACTTGAATCAGTAGAAAAACAATGGAATATGAGTTTGAAACTCAAATTTTGTTAATTGCATGTGCTGAAAAATTAAGTGCACAAGTGAAATAACAAAATCAACTTAAAATCAGCCCTTGGAGTGTTGTGTATATAACTTGAAATCAACATTAAATAAGTGAAATACAAACTCATATTTTGTACTCAAATCAGCAGTGGTTAAACAATAAAAATACTTTTAATTTAATTGATTGATTGCTCCAAAAGCCAAACATATAGTAAGATGATCAAATGGGTTTATTATTAACCCTTAACAATAAGTGAAATGCACTTCAAAACATCAATGAACAACTCAAGTTTTGTATACAATGTACCAACAAAATAATGATGATTAGATTGAAAAATGCATGAGTAAAATAACAATGAAAAATTACATCGTACATATAATAAGAGTTTAGGTGACAGGCTAGTTAAGGTGACAAATCATCATCATAATCATCTCCATTTCCACCAGGATCAGAATCCCAATCACTTGTGCGTGTATCTTTTTTATTTTATTCATCATCCTCATATGTGGCATGCAATACATTCTCTCTCCCAATATCTTCGTTGGATATCAAAGTCTCTTCCTCAATCACTCTA
Source organism: Picea engelmannii (assembly GCA_009831015.1). Classification (NCBI taxonomy): domain Eukaryota; kingdom Viridiplantae; phylum Streptophyta; class Pinopsida; order Pinales; family Pinaceae; genus Picea; species Picea engelmannii. Next base: position 31,279 of record ML801113.1, on the reverse strand, counting down.
TCATCATCTTCAACCACTTCTTCAAATGTTTATTGTAAATTATCGATGTATTTCCCATCAAGTATTATATCGACAACTTCCATGAATTTTCGTTTTGAACGAGACATTTTTTGAATTTCATACATCCATCCAGGGATTCTTACATCATCAATTAGAAATGAATGGTTAATTTGAAGAGGGGAGATGTACGACTCATCCATCTTTGATAACAATTGGCATGTATTTGCACATACAAATCCATACTCACCATGTTCTACTGTGGACCGTTTGACCCAATTACATTTTAAAAATACAGGACTATTTTCACGATAATCAACTTGAATGATTTCTTGGATGAATCAAACATAAAATTGATTTTCAGTTTCATTAAGAAATTCAACACTAACAACACAATCACAATTTTCCTTTCCTTTATCCTTTTCTTCCACTCTTAAATGACTCCCATAGGCCTACATTCCACTAAAATTCATAGCCCATATATGTGGAAGTTTTGAAAGCTCACTTTCCTCCATTGTTATATCTTGACCTTCTTCTTTTGCATCATTGACTGCATTAGTAATCCATTCTTGAAATTTTGGAAAAGAATCACCTCCAATCAAATCATGAAATCTGCTATTTCGAGGTCGATGTTGCATCCATGTTTGATTCTCTTATTCATATTTCCTACATAGAATATGAATGTATAATATAATAGGATTAATAATATAAATCTGTAAATGCAATTGAATCAATAAATTATTGTGTAAAAAATATTTTCACTTACACCACTTATCAAATAAAGATGTGTTTTGAAAAAAATAGTCATGTATCGCACTTATTTCTTCATGTGATATCTTAAAGAACCTTCCATTTCCTTCTAATACTTCACCTACAAATCTCACATATTCTTCATCGTCCCATACATGTCGATTGACACTTTTAAAATCCTTCATATATTCTGTGCAAAATCCCACGACCACTTGCATTGAATATCCCTCAGACATGATAGCTTTTGGTTTTTCCCTAGTATGAACATTTGTTTTTCAAAACCTTCATATATCTCTCTATAGGATACATCCATATCATTCTTACTAGGCCACAATGCTCTAGTTCATATTCAATATGTATCAAAAGATCCATTGAAATGCTAAATATTGTTGGTGGAAATTCACGTTCCAATAGACAATGGAATTCAATAATGTCATGCCTCAAACTAACAAAGTTCGAAGGATCTAATATATGTAAACTTATTCTCTTTAATATTAGGCCCAACCTTATAATTGCCAATCTTGGTCCATTTGCCAAAATTGATATATTGACCACAATAGGTAAAATATTCTCGATTATGAAATGATAGTCATGGATCTTGAGGCCTCTTAATTTATTCATGTTAGTTTGGTTTATGATATTACTACTTACATATCTAGTGGGAAAGTGAGTCTCAGTCATCAACTTTAAAAATTGTGCACTTTGTTCATTTGTCTAGACATAAGGAACACTAGGTTTTATATATTTTTCATCATCATATTTTTCAACCCAAAGATTTCGATGAATAATTAGTTGTTTCAAGTATTCACATGATGAAACGATATCAGAAGCACCAAAAAGGGTTTACATAATATCATAGGATACATTTTTCTTAGTATCCATAAAGTCATCAATATTACTTATGGCTATATTCTTAAATTATGGCAAATTATAAAATATGCACAATCTTTTTACATTGTTTTCATTACATGGATCATCTCTACTACCACAAATCCCACCACTTTCAATAAAAAACATTATTTTATGTCCAATCTCAATAATGTATTCACTCGTTATCAGTAATGGTGCTTCATGATTCTCTTCATGTCCATTGAAACAAGCTTTTTTTCGACGATATGGATGATCCATTTTCAGGTAAGCACGATGTCCACAATAAATACACGTATGCAAAGTTCTTGAGTGCCTCACAAAATCTTGAAATTTGCAGCAAGGACATCCATGGTATCCATAAACATTGAGACCATTCAATGTGTTGTATGCAGGAAGATCATGAATCGTAAATAATAAGGAATCTCTTAAAGTGAATTTGATTGAATGACCTTCCCTTAATAATTCAATTTCTTCAATTCCTTTCCACAATTCCATTAGCTCATTATATAATGGCTCTAAATAAGTATTAATTATATTTGAAGTCACACTTTTCTAACCATGGAGTCAAGTTATAATTTATTAAAAACACTGGCCAAGTTGACCATTTAGTACTTTGATATGAGAATGGGTTCACCCCATATAGAGCCAAATCCAACCTTATATTACAAGGATCTTGGGAAAAATCAAGCCATCTGTTATTAAATTCCATAAACATATTAGAATCAAGAACCTGTTGTTGTTTTCCATCAGTGCTCTTATTTTGAGCATGCCATTGCATAAGTTCACTAGTGTCGTTGCACCTATGCATTCGAAGTAATCGTAGGATTAGTGGAAAGTGGAGAAGAACCTTCCTAGGAACCACAGATGATTTCAAACCTGGTATATAACTCCCTTCTTGACATTTTGGGCATTATGTCTCACTTGCAATAATTTTTTGAAACAATACACAACCATTCACACATGTGTGTATGTTTCTGTACCCTAAGCCTAGCTTAGTGATTTTATTTTTACATTGAACTTGTTTTGTTTACAATGTGGAGTCACATGGTAAGAACTGACTTAATAATGCTAATAACTCATCCTCTCATTTTTCCAACCATGCACCACTTGCAAGTTTAGAATTTGAAGTATTGTTGTCAAATGAATTAACTTACAATTAACATACACAGGCTTTAAAGAAGCAACTATCAAATTGGACCAATCATCGTTTAGACCCTCATTCAACACTCTATGAACTTCAACCCCTTCATCTAACATTGTTGCATCTTCATCTATGTTTGGTGCCACTTCAGTGATGTTTGGTACCTATTCATCTCTCATAATATGCAATTCTATCATATCTTCACAATAATTTATGTTCCAAGGGCTTACACCAATATGCCCATGTCTTATCATATGTCGATAAATCAAATTTATTTTTCTCACCTTTCCACCAAGACAATCATTACATGGACATTGTTATATGTCCATATCATTCTCATCGTCTATTCTCTCATCATATGCATGGTGTTCATCTATTTTATACCTTCGACTTTGACTCATATTTGATGTTTTGCATTCCAATATTAATTTGATATGTTAATTAACAAATATCAGGTAATTTAGATAGTACAAGGGCACAAAATCAGCTAAGTTGTTGTTAAAAACAACAACATTGACAAGGAACTAAGCTAATCTATGAGTTTTCATTTTCTAGTTGTGAAGAGAGGTTGGGAAAAGAAAGCATTTCTTGGAGAAGCCAATAGGAAATGAGAAAGGTGTCATAGAAGGAAAAGTTTATCAACCTTAGCAGATATGAATCCTTTGGAGTTTGGTAGTCTTGTGGAGTATGCAGTTCTTACTACAACTTCCCACTCTCAGTTTTGGCCAAGTTATTGCAAATTGATAATTTTGGAGGAACTTGAAGGAGCTTGAAAGAATTTTTTTCTAAAAGTATCGTGCACTGAAACTATCTAAGTTACATTTTTTCTAATACTATCATAGTTCCATTTTTATGATATTGAAGAATGCTAGAAAGGTACCACACTTTTTATTCTATTTTAGATCTACTAGCTTGAACAAAACAACATGAGCATCAAATATATCACTCACTAGGGTTTTCCAACCAACACAAACATGGTCTTCCAACCAACACAAACTAGACTATGATGCCTCTAGTTATTATTCCTCCTAGTGTACCCATGACTGGACTTACCCTCACAAGCACTGAATCACCCACCCCATGAAAATAAGCTGGTCAATTTATAACGACATACAAAGTGATGGTAGTTTTCAATTGATAGATGTGAAATATTATCTTCATTTACAAAACTAGGAAAATTTTGTCATTTAAATTATGTCAACAATATTTTCTCTATGAGGTTCCTTAAAAAGCTTATTGAAATGAATTGTTTTCACCTCAACCATCTCATAAAACCTATTATATTTCCCTCCCAAATCATTCTTAACACTCCAAATGGTATTTGATATTTTCGTCATCTTTTCATTGTTGTGAAAAAATCAGGTGTTTTCATCTCCACGTGCTACCCAAGTTGCTCTAGTTGTTTTCCTCCATTTTGATTCTTCCTAGTCAAGAAACTCTTTTTTTCATGGCTCCAAAAGATTTAAGTTAATTATCTATTATTCATTGAAAATCAAATTCATGTTAGGTTTGAAAATGTTATAAATTTCTTCTTCCAGTATCCATGTCTACTCTTATGAATCTTTGAGTTTGGATTTGGCCCACTCAACAAATTTTATTTTTATGATTTTAAAATTGTCACTAAATTAAAATGTAATATATTCCTCCAACCAATCATCCATATGTTTCCATTCACTATCACACAAATCCCTAAATTCAATATCCTTAGAGTAATGAGAGTTGAATTTGTTGGATCATGTTGTCATTGATGCCAATGGTTTGATTGATTGATGTCATTGATTGATGTCAAGTGATTGATTGATGTCAAAGGATTGATTGATAGATGATTGATGTAATATAATATGTATTGTCCTTGATGAGAATGCATAG
>ML801113.1:0-25290 GCA_009831015.1 Picea engelmannii | reverse complement strand
GGTTGATGCACTTGTTTATGGTACAGGTTGATGCATGGTTGATGCATGGTTCAGATTTATTGGTACAGGTTTACAGCGATATATCTCACAGTGATAGTGTGACAGTGGTTCATCATTCTACTTCTACTTTAGGGTGGCAGGACCGGGCAAGGACAGGTGGTTGTAGCCACCTTCCGGTTGTAGCCAGAGAACATTGGGGGTTGTAGCCTCCTTCTAGTTGTAGCCAGAGAATTGGGGAGTTGGAGATTCCCTGAGGTTGTGGCCTGAGAAACTAGGGGGTTGTAGCCTCCTTCTAGTTGTAGCCAGAGATTTGGGGAGTTGAAGCTTCCCTCAGGTTGTAGCCTGAGAAACTAGGGGGTTGGAGCCTCCTTCCAGTTGCAACTGGAAAACAAAGGAATTTGGTGCTTCCAATGAATGTAATTCTTCAAGACATATAAGAAAAAACATTCTGTGGTTTTCTCCCGATTTGGGTTTCCACGTAAAACACTAGTGTACTGTGCATGTGTGTGATTGTTTATTCATTACTGCTCATTATTGGATAATAATTCTACATTGATATAACATTTGAAGAAAAAGGATTAAAATTACGTTATTACTGATTCACCCCCCCTCTCAGTAATCCAACAGAATTTAGAAGGGCTTGGGGGATTTTCATTGATCCTCCCCTACTAGGAGAAATATGGGAACATGAATAAAAATAAGAAACAATCCCCTTTGAAATAATCTTCATCAAAATAAAATACTATGGTGTGAATCGTTTAAAATTGATATCAACTAAGTAAACCAAATGAATTTTTTTACCATCCTTTCACACACAAAAGGGTTGTGATATGCAAGCCTGTTTTAAATTTTTCCATTCATAAGACTTCTGGGTAGCTATGAAATCTATGTAGTGTAATTTATATTAATCACTAAGCTATATTAGTACTTAATATTAACTTAGAAATTCATCTTAGGATAAATTATATTTAGAAATTGATTATAAACTAAAACCTCAGCATTGAATTGGGTTTATCAACTATTTTATGTAGAATAGGCAATATTTGTTGTATGTGGCATGAAATATTGGAATGGGAAATCATATTATATGTCATGTCGATCAAAATGGGAACAATAATATGCAGCAAGAAATTTTTTAGGCCATAAATTCAAGGTTCATTACAGAAGAAAAAAGAGCAAGCAATTTGGACTTACTAAACTACTTAGAAGAACTTGCTTTAGTATTAGGATCCTTATGTGGGACACTTTTTTAGTGAGATTTAAGACCCAAGAGCATATTTTCTCCTTTCATGTAAAATTTTGGTCTCATATAATTATAATTTTTTTGAAATGATAGTACATACCCATTAAGGCCTTTATTTCATTTCTCTCGAGGGTTACAACTATTTGCATATTTCCAATGATGCATTGCAAACCTATTTGTGTGTGTGTATCATATTCATAAATATTCAAGGAAAGGAAGATGGAGACACAATTTTTTAGAATCACTAGAGTGATTCATAAAATTTCAAAGTACATTAGGGTAGAGAACATAGGGAATTTATTTTATCTCGCGTATAAATAAGATATATAGAAAACATAAGTAATTTTAAAAATTAAGATTTTTGTGGTGGGAGTTTTGTTCAGAATTGTTCGGAATAACCACAGTATTCATTATTATATGTCGATGTTTTGGATCCACAACAGGATCCATCTTTAGGACATAAAAGCCTAAGGAAAAACCAAGAGAGGATCCCTAATAAATACTAAAGTGGAGTGGAGGAACCTAAAGTCGGCTAAGTGAGAACCTAGGGTTTACTAAAAATTATAAAAATTGGAGTGGAAGAGGCCTAAAGTTGGCTAGGCAAAACCCTAGGGTTTGCTAAAAATAAAATTAAAAATAAAATTCTATCTATAATAAAATAAGTTTTAATTAATATTTAAGTGGTGAGTTATGAGGAATTTGTTAATTCAATTAATATGAATGTTATTCTTAAGGTTATATGTTAGTTTAGGTTGCAATTAGTTTTTTCTTCAATAGGTAGTGATATTAATATTAATAATGTTAATTTAGGATTAGATTAGAATTAATTTAATAGTGTTTACATAATTTATAGGAGATTAAGGTAAGAAATTAATTAATTGGTATTAATTAAGTAAGTTTAGCAATTAGTTTTAGATCAATAGGTAGAGATATTAATATTAATAATGTTAGTTTAGGATTAGTTTAGAATTAATTTAATAGTGTTTACATAATTTATAGGAGATTAAGGTAAGAAAATAATTAATTGGTATTAATTAAGTAAGATTAGTTATTTTTGGTTATTAAATAAGGTTGATTCTAATTTAAAAGTATGGGGCAGAGAATAGGTTAAGACCTAGAACCTTAGAGAACGGTGTGGTTCTTAAGTTCTAGGGATCAAACTTTTATTGTCTTCTTTATCGAATGAGTCGGATCCAACTATCACTCATCTGCAGGCCATTGTCTCTATTTAGGTTATTGGGATTCTTAATGATTTTGATAGCTTCCGTAATTCGGTGTTTAAGGAGGTGGTCTTATTTTGCTAATATTTTGGTGTCTTCTAAGCATACATGATGCTTTTTTGTGAGAGAGTGTTCGACTAATGATGAGGTACGATTTCATTCATTCTTAATGTCGACACCATGCTCTTTAATCCTGGTGTGAAAAGAGCAGCTTGTTTCTCGAATGTAGCATTTGCCACATGAACACTCTATTATATAAACTCCTTTGCAATTAAGTTGGTCAAGTTTGTATTTTACTAATCTCATTTTTTGTTTGATGGTATCAAGCGGTTTGAATGAGGTTTGAATATCTTTCTTGTTTATTTTTTTAGCAATTTTATGAGTAACTCCTTGGATGTAAGGTAGGTAAGCAATGGGGCTCGGGGTTTGGTTGTTTCATTGTTGATAATTGTTGGTCACTATAATTGCTTAATTGAATTCAAACAACCAAGTGAAACATAAATTATCAACCCAGGGAAGTCTTTTTATTTCAAAGATAACCACACACTATATATGCTCAATTCCAAAAGCAACTTACAGTTGTAGTAACAGAAGCTATACTAATCACACTTGTTGAAGTTCTGAATTAAATCACAGGAAAGCAACTTCCCTATTGCAGAAATGAAAGATTAATCTAAGAATCCTGGATTACATTAAAATAATACTTGCAACAGGAAAGAACACTACTCTGTAATTGGAGGACAGGACCCTTGATCTCAAACAGAGACTTCAGTGCTGACACTCCTTCATGGAAATAGTAATGCAGAAAAAGATAACTCTATCTATCAAAGAACAAGACCAATTAGTCCCTTCCTTTCTAAGCAGGAACCTTAAGCCCCATTTATTTTTAGTGTACTTGTGAAATAGAGACTGCAGAGAGCAGGATGATCTAATCCCTTCCTTTCTTAGCAGGGACCCTTAACCTAGTCTCTGGCTAGCACACTTGTAGCAGGAAATGAAATCTACAGAGAAAAGGATGTTCTGATTCCTTCTTGTCTGAGCAGGAACCCTTAACCCAATTTTTGGCTAACACACTTGCATCAGTAGACGAAATCTACAGAGGAAAGGATGTTCTGATTCCTTCCTATCTGAGCAGGAACCCTTGACCCAATCTTTGGATAACACACTTGCAGCAGTAAATGAAACCTACAAAGGAAAGGATGTTCTGATTCCTTCATGTCTGAGCAAGAACCCTTGACCCAATCTCTAGCTAACACACTTGCAGTAGTAAATGAAACCTACAGAGGAAAGGATGTTCTGATTTCTTCCTGTCTGAGCAGGAACCCTTGACCCAATCTCTGGCTAACACACCTGCAGTAGTAAAAGAAACCTACAGAAGAAATGATGTTCTGATTCCCTCCTGTCTGAGCAGGAACCCTTAACCCAATCTCTGGCTAACCTCATAAAATCATCACACAAGATTGATGATAAACATAATTACGAAATTCAAATAAACTAAGACAGAGTTTAGTATTTCAGCAAAATGGAATTCATTAACAATAGTGTTTCAGCATATGAAAATCAAACACACATAAACAGAGAACACACTCTACAACTAACAGGTGAATCTTGTGAAGAAGGTGGGCCCTCCCTTCTCACAAGATCCCCCTGGAACGGGAAAGCTAGAAGGAAATAATCAAAGCAGTCTTCTATTCATTAAAATGTCATGTTACAATCTGAGAAAATGAAGTACATGTCCCTCTCTCGCAAGCTTTTCAATACATAAAAACTTCCATCCCTCGACTGAAGAATTCCCCTTATTTAAAGAGGGAACCTCCTCGATGAAATATATCTAAAAATTACAATGTATATTTTAGTCGGATCTTCTTTCTAAACCAGAGCAGGATGTCCTGGTCTCACGCAACAGAAATTCTATTACAGGAGCTGGATGAGGTATTGCTGTTACAACTGGAGTAACGGTTTCTTCTCGTAGTTGCCGATGTTGTTTCAGCTTCGCAATTCACGGGTTGTTTCAGCCACGTGAGTTGCGCTCTTGACTGTGTCAGCCTTGACCGCTAACTGTAACGGCTTCCTTGTGTTTCAACATCGTTGGTTCTGGTAGTCTCCTCTGTGTTTCAGCATTTGCAGCTCTAAACTGTAGCAGCTCTGTGTCTCAGCCTCTGCGACTCCAGACTGTATGACAGTTCTGTGTTGCAGCATCAGGGGCCTCAGACTGTGTTTCAGCAACAGGGACCTCGGACTATGTTTAAGCAACAGAGACCTCGGTCTGTGTAATCAGCTCCATGTTTCAGCATCTGCGACCTGGCCTGGAATTCGGATTGTGTAACAGAGTTTTAGCATCTGTGTCCTGGACTGTGTTTCAGTAACAGGTTTTGAATGCTAGTCTGTAGTCTAATCAATGGTTACGTACAAAAGTGATGTGAAATATTATGCAAAATAGATTAAGCATATAGTAATGAGAAAGGACGTTGTATACCTTGGAATGATCGGATGAAGTGATATTATGAGTCTAAATACAAGTGATGAAGGGTGTAATAATGGCGAAAATTATGGGTAAAAAGGTACATTGTGTGGTCCTAACATCCCCCCCAACTCAAGGTGTTTCATGTCCTCAGGCAACTCACTCTAAATCAGAGTCTTGATACCAGCTCTGATCGTGTAAATTACTTAAGAAGTAGCTCTTGGAGGTGCTTTATGTTGGGGTTTTGAACCCCTGGACCTGTTGTAGTCTTTGCCATGCTACTGTCTCTACCTTCTGAGGAAACTTATAACTGACTTGATATGTTTCTATTGGCATCCAGAGGATAGTAAAGTAAAATTTGTACCCTATCCAGTTTTCAGCACAATGTCTAACACACTGGATGTAGCTGGGTACTCTTGAAATTGTTGCTTCTAAGTTGGCCAGACCAAAAGGATTGTGTTGTTGTCTCTTTTCTTTGGATTGCTGCCAAAACAGGTTATTGGCCTGGAGGGAAGGAATCTCTATTGTACTGATGTTGTGCTGACACTCTTGAAGCACTACTAACTGTAGTTGTTGAACATGCTCAGTCACCCCTGGTTTCTTTAAGACCTCATAATATTCTGAAATGAATCTGGCTGCCCTTTATGGTTCTGGTCTAATCCAGAGAAGTTTATTGTCCTCATTGTGCTTGGCAGCCAAAAAGTCACTCTGCCACAAAATTTGATTATGAAGAAAAGAAGTGAATGATCGAAGTTGAACATCTACAACAAGAGGATTTATATTGAGCAGCCTGTTTTCGGGAATAGCCTCATTATGGAAGTATGCTTCACATAAGAGGTGTTGATCCCTGGTGGAGGCTGCTAGGAAAGTCTTGAAAAAATCTGTTGGTTGTATTACTTCATGGGATTTACGTTCTATAATTGATTTAATCTGGAACCATGTGAGTCTCTCCATGAGAAATAAAGAATAGTTACAAGATGGTTTCCTTGTGGCCATTAGTGTCTGCATCAAATCAAAGATCAGGACCAGTCTACCTTTTAAATCTTTGTTCTTCTTCTTGAGTTCTCGAATTTCCTAGCGTGTCAGGACCAATGCTTCCCAATTTGAGAAGGTGTGATTCATCCAGGTTTGCCTGTGTACTTGCAGATGTTGGGCCTGTGTGTCAGCATACTCCTTCTTCCACTTTTGTATCTCTGCATGCTCATCCCATGGCTGAGTTTGTGTTTCAGCATTGGCAGTAGTGGGATTAGGCAAGGTTTGGGTAGATTGTTCCCTGGAAGTGGAGAGATTGACTTGACTGGGAGGTGGGACTTCCTCGATGGGCACTATTTGCACAGCCTTGTTGACAGCAGTAGGGGCTTCTTTCTTGATCCTGGAAGGGCCTGCTAGTTCTTTTGTTGCAGCAGGTTTAGTCTTGAATTTTCTAGGGCCTGCTGGTTCTTGTGTTACAACAGGTTCAATTTTGAGCTTGATGGAACCTGCTGGTTCTTTTGTTGCAGCCGGTTCAATCTTGACTTCAAAAGGGGAAGGAGGAGGGACTGCTCCTGGTACTGGAACTTGAACCACCTTATACCCCACCTGATAATAAATATCTCCACACTGGCAGCACATATATTCTTTGCATATGCTTTCTGTAGTTTGTTCTACCAGGGTTGCGATATGGCTTAAGGTGTATGAATTGAGTTCTTTTTCATATGCTTCTTTGGATCTGGCTAGTTCTTGCTTATATGATTCCAATTCTGATTTTAAAAACTCATTTTCCTGCAAGACAGATGCTAATGTTTCTTCTGGTTGTCGGGAAGGAGCAGCAGGAGTGGTAGTTGTTGCTTGTGTTTCAGCTTCTTGGTGCAGGAAAAGTAGAGTTTCAGCACCTTCAACCTCTGATTCCTGTATATCACTTTCAATATCAGTGGGTGGTTCTTGTGTTTCAGCCACTGAATGGGTGGCTGGTTTTTCAGCCGTTTTGCTTGAGGAGGGTGGTGTTGCAGCATCCTGGGTCTGTGATTCCCGAAATTCAATTTCAATATCAGTGACTGGTTCTTGTGTTTTAGCCACTGAATGGGTAGCTGGTTGTGTTTTAGCTACTTTATTGGAAACAAATGATGTATGGGCGTTTGATTCCTGTAACTCAATTTCAATGTCAGTGGCTAGTTCTTGTGTTTCAGCCGTGGCTGGTTCTTGTGTTTCAGCCATGGCTGGTTCTTGTGTTTCAGCCACTGACTGGGTAGCTGGTTCTTGTGTTTTAGCTACTTTCTGTGAGACAGATGGTGTTACAGTATCCAGGGCGTCTGGTTCTTGTGTTGCAGCGCCCGTGGTTGGAATAGGCAAAGATCGGAGGATTGAGGAAGTTAAAGGTTTACGGGGTATTAGTCGAATTGGTGGGGCATCTAGGGTAGTGGTCAACCAGCGTCGCCTCATTGAGGCTCTCGTTCGCTTTTTGCGCAAGAAGGGTGGAAATGGGGCAATCTGTTTTTGTTTTCGGGAAGGTCGTTCTTCAATGATGGGGCAAGAGGGATTATCAGGTTCAGAGTCATCACTTAGAATGTGAAGGGCGGGATTGGAAGACTCTGGTGCGGTATGCAGCTATTCTGGTATGGTAGGGGGGCTGGTTGGTTGTGTGGGCAGGCTATGGGGTATTTCGGGGGAAACTGTGGGGTTTTGCTGTTGCTGCTCCTCAGAAATTTTCGGGACTTCGGCAGCTGGTGCAGGGTTTATGGGTGGATTATTTAATGGATGGTTCTACTGGGAAAAACCCCTGTTGATGAGTAATTGAACAAGACGGTGGTGGGTAAGTGATAGGGTTGGATCTTTTTCCTTTCGACAGTAATGTGCCATATTCTTTAAACAACCCATCAAATAATAGGGAATATTGACCTGTCTGTTATGCCTTAAATGAGAAAGTAGGAGAAATTCATGCTGGTACATTACCTGATATCGACCTTCATAGGTCAAGTAATGCTTGATAAATCTGGCGACTTCTAGCCATGGTGGTGGTAATGAACTGAGCTGAACACCTCTGCCCTTCAGTACAATTCTTTCCTCAGGTAGGAAGAAATTCTACTGAATGGTCCCAATGATGTGTTTTCTACTAAACGTATGATTTTCATTCATGGGGAGGCCTGAGACTTCTGCTATGTCTTCCTCTGTGACTGATATTCACACCCCTTCAATGACATAATAGTCCTCCTGAAGATTTCAAGCGAACTGTAGGACTTGTTGTTCGTTGTATCCTTGAAGTCTGCGGAAGTAATTGAGCCACCCTGCCTGCTGGAAGATTTCATACGTTGCTGGGTATTGTTCCTGCAGCACCATGGTGGTAGGCTCATTTCATACGATAGATCCTCCCATGGCTTCTGGCTTGGTAATTTACAGCGTCGAGAGTTCGTGTATCAGCTTCTGCAGAGTGAGTTTTCTGAGCGACATTATGCAGGAATAGTAGTTAAATGTGCAAAAGGGTGGTGAATTAGGGGTGACGGCGGTGAAATCGGGTGTAATGATGGTATGTGGATTTGATGTGTACTTCCCCTCTTGTCTACTGTGGTTAGTACTAATGGTACTTGAATGGTCATAATGACATCGAATCTTTCCCATTAACTATAGACTAACTGAATTACATAAACTTTACATACCTTGCCTTACCATTTGATTCGTGCTGCAAACAACATATCATGCCTGTCAGTGATAGTCCTGTGGCGGCATTTTTTTTTTTGAATTGTTCGAGGATCTGCTGTCTAGAAGATCGAACTATAATCTGAGGGCGTAAAAGCTTGCTGACGGATGATGGTGAAAGACTGGTGTTTCAGCAACAGCGAAAGATGAAACAAGTACTGTAGATGAAGAACTATTGAGCAATGGCGTTCTAGCTCTAAAGGAGTCAAAAGTGTTGAACGTGGTGTTTCAGCATCGGAAAAATGATGAAGAGTTGCTAGCAACGGTGTTTCAGCAATGGGAAGAAAATGAAAGGTTGTTGATAATGGTGTTTCAGCAATAGAAGGGAAGAGGCGAAACAAGTGCTGGACGGAGTTGTTTCGTCGATGAAAATGATGATAAAATGGTGGACTGGAGTGTTTTGGGAGCGGGAAGAAATGAAAAGTGTTGAACCATGTTGTTTCAGCATTGGGAAAAATTGTTGATAATGGTGTTTCAGCAACAGAAGGGAAGAGGCGAAACAAGTGATGGACGGAGTTGTTTCGTCGATGAAAATGATGATGAAATGGCAGACTGGAGTGTTTTGGGAGTGGGAAGAATGAAAAGTGCTGAACAATGGTGTTTCAGCATCGGAAAAAATGATGAAAGGTTGTTGGTAATGGTGTTTCAACAATAGAAGGAGAAAGTCAAAACAAGTGCTGGACGGAGTTGTTTCAAGAATGAAAATGATGAGGAAATGGCGGATGGGAGTGTTTTGGGGATGGAAGAAATGAAAAGTGTTGAACAATGGTGTTTCAGCATCGAGAAAGTGCTGAACAGTGGTGTCTCAACATCATGAAAGTCAGCAGTGCTACACAACAGTGTTTCAGTATCATGAAAGCTTGTCTTTTTGAAGTAAATTCGACCTCTCCTAGTAGCTGTGCTTCGATCGGGGTCCTGCAAAGATCGACTGTAGCACGGTATTTCTTGACAGGGATTATTAGTAAATAAAATCTAATCTAATATAATACTAAAGAAAATTAACTTGAAAGAATTAATTGTTATTAGGGGTAGAAACCCCCTCAACGAAAAGAAAATGAGCATCTGCCATGCATGTGGCCTTAAAGTCTTCTTTAGAAATAGGTCGGTCGTACAGACGGAGCCGATGACCATTTACAAGTAACGGATTTCTGGAGTCATCGATTGTGAGGAGCCTTACTGTTCCATTGGGGAAAACTATGTCTACTTCGTAAGGTCCAAGCCATCTTGTATGCAGTTTCCCTTAAAATTCTTTGAACCGGGAATCATACAGTAGGGCCCAATTACCTTCTTGGAACTGCTTGTTCTTGATATTTTTGTTATGCCATTGTAATATTTGTTGTTGAATTATGGTTGTTTTCTTAATGGCATCTAGTCTTTTCTCCTCTAGTTCATTAAGTTGCTACAACATGGCTGTCTGTGCATCAGTTAGATCAAGGTTGATAGCTAAAGCAGTCCTTAAGGTTTTTATCTCAAATTCCACAGGAAAAACAACACTCTTTCCATAAACTAATCCATAGGGAGAAAATCTTGTAGTATTTCTCCAGGTAGTTCTGTAGGCCCATAGTGCTTCAAGGAGCCTGTAGGACCAATCCTTTCTACTTTCCTTCACTGTTTTTGTGAGAATGGCTTCTATTACTTTGTTTGTGATTTCCACCTGTCCATTGGGTTGGGGGTGGTATGGTGTAGTCATTCTTTGTTGAATATGATATTTCTGAAGGGTGGATTTGAACCCATGAGAGTTGAAAGGAGGTCCTCCATCTGTAACTAGTTCACATGGCATTCCAAATCTGGTGAAGATGTCTTTAAATAATAAATCTATAACTACTTCTTCAGTCGCTCTTTGAAGTGCCTTGGCTTCCACCCATTTGGTCATGTAGTCTGTGCAGACCAGTATGTAAACTTTTTGATTGGATGGAGGGTTGATGGGTCCTATGAAGTCTAAGGCCCATCTTTCAAATGGTTCAATTACTACCTGGGGGTTTAATGGCATTTCATCTGTATGATTAGGTTGGCCTACTCTTTGGCAGCTATCATAGGCCTTGACATATTTCTTTGCATCTTTAAAGAGTGAGGGCCAATAGTACCCCATCCTTAAAATTTTGTGTGTTGTTCTTTTGTCAGCAAAATGCCCTCCACAAGGGCCATCATGAAAAGCTTTCAATAGATCATATACCTCATCTTCTCTAACACACCTTCGAATCTCTTGATCAGCTCCTATATGGAAAAGGTACCCTCTTATCCAACTATACCGAGCACTTTGATGAATAATACTTTTCTTCTCTCAGTAGGATAGATGTGATGGTAACTTCCCTGCAACCAAGTAGTTAGCAATATCTGCATACCAAGGTGAGTGAGCAGAAACTGCAAATAAATATTCATCAGGGAAGGAATCATCTACTGGGGTATCATCATCAGGTGTCAATCGGGAAAGGAAATCAACAACTACATTCTCTTTTCCTGGTCTATCTACAATTGTGATATAAAATTCTTGCAATAATAATAGCCATCTGGTGACTCTAGCATTTGTGATAGGTTTATTCATTAAGTACTTGATAGCTGAGTGATCAGCATGGAAAAAAGTAGCATAGCCAGTAATGTAGTGTCTAAATTTATTAATTGCATAAATAACTGCTAAGAATTCCTTCTCAGTGACTGTATAATTGAGTTCAACAGGGGTCATATTTTTGCTGATGAAATATATAGCATAAGGGAGGTGATCCTCTTCCTGTCCCAGGACAGCTCCTATAGCAGTGTCTGAAGCATCTGAGGATATGTGAAAGGGAAGTGTCCAATCAGGTCCTCTAAGGATAGGAGTTGTAGATAACTGATGTTTAAGTGTGTTAAATGCTTCTTGACAAAGATTAGTTCAATTAAATTCAACATTTTTCATCAGTAAAACAAACAGGGGAGAAGCTATTTTGGAAAAATTCTTAATAAATCTTCTGTAATATCTAGCATGTCCTAGAAATCTTCTGACCTCTATTTGGGTTTTGGGGGTTGGAAGATCCTTAATGACTTGTATTTTGGATGGGTCTACCTGAATCCTTGAGATGAGATAAAATGTCCAAGCACTATTCCTTCACTCATCATCATATGGCACTTTTCTATACTTAAGGAAAGTTGGGCTTGTATGCATCGTTTAAGTACCTTCTCAAGGTTTTCCAGTGCTTCCTGAAAAGAAACACCATAAGGAGTAAAGTCATCCATAAAAATTTCCATAGAGTCATTAAGCATATCAGAGAAAATTCCTAAAACTGCCCTTTGGAAGGTTGCTGGTGCATTACAAAGTCCAAATGGAAGGACTCTATAAGCAAAGGTTCCCCAAGGGCTCGTGAAGGTAGTTTTATCTTGATCTTGAGGTGCAATTTTAATTTGGTTGTACCCACTGAAACCATCTAAAAATGAGAAGAATTTCTTACTTGACAAATTATCTAACACTTGATCGATGAATGGAAATGGAAAGTGATCTTTCTGAATGGCTTTATTTAGAGCTCTGCAATCTACACATACTCTCCATTTTTTGTTCTTTTTAGGAACTATTACTAACGGGGACACCCATTCACTGTCTGATATGGGATAGATAAACCCTGCATTGAGCAGTTTCTAAAGTTCTTCCTTGAGAACTTCTCTCAAATTTGGGTTCATTCATCGTTGGGGTTGACAAATTGGTCGACAATCTTCCTTAATATATATTCTATGAGTGCATAGTTCAGGCAAGATTCCTTTCATGTCTGTGTAATCCCATGCGAATGCCTCTTTATTTTCCTGAAGTAACTTTGTTAACTGTTGTGTTTCAGCATCTATCAAATGAGGGTTTATATTTAATGTTTTGCCAGGTTCGATTTCAATTGGTATGCTTTTGGAGGAGATGGTTTTAGGCATTTGAGGTGGGTTTCCTAAATCAAGATTTTCTTGATTATCAGACTCCAATAATGCAGTTAATTGATTATGAATTTATGGGGTAACAGAGGATGTCTCGCAAATAAAATTATTTATAATTTCATCCTCAGTAGATTCTTTCAGGATTAAAGCTTGTCCGATAGTCAGAAGAGGTTGGGTAGGTTGATCCTCAAAATCGACCCATACATAATTATCATTATTAGGCAGGGGTGTGGCATGAGGATAGAGGGTAAGCTGCTTTGTTTCATAACCATTTGAAATTGTCATTGACCCTGATTGACAGCTAATGAAAGCATCTGTTGTGGCTAGCCAAGGCCTACCCAGAATTAGGGGGTGGCCCCCCAACTTTGTTTTATGTTGCAACACTGTAAAATCGACTGGGTAATTCCAAGATTCCATAGAGATACTGAGGTCCTCAATGACACCTTCTAGTTTAATTGTGGATCGATCATCCAATTCTAGGATAGTAGGGGTCTCTCTGACTTCATCTTGTAATTGTAGCAGTTGTAAAGTTTCTAAAGTCATGATATTGATGGCTACACCAAGGTCTACCAAAACTCGTGGGATTATGGTTTTTCCAACTTGTACAGTAACGGTAGGGTGTCCAGGATCACCATATTTGACTGGGGGTGTTTTGCCTGACATTAATGTAGACAGATCTCCCATAACATGGACTGTAAGGGGATCCTTGGTTTTCCTACCAGGCTTTTTAACACAGATATATCTCATTGTCCTAGCATAGATTGGTACGTCCCGTAGTGCTTGTAGTAGAGGAATTTTAACATATAAATTATGTAATTCCCCTAAAAGATTAAAGGCTGGTGGTTCAAGCGTTTTAGTTAAGGCTAGACGCTCAGGAAATGGTGGTGTTGTTGTTTTAGCAGCATTGTTAGAGGATGATTGTACCTTTTCAGGTACATCATGCTCTTGTGTTTCCTCTTTGTCAGGAGAGGTAACATCAGCTATGGTAGGTTCCACTATTCTCCCTGATCGAAGATGAATATCATTGCATTGTGCAGGCAGAAGGGAATGTGTGGGCTGATTATAAATATCAATGCACTGGATAGATTTATTATTCGGGTTGGGGTTAGGTTGTACAGGTAGCTGGGGTCTTATTGTTTGGTTGATTGGAGGAGTACCTTCTGGTAAGGAGAGTGGTTGTGGGAGTTGAGGTAATTGATTTTGAAAGGGGGCTTGTTGTCCTCTCCAATTTTGATTCCACTAATTCTGATATGGCTGTTGTTGTTGTGGAGGCCAAGAGGTCCATATTGAGGGATCAACAAAGGGTGGGTTATTTTGTTGCATGGGTGGGTACGTTTGTTGCATGGGTGGGTAAGTTTGTTGCATGGATGGGTAGTTCATTTGGTTAGTATATTGCATCTTATTGAAGGGGGGGTAACTCATTTGATTATAAGCAGAGTAATTATTCTAATGATTAAATGGCATGTTAGAGTTCATACCTTGTCCCCTTGGTTGCCATTGTCTTCTTTGCATAATTAGATAGACAAATTCAACTTCTTCGTCCGTTGGTTGCAATGCTGCCTTGATCCCTGGTAAATATGGGAAATTTTGGGTATCATGATCTTCGTTGCAGATAGTGCAGATTGGTTTCCTGTCCAGTGGACATTCTCTCTTTGGGTGCTTGTCTCTTCATTGAGGACAAAAGATAGACAAGGCTGCTTCTGCTTCTATTTTCTTTTTATTAATCTGAAAGGTATCCATTTGTGAGGCAAAAGAGCTTAACATTTCAGTTTTAAAATCTTCAAGAAAATTACCTATCTCAGCTCTTGTTGCTCCACTGCTGGCTGTTTTTTGGACTCTGGAAAATGTGGTGTCCCTGCTGTTTAATCTGTTTCTTGAAGCTCCCCTTGAACATCTTTTGCATAGATTGACAATTTCATCATATGATTCCTTGGATATGTCCCCTTTTCCAAGCATGTTAAGGATATCTAGAGAGTCCTCCCTTACGCCTTTTAGTAAAATGGTTTTGAGAATATCCTTACTCACATTGGGATGACTGGACCTTTGTAGATTGTATTGTAACCTTTCTACAAAGTCTTCTAGATTCTCGTCTTCTTTCTGCATCATTTTGAATAACTCCTCCCTCTTTTCTCTCATTCGACAGTAGTCCTGGTATTTGTTCAAGAATTTCTGCTTCATTTGGTCCCATGTGGTGATCACATGGCCTCCAAGACTCATAATCCATCTTAGTGCATTCCCTTTTAGTGTTGCTGGAAATAACTTTAGTTTTTGAGCATTAGAGATGTAATCATAGCTTCTACATAATATATCAAACTCAAACAGAAATTCATCAGGATCCTTTGAAGATAACCCATGGAAATTAGGCAATGTTGATAGTGGAATATTTTTCATGGGGGTTGCTCCTCTAGGGAGATCGCCAATAGGGAATCCTAATGTAGAAAAAGAATTTTCATCCTTTACCTCTCCTTCAGGATATACTTGTTCTTCATGATGCAATCATTCATTATACTCATCCATGTTTTCTTCTGTTTGTTCCCCTGCTGCACTTGCTCTGTCCTCAATGTCTCCTACTGGATTTTAGACTGTCTCCGAACTCCAAACTTCTTTCCCTGTTTCAAAAGCTTCTTGGAATGAAGGATGGGAGTTTTGTCTTCGAAAGTTTGGTCGTTGAGCAGCAGATTCAGACTTTGATAGGATCTCGTCGATGTAAGTCTTTCTTCCTCCTTTCCCTTTTCCCTTTCCACCTGTAGGGTTAGTATATTTGGGGGTTTTCATGCAATCTTTTTATCTAAAGAAAAAAATCATAAGTGCTTTTGAAATCTATAGCTATCTTCCCTGACAACGACGCCAAAATGTTGGTCACTATAATTGCTTAATTGAATTCAAACAACCAAGTGAAACATAAATTATCAACCCAGGGAAGTCTTTTTATTTCAAAGATAACCACGCACTATATATGCTCAATTCCAAAATCAACTTACAGTTGTAGTAACAGAAGCTATACTAATCACACTTGCTAAAGTTCTGAATTAAATCACAGGAAAGCAACTTCCCTATTGCAGAAATGGAAGATTAATCTAAGAATCCTGTATTACATTAAAATAATACTTGCAACAGGAAAGAACACTACTTTGTAATAAGAGGACATGACCCTTTCTCTCAAACATAGACTTCAGTGCTGACACTCCTTCATGGAAACAGTAATGCAGAAAAAGATAACTCTATCTATCAAAGAACAAGACCAATTAGTCCCTTCCTTTCTAAGCAGGAACCTTAAGCCCTATTTCTTGTTTAGCGTACTTGTGAAATAGAGATTGTAGAGAGAAGGATGATCTAATCCCTTCCTTTCTGAGCAAGGACCGTTAACCCAGTCTCTGGCTAGCACACTTGCAGTAGGAAATGAAATCTACAGAGAAAAGGATGTTATGATTCCTTCCTGTCTGAGCAGGAACCCTTAACCCAATTTCTAGCTAACACACTTGCATCAGTAGACAAAATCTACAGAGGAAAGGATGTTCTGATTCCTTCCTATCTGAGCAGGAACCCTTGACCCAATCTCTAGCTAACACACTTGCAACAGTAAATGAAACCTACAGAGGAAAGGATGTTCTGATTCCTTCCTATCTAAGCAGGAACCCTTGACCCAATCTCTGGCTAACACACTTGCAGCAGTAAATGAAACCTACAGAGGAAAGGATGTTCTGATTCCTTCCTGTCTGAGTAGGAACCCTTGACCCAATCTTTGGCTAACACACTTGCAGCAGTAAAAGAAACCTACAGAAGAAAGGATGTTCTGATTCCTTCCTGTCTGAGTAGGAACCCTTAACCCAATCTCTAGCTAACCTCATAAAATCATCACACAAGATTGCTAATAAACAGAATTACGAAATTCAAATAAACTAAGAAAGAGTTCAGTATTTCAGCAAAATGGAATTCATTAACAGTAGTGTTTCAGCATATGAAAATCAAACAGACATAAACAGAGAACACACTCTACAACTAACGGGTGAATCTTGTGAAGAAGGTGGGCCCTCCCTTCTCACAAGATCCCCCTGGAACGGGAAATCTAGAAGGAAATAATCAAAGCAGTCTTCTATTCATTAAAATGTCGTGTTACAGTCTGAAAAAATGAAGTACACATCCCTCTCTCGCAAGCTTTTCAATACATAAAAACTTCCATTCCTCGACTGAAGAATTCCCCTTATTTAAAGAGGGAACCTCCTTGATGCAATATATCTAAAAATTACAATGTATATTTTAGTCAGATCTTCTTTCTAAACCAGAGTAGGATGTCCTAGTCTCACGCAACAGAAATGCTATTACAGGAGCTGGATGAGGTATTGCTGTTACAACTGGAGTAATGATTTCTTCTCGTAGTTGTCGATGTTTTTTCAGCATCGCAATTCACGGGTTGTTTCAGCCACGTGAATTGTGCTCTTGACTGTGTCGGCCTTGACCGCTAAATGTAACGGCTTCCTTGTGTTTCAGCGTCGTTGGTTCTGGCGGTCTCCTCTATGTTTCAACATTTGTAGCTCTAAACTGTAGCAGCTCTGTGTCTCAGCCTCTGCGACTCTGGACTGTATGACAGTTCTGTGTTGTAGCATCATGGGCCTCGGACTGTGTTTCAGCAACAGGGACCTCGGACTATGTTTTAGCAACAGAGACCTCGGTCTGTGTAATCAACTCTGTGTTTAAGCATCTGCGACCTGGCCTGGACTTCGGATTGTGTAACAGTGTTTCAGCATCTGCATCCTAGACTATGTTTCAACAACAGGTTTTGAATGCTAGTCTGCAGTCTAATCAATGGTTAAGTACAAAAGTGATGTGAAATTTTATGAAAAATAGATTAAGCATATAGTAATGAGAAAGGACGTTGTATACCTTGGAATGATCAGATGAAGTGATATTATGAGTCTAAATACAATTGATGAAGGATGTAATAATGGCAAAAAGTATGGGCAAAAAGGTACATTGTGTGGTCCTAACAATAATGAATTATGACTAATACCAAATGAAGACAATGCATCATCCAATCATACAATTTTAAATTTAAATAGGTCAATGCACACATCATATAATGATACATTCATACAATACCATCTGAAAATATCTTGTGCAATGTATTCTCCTTACAAGTGTTGCAATAGTCATTTAGAAACATTAATATCAAATGTGTTGCAATAGTTCTTTGGAATCATTGATGTCAATTTGAGTTTTTATAAGATAAGGTAAGGTAAGATAATTTTAGTAATGTCCAATGAATGACCATAAAAGTAGGTAAATGAGACTAAAACAATACATTCAATGTAGGCACAAAAAGTGGGAGTGCAAAAGCAACTCCCCAATCAATATTGAAAGAAGAGAGAGAAATAACTAAGTGTCTATCAGAAAATTCAATGTTTAACTAAGAGAAGATGTAAATAATTTGAAAGTATAAGAAACATGATACAAATTTAAGAGTCTCAACACTGGAAAAAAAGAGAGGATGTCAAGGCTTTCTAGTGCTCATGTTGGCTACTAAGGGTGAGGCCTTCAAAGGAATACATAATCCTATGGAAGACATGGAATGGACTGATCATCCCTCTCTCAAATGTTAACTTATTCCTTACTCTCCATATAAAAATACATGCAATGTATGCACAAAAATTGGGAGTGAAAAAGAAACAACCCAATCAATATTTAAAGAAGAGAGAGAAAAAACTAAGTTTCTATCAAAAAATTCAATGTTTAGCTAAGAAAAGATATAAATAAGGTGCAAGTACAAGAAATATGATAGAAAATTAAGAGTCTTAACATTGAACAAAAGGCATGATGTCGAGGCTTTCTAGTGTTCACATTGGCTACTAAGGGTGAGGCCTTCAAAGGCATACATAATGGTGAAAGGCTCTCTAAGGGGTAGGGAATTGAGAGAGCCTTTCACCATTAAGCAGAACCTTCCATTCACCTTTCAATAGAATTATTTCACCTTTATAATTTCAACTTAAGCCATTCTCCTTTATAATTTATCCCCTCACCTCTCACAAAACAACACCTCACCGCACCTAAGAACTACAAATTGGAACAATCAGAATTACCCTCATAAGCAACGAATCACCCACCCCATGAAAAAACGTTGGTCAATTTCTAACAAGGTGTAGAGTGATGGTAGTTTTCAATTGAAAGATATGGAAGATATAATAACACCAGATGTGTCAAACCAAATTCATCATCCACATAAATATCTAGGGTTTTCAAATGTAAAAATCTAGAAAGGAATAGATCCCAATACAAAAATAGAAAATGCAAACAGACATTTAGGGTTTGCAAACAAAAATCTATTTACTTGTGAATTCCCTGTAGAAGGCCCTTGCAAATTTGAATTCTTACTTCACCTTTTGAGACGTCTCCACTTCCTCTCCATAAAAATTTTATCTACCATGGAAACTTCTTATATACCTATACAACATTAAATGATCAAATTAACTAAAACCCCTCTCCTTTGGTTGGCTCCAAGATCCAATGATCCAATTAAATAAAACCCCTCTCCTCTAGTCGGCTTTGGCTCCAATTTAGACCTCACTAGCTCCAATAATAATCATGAGCTCCAATATTGGTTTGGCCAGAAACCCCAATTACACCTCCCTCTTCCCCATCAAATAATTAACACTGCACCCACTCCTTCTGCCCAATATTGGTCAGGCCAAAAACCCCAAATACACTTCCATATTCCCTGTCGAATAATTACCACTCCACCCACTCCCTTTGTGCCCATGGACTAGTTGTATATTACCTGAAACACTAAGCACACCTCCATCTACCCTGTCGAATATTTACCATTGCACCCATGCACTTTGCACCCATGGACTAGCTATATAATTACCTGAAGTGTGTTGTATTCTCCCACCTTCTCTGCTCCCTCATCAAATTATTAAGAGCATCATATTCTCCCACCTTCTACTCCCTCGTCAATTATCTATGCCCTCGTCAAATTATGAATGTGATCAATACCTTATTCTCCCACCACTTCAAAGAGTAGTCTGAATACATTAATTGTCAACATTTGTCATATGTCATGAAAGTATGTCGTGAAACGAGTGACATGATAGAAGGAATTATTATAAAATTAATATTATAATATTATGAAATATGATATTTTTCATAACCATTGATTAATATATTTTAAATCATCCACACAACTATAGTGTATATAAAGTTTGCAAATTATATTGTGTGACTAATATTTGTTTAGTTGTGTTTACCCGACAATCAAATTAGTCATTTATTTAGTTGATGTTATTTGTGTGACTAATTATTTAGATGTGTTTTTTTTTCTCGACAATCAAATTGGTCATCTATTTAGTCATTTGTAAATATCTTGCAAAAAAATAGTATAATTTAGTCATTTATTCATGTCATGACTAAATTTTTTAGTCACGTAGTCATTTATTTGTCAAATTCTACTAGTGTTCAATCATTGCAGCAACAGCAGCAGTTCCACTACCATCCCACCCCCTACAGTTTTCCATCCAAAGGAATTGGGAAGTGACATCATTCTTGAGCACACTCTCAACTCTAAGTATTTCAAGGAGCACAAAAGACAAAATTCTTCTGGAAAAGTTCTGAATAAGAGTTTAGAACTATCCTCATATATAGTACCCTAATATTTTACTACAATATTTTCAAGGTACTTCAGTTGATCAATCGATTGTTAATCCCTAGAAAAATCCCCATGATACGTATAAAACCCCTTATTATTCCCTATATATTGAATTTTACATTTCTACTAGGTCGGCTAGAACCCTTCTTTGCACCCTTTCATTATATATATATATATATATATATATATATATATATATATATATATATATATATAAAGGAGATCTAGGATTAGGATCATCTTATCTCATCTCATATTGTGTTATGAAGTTTATAAATTGTAAAATAAGGTTCCCCCTCAAAGTGGATTGAATTTTATTAATTTCTTATCATTTTTAAGGCATTGGGTCATAATATTTGGTATCAGAGCTCAAGGTCTTGGGGTTTCGCTGCTGCAATTGAGACACCTTGGAATTTTCACTATAATTTTTTTTCTAAGACATTTCAGAAGAAAATCCTAGGATGATATTTATAATACAGATCAAGGTACTTGGGGTTGAAATTTCAGCTCCTGAGGCTTTATACTTCTAGAGATATAGCCTATGCAAGCTCAGGTTATGGAATCATCCTGAATTTAGTCATCTCAAAAATTTCACTATAAAATTGTTTATGTTATGTTTAAGACCTTTACACTCATATTCTATTCATATAAATTATCAAGGTACCAGTGATAAAAAAATTATCTTATGGGTAGTCATATTTTTGTAGATACACCCTGTGTAAGATAGGGTCTCTAACTAGTCATATTAACTAGTCTCAAACAGGTGTTTCGGGTAAAACAATGATATATTCTTCAGTGAGTATCCAAATTAAGTGAGGATAGTTTCATTAGACAATGCACAATCTATATCATTTTTGGTGCAAGTTTCAAAATAAAAAATCAAATATTATGCTCTTGGCACGCTTTACAAGTACTCTCTCCTAGAAGGGCCAAAAATCAGCAAGGCGTGGGAAAGTTACCATAAATTCCACTTGGCACATCAAATTTTGATCAGACCTATGGCATTGCAGAGAGGACATATCAGAGAAATATAGAACAAAATTTCAAGCCCATAAGGGAATAAATTTTAGAGATACACCAGAAGGAAGGTCAGCCAAGAGGACAAACTCCAAATTAAGGTTTTTAAAGGTATGTAACCTACAATTGGAATAATTTTTTTGGAATATTTGTTTCAGGGTGATTTGAAACGTGTGATAAATATAGAAATGAGGATTATTATTGTTATTACTCCATATGGGTCCCAAAAAGGTGAAAACACATATTAAACCTCTAGAAGTCTCATCTATGACTCAAGAAGAAAATGAGGACATACATAACAGGTTGTCCAAATTGGAGGAACAAATTAAGAATGTGAGTGAAAATTCTAATAATTGGGTAGACTCACAAATACAAATTCAAGTAATGGAAGGGAATATGAATGGCATGGAAAACAATATGGAGGTTATGAAAAACAAGATGGATGATATGGAAAATAAGATGGAAGAAAATAAGAATGACATAAAAAGAGAAAGACAAAATTCCATGAAGGAAATGAAAAATATGTTTTCCCTGATCTTTCAAGCTATAGATGAGGGATTCCCTAAAGGAAACATAAAAATGGAATGGACTCATGAAAATAAAGGTAGTACTCATGTTGAACAAACTGCCAATAATAAGCCATTTTCAACTAGTGAATCTAACTCTAATAGTGGAGTTAATTCTGGTGAGTCCTAAATTCAACTTTCCCAAAATTGAACTAAAGAATTTTGATGGTACAAAGGTATTTACTTGGGTGAACCAAATAGAGAAATATTTTGGACTGCATAATATTATGGGTGATAAGAAAAGGATTCACATAGCAACCTTGAACTTTGAGATAAAACCATACGATAGTGAAAAGTCATCCCCCTTTATATCACTAAACTTGGGGTTTATTTACTAGAGACTTAGAAGCACAATATGGAAAGTTTGGGAACAAGACTACTTCAGTCAATTGACAAGAATCAAGCAGATAGGTGATATTGAAGAATATAATTCAGAATTCATGGTACTGGCCACAAGGGTGGATAACCTAAGTGATGAACACTTGTTGGAAGCTTACATGGGTGGATTAAAAGAAGACATTAAACATGAACTTTTCTTAAGACAACCTACAAGTATTATGGAAGTTATGCAAAATGCTCGTCATATTCATGCTAAAAATAAGTATACACATAAGTATAGCATTGGAGGTAGAGATCGTATTGGGGGTCA
Source organism: Picea engelmannii (assembly GCA_009831015.1). NCBI lineage: Eukaryota > Viridiplantae > Streptophyta > Pinopsida > Pinales > Pinaceae > Picea > Picea engelmannii. The sequence continues at coordinate 2,947 of ML801113.1, read as the reverse complement.
TAAGACAACCATATCTCAACCAACAAGGTTCACACCTTAGAAAATGGATGAAAGAAAAGCAAAAGGACTATGTTTCAATTGTGACAACAAGTATAGTAAAGGGAATAAATGTGGTGACAATAAATTATTCTACATAGAGTGTGAAGAGGAAGAAGATAGTATACCTAAACCAACAAGGTTGACCCCTCAAAAAATGGATGAAAGAAGAGAAAAAGGATTTTGTTTCAATTATCATAGCAAGTACAGTAATGGTCATAAATGCAATGAGAATAACTTATTCTACATACACTGTGAAGAGGAAGAATATCAAGAATTGAAACCTTCACACGACCCAAATCTAGAAGAGACTACTCCAAAAATATATTTTCATGCTTTGGTTAGCATTGTTACTCCACAAACCCTCAAGATACAAGGATACATCCAAAATAAAAAGGTAACAATATTGATTGATTCAGGTAACACCCATAATTTCATCAATTAAAAATTAGCAAAAGATCTCAATTTCTTTGTATATCCTGCACCAGAGTTTCAAGTAATGATTGCAAATGGAGGTACCATAAATTTTTCAAAGAAATTCCATAGGATTAATCTCAACATGGGGGAGTATGTTTTGGATAACCCCATAATTTCCATCCAAATGGGGGGTGATGATGTTGTATTAGGGGTTTGTTGGCAGCCAACCCAATTTTTTCGATTGCTCTCAAAAGCTGCCTACACCCCTTCCGGTATCATGACAAATCATTGTCGCATTATGATACTGGACATTCGTCTCACCTTTACGACCGTTACAATTCAATTTCGTTTTAGTTTTCACAACTACAAGTGTGAAAACACTTCTTTCGTTGATCAAATTTCTGTCGTCTTTGGTTGATACTTGGTCACTGGTTTATCATCTGATTGCTAAATGTTGTATCAGACTTATGTTCTTGAGCATTCTCTTACCTTGATTGCGCATTTGGATATATTTCATGGTTAAATCTTTGGGCATGAAATTTATTGATCTTGTTCTGATCTTATGAAGATTGTGTAATGGATTTGGTCATATTGTTTTTTTTTGACTTTCACTCGATTATTATATGAAGAAATTTTGATTGTTTGGTTCTAAGACTTTGGAATACAAACACATACAATATGCACCAAATACATAGGTGATTTTACAAGGCAAAATAACAAAGGTTGAAAGTGCATTGATCAATTACTTTGAGCTTTACAAATCGATACTTGGCATACTATTTGCAAAAGTTAGATTATACGTTCATTGTTATATGATCCCGAGCTATGTATTAGCGCTAAACCCTGTGATTAAGCAATTGAATGAACGGTGGAATTGGCACGTTTGATTGATAGTTAATGCTGGTACTGTGTTGATTTTAAACTTAACACTTGGCGCGTTGTTATCATATGAGGTGTTGGTTCTGACTCAGATAAGTGGCACGTAGAACTGGTGATTCACCTGTTGGCTGGTTGATGCATTTGTTTTAATAATTATGGTTTTAAAACAGCTCTATACAGATCATTAATGTAATATGTGGTGATGGTAATCCCACCACCTTCGCATGCCTGGAGTTGTTTTCGGTCTCGTCCAGCATTCAAACTATGCGAACCCTATTGCATTCACTCTGTGTATTGATCGATTGGTGTGAACCCTACCATGAGCAGAGGTTATGGCTCCTGTTGTGAGGGCTGAACCTAATGGATGCCAAGCGCTATTCACATTCGATGGTGCATACAGAGACCTTGAAGAATACGGGTGGATTTCGTTTATAAGGAAGTTCGATGGTTTTAATATCCCTGTTGCTCGGCAATTCGCACTGTCGTTTGATGGCTGTCGAGCCAAGGTTGGAGATGTCCATCTCGAAATCACTGAACAATCTCTTAGTCTAGCAACTCGTCTGCCTGTTAAGGGACAAAAATGGTCCAAAAACTACAAAGTAAATGATGTCCCATGGACATTGTTGTTTCGGTCTCGGGCAGTGAGGTCGTGCAACAGAGGATTACCTGCGAAGATGTTGAAACCCCGCTGGTATGATCTCTTGATGATCCTTAAGAAGTTCATCACTTGTGAAGGCAGGTATGGATTTGTTTTTCTGTTTCATCTACGTTTGCTAATGGTGTTTATGGGTTTCGAGCTTAGCATGACGCATTATCTGCACCGAAGTTTATTTAAGATGGCTAAGAAGTATAAGCAAAGTCAGGCTGATACTAGCCTTTTTCATGTTGGATTGATTAAAATGCTGGTTGTTTGTGAATTGGGGTGACGTCGAGATTCCTGGCACAATTTCCTCAACCATAATGGTTTTGAGGAATCAAACCCTCCTCCAGTCGATAAGACTATGGTGTTCGAGAGTAAATCTACCCCTGTACCCTACAATGTTCTACTACCTAAAACCGAACCCGACTCACTTTTGAATTCACCTATGACCATGACTGACATGGATAAGCCCATAACCACAAAGGCTAGAGTGAAGACTGCGGATAATACTAAGAACAAGAAAAGTGCAAGGATGATCTCTCGCATGGAGAGAAATAGATCGAAGCCTCCTGTCAAAACAGAGCCTGTCATGATCAGTGAGGATTTGGATTCGAGCATTGAGCGTTTTCTCGCCGAAGAGGGATTTTGTGGTGATGAACCTCCCTACGACTTCGTTGATAACTTGCCTCCTTGTCTTTGGGATAACCCAGGCTATAATGGTATCAAGCCACCTCTTGAAACCCTCGGGGAATCATCAAAACCCCCTTCTGCTCAAAAGGTTGCTACACCTTGCGACCAATGTGGAATGTGGTTAGAAAGATACTATTTAGATGTTCCAAAGCTGCAATCCAAGATTCAGGATTTGGAGAACCAGGTAGTAAAGCTCACTGGTCGGAATGATAAGGGGCAGCCTAATGATAAAAATCAACGGACTGTTGGATCAATCTTGTTTAAAAACGTTGAGTCTGCTACTGC
>ML801112.1:305947-325193 GCA_009831015.1 Picea engelmannii | reverse complement strand
GAGGTTAGGAAGTGATCTAAATAAAAATCCACCCGTTGGGAACCAGATCGTTGATTAGTCTAGGTGAAGTCGCTATTGATGTTTTCTAGATCCACAAGTAGAAGAGTGTCAATCAAGTTTTTGAAACCTTCATTGTCACCATCCAAACGACGAAGGCCTCCACACTTCTCTTCAAGGGAGAGAATGCTATTGAAGTCCCCTACCAAGATCCATCTTTTGTTTTGAGTGATTTTACTAAGACCCTATAGAACATTTAAAAAGAGGGATTTTTCAGATGGTATGTGGCCGATAAACATTGGTAAGAAACCCCTCCTTTTCAGATCTGATGGCTTTGTAATTTGTCGAGATGGTTCATTTGGTCGTGAAGAAGTTCTCAAGGATAATTGTTGCTAGATTCCATAGAATGGATAACCCACCCTTCGATCTTCTCAAGTCAATATTGACATACTAGCTTTGCCTCCAACACCTAGCTAGGATAACATCATCTTCGGTGCATGCACACTTTCTTTCTTAGAGTAGTAAAATATCTGGATTTTCCACTATGATGTGATTTTTGAAGAGACGTTGTTTACTTCTTCCATTGAGGCCAACTCGAATGTTCCATGAGATAATCTTCATGAGGAAGGTTGGGAGGGGATGGGATGAAAACTCTCAGTGATCGGTTGGATCTGAACTACGCTTACCATATAACTACCCACATCCTGAACCAATTGTTGGGTTGATTTTCGTCCTCTTCTTTTATCCTCTCTTGAGTTCTTTCAAGAATATTTTAATGGGTCTTTCTGGATACCCAACCCCATGCCAGATCTGGAGGTTGCACCTGTGGTAGAATCACGATATACCTTGTGAACCTTTCAAAGTTGTTCATGAGGAAGGGAGAACAATTCTTTTTTTTGTAGGCCTCCTCAAGGCTTACCAAGTCAATTCCTACCAGATCTCTTTCGTCTAGTTCAATCTCCATGTCACCACCATCTTCCCTGACATGCTCTTCCCCTACAGGGCCTGAATTTGAGCCAGTAACAATTTTCTCAAGGAATGGGGCTTGTTTTGGATGATGCATTTCAACTTCTTTCCCACTGGGGGGAGTTGGATAGACTCCTTCCTTTTCTTGATTTTTCGAGGCCCGATTCAAGATCTCAAAGGAGTTGTTGGTTGAGGGAGTCGTGTTCATACTGATAGCTAGCTTCTTGGGAACCTGTTTTCTTCTCCCCTATACCTATGTGAAACTGTCCTTGGCTTTCTCTGTAGTCACGTTCTATAACTTTGGTGGAGCGTTGAGTAGACAGTGCTTGAAAAGATGACAATGCTCATGGCATTTCCTACAATGAAAAGAGATATCCTCATAATCAATCATTTCAATCCAATCGTTGTCCTGGTGCTCCAGGCATATGGAGTTGGGAAGGGGCTTTGAGATGTTCATGTAGACACATATTCTTGCATAGGAGGTATAGTGTGCCTGTCTAGTAGCATCAACCACTTTGACAAAAAATACCTAGTGTATTACCTATTCCCTCTAGGATCTCTGGAAGCCAAAAATCATGAGGGAGTGAGTAGAGCCGGATCCATGCCAGAGCATGAGTAAAATCCTCCTTTTCTAAGCTAAAACGCTTCCTCCAAAATCTAAAACAGAGTCCAACTGAGTTGAAAAAATATGGTCCGCTTTCAAATACTTGATCTCGATCCTCCAGGTTGTGGAAGATTAGGGTAAAAAAAAACCTTTAGAACCCAATGAAGATCAAAATGACCCTTTGGCTTCCACCAGGATTTGATCTATCTGATCAAATCCGTCTTTGAGGACCACAGTCCCAGAAATTTGTTGATGAGAACATGATCTTGCATATATTGTGTGTGCTCTCCCACCCTCTCTGAACTTACCACATACCTGGGTGTCTTAGGGACTTACAGAAGGCATTTCCTAAGCTCCCAAGCCACCTTTGGATGGGATGGTTCAGGGGTTTGCGGAAGGGATTTCCACCCTGTCTGAACTTACCACATACCAGGGGCTTGCGGAAGGGATTTCCCACCCCATCTGAACTTACCACATACCAGGGGCTTGCGGAAGGCATTTCCCAGGTTCCCAAGCCACCTTTGGATGGGATGGTTCAGGGGTTTGTGGAAGGCATTTCCCAGACTCCCAAGCCCAAGCCACCTTTGGATGGGATGGTTCAGGGTTGGTTTCCACTGATTTTCCCTTGCTGAATTCTACACCAGCGGTGTGGCATTGCGATGGCGGATTCAGATCGAAGGCAAGTCGCGACCTACCCGATTGCATTCCTTTCTTGCCTGATCCGTTTGCTACAACATTTTGATAGGAGGGGGTTCCGCCCCCCTCACTAGACAGCTTCATGGCGGTGGCCAAGCCCACACACACTCAGTGCGTGCAACTCCTGCGTACCAGAACACGTGAGGTTTCTGCAAACCCTAGTTTGCGCTTCTCATCAAAACCCTAGCGTGCATCGGTGCCTTTGATGCATATATGTGTTGTATATTTTCTTAAATATAATGTAAAACCAAACAAAGTTTTAAATATATATAACATTTGGAAAAATCTAGCATTCCATATGAAGCTTTACTCCTTCAAGCTGAGTTTTAAATATATATAACAATTGGAAAGATCTGGCATTCCCTATGAAGCTTTAGTCATTCAAGTTGAAGTGCTATAGATTTTGGTTTAAACTTTAGATACAATGTCTTTTGGTAGAAACTCGACCTTCAATGCAGCAGACCTAAACACACAAATACTTTATGTCCTTCCCACCAGGATTGCTATAGTAGTAAAGGGCTTACTCTATGCATCATGTAGTAAGCCCATGATTGGCTTACTGCTTTTCCATCAGATGATGATACTGTGGTGTCCAACAGACAGGATGGAAAGGCAGTAGGCCAATCTTTGGCTTACTACATAATTCACAATTTTCTAGCTTTTTATTTCTTTCATACACCATAACAAATAATAATTTGACAACTCAAGGAATGCAGTGGAAAGGCCATTCACATCTTTGGTTAGTCTTTGGCAATGGAAATAATGGCAAGAATGTCAAGTAAGATGGCGCATCACTTGACATGTGCAAGCTCACTCATGCTTTGGCTTATATAGTGGCCCACTCGGCCAAACCAAGACCGAATTCACTACCAGATATATTTGATAGTAATAAAGCTTGGATAAACTACATTCATACCCAAATAATGTCATAAACAATAAGCTACAGCCATACCCAAATAATGGCAGACACAAGCAATGTAAACTTGGTCTTCGAATTGCTCCAATCAATTAGTTTACCCAGTTATAACAAAACACACAAACTCTCGAAATCACCCAGTTATATCAAAACACAGAAACTCTCGAAACCAGGGAATCAATTTCTCTTCTTTAATGGAAATGGAATCTGAAACACAAAAAATTCTTCCATGAAATGCCAAGCAAACAAGAATGCTACGTGACTTTCAACATAGCGATTTGGTACAAACAAGTTTACATGGGAAAAATAGTACAATACGGATTTGCTTGCTTTTCAACCATTTTGTTTTACCATTCATCACAACCATTCACAAAACTCAGCGATTGTTGAAATGATTTTCCTACTCAAATCATTTGCCCATTATGTCATTTGATTAGTAAGTACGAAACAAAAACAGAACATCATTCTTCTCACACAACCATTTTCTTATCAATAATAATTCAAGAGAGAAGGCAAGCTTGGGTATCGATTTATTCTCACGGATCAATCTTCATTTTACCATAACATTAATTTACAACAATAACATCATTTTACCATGGCCTCCAAGTTCAAGGTAATGAACATCAATTAAATCTGTTGGGCACGCTCACAAGTGCCATTGTTATGAGTGCAGTGCTTTCATACCCCAAATCTATTAACAAATTTAGTTCTACTAACTCGCTTAGAATTCTTTTCACACATTCACAAATCATCTCAGTGATTTGGCATCACAATTAAACGCAGGAAATAATATATCTCTCAAGAAAAGCCTCCATCATTACAACCACAACTTCGACAACAACCTTGATAAGCATTCAATGGGATAGAGAAGATTCTACCAACAATTCATAGACAACGAGTCTAGAGACATGCAGATAAACTAAATAAAATTATTCATATGTAAAACAAATTTATATTTAAAGACAACAAAAGATTAAATCGATAGCAAAGATAGAATACTTATCTTATCAATAATTTGATCCAAGCAAGTGATTGAGTGTAAACAATTTTCCACCCAATCTTAGACAATTCTTTATGGATGCCACCCCTTGGCCAAGCTATGAGACCACTAGGGTGAAGGGAAATAGTTTCAAGAGTCTAAGGTCACTCATCCCATCCCACTATCAATAATTCGATCCAAGCCAGTGATTGAGTGTAAACAAATTTCCACCCAATCTTAGACAATTCTTTATGGATGCCACCCCCTGGCCAAGCTATGAGACCACTAGGGTGAAGGGAAACAATTTCAAGAGTCTAAGGTCACTCATCCCATCCCACATTGCTTCCAAGAATCCAAGACCAACCAAGAAAACTCATTGCAAAGTTCCTATTTCAAATCTTCCAGTCATCGCAGCTCTGGTACTCTCTCTATTTCCCCATACAACACAAAAAAACACTCACTTCTCTGCTCCATGGTACCTCGAGAATCATTTTCTTTTCGGTGTTCTTTAGTATGTGCAGTCGGAGCTCCAAGCTACTTACAAATTTCCTTCTAGCAAAATTTTGATTCTTGGATATTTAATGATAAAAAAACTACAGTAAATGGAAGCAAATTCTCCATTCTGCCCAGTCTCTCTTGTTACATTGCAGTGTCCTCCTCATTAACTTTGGTTTTTCCTTTCTTTCTACTACCTTCTCAAGGCTTTGCCTATTAATTGTCATGGAGAGTAGACAAAACTCTCCTAATTAGAATAGCCTCCTTCTCCATGGTTGATGAGAGGGAAAATTAGTCTTATCCAAACTCTTCTTGAATGCATGAAAGTAAGGATGTGGTTAGGCTTCTTAATGAGATGGAACCTTTCCAGTGCCCATGCCCATCACATTGTCATCTTTCCATTCAAATCAAACTAGGTCTTCTAACAAACCACCATTAGCATTAAAAGAGTGGATGAAATACATGGTAAATACAAAAGGTAAGATTAGGAGACAAAGGTAGCTAGGATTATAATTATTTCCCTTGGAAAACCCTATCTCTTCCCTTCTAGTGGACTCATAGCCTCTTAGGTGCTCTTTTTTAGTCAACCTTGGACCTCTATATATTATGTTTCAATATAAATGATAAAAACGATGAAGCCTACAACCTGGTCCTTATGACTACATTTACATATATGCATATCCATTCACTAGTTGGGCCTTAGCCTTGAGCTTTGCACTAGGAATTGATACTGGAATACTTACATCTTTTACATATAGGGTCATTTATCTAACTTGATTTCCACCATTACAACTCTTATCTACACTTGGCACATAATTGGGTTTAATACAATCTAGGGGTCAAAACTGGGGATATTACATGGTTTGAACCTAAATCATATTCATGCACATGATCATCAACATTTGGAATGGGATATGAATGAAAAATGCCTTTAATTTGCAATGCTTCCATTATTTTTTTTAGGGTTTTTGGTTCATCTTGTTTTGGAGATTCGATGCTTTAAATTCTCCCTTAACTCCACTTCAAAATTGGGCTTCCTAGGTGCATGTTGTTGGAACCATTTTACTAGCACAAGTTCCTGTAGGTTGCTTCTATGAATGTGATCTTGTTGTTAAATATTGTGGTTTCGGTTTCTTTTGCCACTTTGTCCTCGATAATTCTTCTTCCTACCACTTCTCTAGCTTATCCTTGGATTTCTTGAATACCCTCCTTTGCTAACCACTATTCTACACCATTTCAAAGACCTCCAATGAGCATCATCCCGCTTTGCCCCCTAACTACAGGTCGAAACCTTCAACAATGATTTGGCCATGCCAACCAATAAATCCACAATTTCCATCTATAGAATATATATGCAGTAACATATATACATTAAGTATATGCTTTTGCAAATCCATTTAGCTAAATGATAGTTTGTGAAAATGTGCCTATGGGTGGTGGTTTTTTATTCTTTTTTTTTACCTTGAAATACTTGAGGAATGATGCTTAATGCCATAGAGGGCTCCAAGTATTGTTGTATTGTCTTATGTTATTTTGGTGAAGAAATAGGATCACCAAAGATCTCTCTGAATTGAGATACAATTATGTGTCGAACAACATCTTTATGAATAATTGAAGAGCAATGAAAGGACTCTAGATTCCATGCTTGATCCAAGTGGATACTGGTGGCCACCCACCTGTTCCACTAATTCAAAATGGTTCCACATCTTGGCATTTTTTCTACATTTTTTTGGGTCCCAAACTTATGGGGCCGTTTTGTGGCCCTAAATGATATTTTTTTGAGCACAACAATGCCCAACATGTAGCCAAATGTAGATGTTGGGACGTTTGGAATGTGTACTTGTCAGATAGAACTTTTCGAAAGGCTACCGAGCGCCCCATTAAACATAGATTGTAATCAAAATTTAAGCCTTTGGGAAGTTGACGTATCAACTAATCACATCGGGGCCCACAAACCTTTTGGCATTTCATCTTTTGGGGTTAGGGTTTTGGATGTTTAAGGTTTTCTCGTTGATGCTTTATGTTAAAAATTAATTTTTGGCCTCTTTGTAATTATCTTCTTGTGAATGAGCGTAGTTGACACATCTTTTTCTTCAGGGATAAGCTACCACCATTCTAGCTAGTTTGTGTGCTTTTCACTTTATAGTCTTTTGTATTCCATCATTAATAGAATGCGAGTTCAATTGTTTTACTATGTTTCTTGTAATATATTTGTGTGTTTCTTTGTTATATATCTTCCTTCATTTCATTATCGACATAATCCATATCAATGTTATAAAATAAATCTTCTCTTTGTTGTTTCTTTGTGCATGTCTCTGGCAAGGTCATGCTATTAAGAATTGGGTCTTGAACTAGTTGAGCTTGGGGAAAAATACTCCTGCCGGCCCAAGAAGCCTCCCATGGAAAAAGAAAAGAGAGACAACAGAGCAAGAGATCCTATCCAACTGTTGCTCGAGGAAGCCCTAACGCAACATAGGAATGAGATGATGGATAATTTCGACCAAATCCTTCAACGACTGCCAATAGTAATGGAGGCACCTTTAACTAAAAATCACTTTGGAGGTGTGACGCCATTCAAGGTACAAGTTAAATTTGATATTCCTTTATTTGAAGGCCAGATAGACATCGACACTTTGGAAAAATGGTTAAGTCTCTTAGAGGGTTATTTCTCTATCCAAAAAATTTCCAACAGTGAAAAAATCACCTTCGTGCTCCTTAAATCCCTTCCCCATGTTAGATATTGGTGGGAAAATTATTGTGAGAAACATGCCAGAAACGAGTCTACAATTTTTGGGCCAGAACCCACTTGGGCATATTTTGTTGATTCCCTCAAGGAACAATACTACCCTATTAGAAACAATGATGATGAATACACAAGATGGAGAAATCTACGCCAGGAGAGAGACTAGACGGTGTCAGAGTACACCAACATCTTCCATACCCTGCGCACAAAGTTGGGTATTAAATACTTCGAGTGGCACCTGGTTCTGAAGTATCACAATGGCTTACATAGGTACATCCAAATAGATATGGAGTTCCTAGAAATCTCCTCACTGGGAGCTTCTTACCGATATGTTTTCAAGATCGAGCAAAAGTTCAAGCAAAAGAATAAGCGAGATTTTAGTTCTGCAAACCCATCACAACAGAAGCACGGTAAAGGTGGCCCTAAATCCTAGAAAAAGGGACATAGCAAGGATGGACAAACCTAGGACAACCAGTTCAAGCCACAAGCAAATAAGGGTAATGAGAAGTCGAAGAAGGACACTGGAAAGTGATGCGAGTTCCACAAAATCTGTTGGAACAACACTGTTGAATGTCGCTCCAAAGAATCATTGGTGGTTGAGATGAAATCCCCAGAGTCAAATACCGACTAAGACTTTGATTCAGAACTAGATAAGGGAAAATGCATCATTGACGGGGAACCTAGCGTCACCATCACTACCACAAAGGTCTACCCATAGGAACCATCGGATCCTGAAGAAGGGAGCACCTCTTCTACTCATAGATGTGGGTGAAGGGGACACCACTCCATTTCATTGTTGACAGTAATATTCAGAATAACCTAATCTCATCAAAGGTCATTAAGAGGCTGAACCTAACAACGATGTCTCACCCTCAACCATACACCATCGGTTGGCTCAGCTAGGGATGAGACATCCATGTTAGACAAAAATGTTGTCTGCACTACAAAATCATGCCCTTCAAAGATGAGGTATTGTGTGATGTTTCCACACTTGAATTTTGTGATGTTCCTTTAGGACAACCATATATGTGGAAGCATAATTTTGTTTACAAATCTAAGCCCCCTAGTGCCATTATTACTTTGGCAGGTCAACTCTACATGATACTAGATGAAGTCCCAAATATTGCAGTCTCTTTGCTCTCCGTGAAGAAGTGCAGAAAGGTGATCTCTCGGACCAGGAGATTTTTCCTCTTTATGGTCCGGTCGGAAGGTGAATGGAAGATCATTGCAACTGTCAAAACCTCTACACAAGGTCTCTCTACATAGCAAAATCAGGTCGAGAAGATAGTAGAAGAACACAAAGACATATTTTCCTCACCTACGGGGGTACCTTTGCACTGTCAAGTAAAGAACTCAATTGATTTGAAACCGAATGATCCTCTGCCTAACGACCCTATATAAAGATGCTCTATTATGTAGAATGAAGAAATCAAATGCCATATCTAAGAGATAATTCTAAAGGGTCACATTAGACCAAGATCCTCACCTTGCGAGAGCCCAATTGTTCTGGTACAAAAGAAGGACGGGACACAACGACTTTGTATTGATTATAGATCCATGAACAAGATTGTAGTCAAGAATTGGTACCCAATCCCCTAGATCGATGATCTTCTAGATGAACTCAAGGGCACCAAATTTTTCAATAAGATTGATCTGAAGTCACGCTACCACCAGGTGTCGATTGGGAAAACTGATGTATGGAATACAACCTACAAGTATAAAGAAGGTCTCTTTGAGTTGTTGGTCATGCCTTTCAAAATGACTAATACCCTGACCACATTCATGTGAATGATGGATGATATATTGTGTCCATTCACAAACTTCTTTGTGGTTGTATATCATGATGATATCCAACAGGTTTTGGGCACCCTGCGACAACACAAGTTATATGCCAATTTGGAGAAGTGTTCCTTCAGCATGTAGAGAATTCAATATTTGGGATACATCATAGATGATCAGGGTGTGCATGTGGATCCAACCAAAATCCAAGTCATTTGTGATTGGTTGGCCCCAAAGACACTAACCGAGCTTCGTAGCTTCTTGAGCCTCACCAACTTCTACCGCAGGTTTGTGTTGGAGTCCTCTCATATCGCTTGGGCCCTAAGCTAGGTGACCAAGGGTGGAGCCAAGGCCAATCTTGTTTGGGTTCTACCACAACAGAAATCATTCGAGATTTGGAATTCCTCCTCTGCTCAACACCAATTCTTATTCTTCTAGACCTGCAACAACCATTTGAGATTGAGATAGATGCTTCAGATTATGCTATCGGTGTAGTTCTCACTCAGCATGGGCATTCGATGACCTATCACAGTGAAACCTTGTCTGACGATGTTCGCAGATACCCCACCTATGAAAAATATATGTACTCCATTGTCCATGGATGTCAATAGTGGAAGAATTACATTCTGGGAAAGGAAACAATCATCCACACTAATCACATGCCTCTGCGATTTATGTAGACACAAGGAAATTTACAGAATGACCACCATTAGAAGTGGTCCACATATCCACAACAATTCCACATGAATATCAAGTATAGGAATGGAAACACCAAATATGTTGCATACGGCCTCAACTGACCCCTAATTGTGGTGCTAACCACAATTCTTAACTCTTATGGGCATGAGACCTCTAGGTGGCCACAATTCTATAAAAATGAACCCGACTTTGCTTCTACCTATTAGACATTGAGTGTAGGAAAACTAGTTCTAGAATTTCATCTCCAGGATGGACTCCTATGCCCTCTAAGGCATCTCTGTGTTCCTTCAAGTGAGATTGCAAAGATTATTTGGGAAGCTCATTACAATTAGACGACAGAAAAAATTGGCATGGAAAAATAGTTGTAGTACTGCAAAATCATTTTTATTGGTCAAAGCTTCAACAAGATGTTAGCAAGTATATAAGATCTTGCAATGCCTACACCATTTCCAAACCTGCCATCATGAAACAGGGGCTATACACTCCTCTGCATACTCCTTATAAGCCTCGGTATTCCATCTCCATGGATTACATGTCTGGTCTACCTTCAACCAAGAATGGTAATGATTGTGTCTTCATGGTAGTTGATCGATTCTATAAGATAACAGTTTTGACACCTTGCAAGTAGATTATCACAATTGAGGCCATTGCTAAGATCTTCTTTGAGCATGATTGGGTTTATTTTGGGCTCCCATGGAACATTATTTCAGATTGAGATAGTAGGTTCTTGAGTACTTTCTGGTCCAACCTATGGTCAATGATGGACACCAAGTTGACCAAATCAACTACCTTCCACCCATAGACTGATTGAAAAACAAAGGTAGTCAACATGATGATTGTTCATATCTCAAGGATGTACAATTCCAAACATCCATGCACATGGGATGATAGTCTTCCTTATGTTCAACATAGATACAATACATCCCTCCACAACTCTATTGGCCACAACCCTTTTCAGGTGTGCTTGGGGTTCTAGCCAGTGGTCCCCATTGATGTAGCTCTACATATTGCAACTGCACAGAAGGAGTCATCCCATGCTAAGAACGAGTTCGATTAAGCATCCAATTTTTTTGAACGAATCCAACACATCCAACAACAAGTTCATGATGTTTTGTAGAAATCAAATGCCAAGGACAAGCAATGCCACGATCACATCAGGTACCACATAATTTTCAGGTGGGAGATAAGGTATGGTTGCATTTGAAAAAAGAATGCCTCATAGGACCCCATCAGAATCTTGTCCCACTCTGATACGGGCCTTACACCATCACTAAGGTTGTGGGTGATAATTCTTTTAAATCAAGTATTCCCCCTTTCCTTGGATTGCACCCTATTTTTAATGTCGAATTGCTTCGACCATATTTTTGACCTCTCCTTGACACTTCTGACGTTGTCGAGCACTTCCCCCCTACAGAACTCAATCCTGAATGGATTGAACATGAAAAAATTTATCAAATCATGGACACCAAGATGAAGGGCACCCACCAATAGAACATCCAACTTTATCAGGTCATCAAAGGAAGGAAATTTCTTCACCAAGGCAAGTGGCTCACTAGGAGTCAGATTAAACAAAAGTTTCCCCATTTGATAGAGGAACTTGATGCAATGGGGACTATTGCTTCCTAAGGGGGAGGAGTGATCCAAGTGGATAATGGTGGCCACCCACCTATTCCATTAATTTAGAATGGTTCCACATCTTGGTAGTTTTTTTTATAGTTTTTTGGGTCGCAAACTTTCGAGGCCATTTTGAGGCCCTAAACGACGCTTTTTTGGCACGACAATGCCCAAAATATTGCAAAAGGCACATATTGGGCAATTTAAAATGCATGCTTCTCGAATATACCTTTCCGATGGGCTATCGAGTGCTCGAAACAAAGATCGTATGAAAAATTTACACCCCCAGGAAGTTGATGTACATCTTTTGGCATTAACTTCTAGGGTTAGGTTTTGGATGTTTAGGGTTTTCTCATTGATGCTTTATGTTAAAAATTCCTTTTCGTCCTCTTTGTAATAATATTCTTGCAAATGAGCATAGTCGACACATCTCTTTCTTCGGGGATAAGCTACAACCATTCTAGCTAGTTTGTGTGCTTTGCATTTTATAGTCTTTTGTATTCCATTCATTAATAAAATATGAGTTCAATTGTATTATAGTGTTTCTTGCAAGATCTCTGAGTGCTTTTTTGTTATATCTCTTCCTTCATTTTGTTCTCAACATAATCTGGATCAATGCTAGATCTTCCTAAACATGTTGATTTGAAGAGATTGATTTGAAGTTGATTGAATTGCAGATAGTTTTCTGAGGAGACCAGTTGATATGTTGGAATTCCCAAATTTTAATTGAATTTTGATTGAGAGGACTTTGAAACTTGAAGCTTGACTATTATCATTTATAGTCCTCCATGTCAGGTACAAGGTGATAAAATTGTTGAAGATATAATCTTAAGCTTTTGAATTCTTTTGTTCTTCAATGGTTCATCACTATATCTTGTGGTTATATTGGTTGACCACTACCCATTTTGACTTGATTCATGTGGTGGTTTTGGTTGACCACTAACCACTTTGATTTCATCAATGTACTCCCCCCATCTAGTGCAAGAGAGTAATTTTTTAACTCATGTTTCAATTTAAAAGACATGTATAATTGGTCCCCAATCACGCCCAAAATATCGATTTGAAACAACTATTTGAAAGCCTTATGCTTTTGTGATTTTTCCATGAAAATGTGTCTTTACTTGAGTTTGAACTATACATTAAGACTTATGCAACTTCTTGACTTGTTGATTCCATCACAAAGAGTTTATCCATCCATAATGAACCATTTTCTTTTTAGTTTTCTTCCTCTTTTTACAATTATCCAAATGATGATTTGTCTTCCCACAATGAAGACAATGATGGAGATCAAAACAATGATTCTCCACGCAAGAAATTCTATGATAACATTGGCACTTATTAGGATTTTTCTCAATTTTTTTATCATCAATATTCATAACTTCTTCATTAACTTCGAGAGCTTTAAAATTTTCATCAATAAACCTTGCACTCACAAACTGAACTAGTTTGGAGTAATTTGGAATATGAAAGTTGCTACCTTTGTCATGTCCTAATCCATGCTGATTCTTGTTGAGTTTAATTTATTCCCAAGGTCTGATAATCATCTTGGAAAAATCATTTTGGTGTTCTTCATAAATGTTTTCTTCCATAACTTCAAATTCACAGTTATTATTGTTGCTATCACTCTATACTTATGCTTGTAACCCATCTTTAACAAAACATTCATTCATCAATTCATTGTATGATTCCATCTCATGAATAGATAAGAAATTATCAACCATATCTTTTGTTGCCTCTGTATCAACCATCACACCTTTTGTATCACAAGTAACATCAACCTTTTGCATGAAATCATAAGTGTCACAAGTTGCAGTAACTTTTTGTATGAGGTCATTTATTGCACATGTTGCATCAACCATGTTCTCAATTTGTTGCTTCATTTCTATTGATTTTAGTGGGAATGCTTCAATCAATTTATTCTTGAGATCAATTTTTTTGTGAAGATCAATAACCCAATTATCCAATTCATGTGAGGAGCCTTGTAATTCTTCCATTTCTTGATCAGTGTTTTGAAAACATTTTCCTCCTTTACCCATTTTATATTTTTAATTATGTCACACTTGTTTGTGCTTGTTTCTTTTCTACCATGTCTGTTTTTTTTTATATCACACTTAGGGTATTGGGTACTACCCACCCCAAAGTATGATTTTGACAATGTTTAGACTTTGATGTAGCTTATAGAAAAAAATGATGAACTCCTTATTCAATTTTAGGTAAGTCTTTATGACAATTTTCACAAAGGGTTTTGCATCTCTACCCTTAATTAAATGACTCAAACTTGTTCAATTGACTATTTACTTTGCCATGAATCAATGCTCCATGAATATTATAGGAACAATCACATTTTAGCCTCGATTACACATTGCTTTGTGGATGATTGAATTGATGTCTTTGATCAAGTTTTTGTTTTTTGGCCTTATGTGGTATTCAACACTATATTCATTGCATGATATCAATTTATAGTACATGGATATAATCACCTAGTAAACTAAAGAGTGCCAATACATTGACACCTCATCAAGGATAATGATGACAACTCATAAATGTGATCTCATACTTTGTCATTTTCTTGGAACTCGCAGTCTAATATATTCAATCGTTTAACATGGATCAATTTTGGCAAATTGTTTTACTAGTGTAAAAATAAATAAAAATAGTGAAATACCCTAAATGCATGAATATATTGTTGACATCCCAAGGTTTGAAAATTTGGATTGTTTCATACAAAATTCAAATGTGATTCAAAAATATTTCTACACAAATATAGGATTGACAACACTCATGACAATTGTGGATCAACTTAAAGCACTTTCATAATTCAACAATTCCAGTTTAGTTGTACCTCAACTTTTGTCAAATTGAAAATAAAAAACAAATAAAATTGCAAACTAAGTACATTATGATGGTGATATTCATATGTGGACATTTTGGTAGACACTTGTTGTTTTGTACCAAACATAACTATTACAAAAATATTACGATAACCTTAGAAAATGTTGACTTGCTTCGATTTGATTTGCCCAAGTACAATGCATTATATCACATTATGAAGTTAAGAAATATTTTTTGGTACTATGATAAGTATCAATTCATTATATTCATTAGATTTCTTAGGAAGGTTATAATGGACACCTATTAATTTTCATTTTTAAACAAGGGTTGTATGGAAGCGTAGTCCCTGCCGACTAGAAAATATATGTTGTCAACTGGGAAATATATGTTGAAAAATGAAACTTAACATAACTAGATGCATAGATAATTAATAGTCATTGTCAAAAGATAATACATATGATAAATAAAAATAGTATTATTTCCTTATGCAAAGAGGACAATGATAAGAATAAAGTAAAAAAAAAGTAAAAATAGTTAGCATAAAACTTTGTAAAAATAAGCAAAAAACCAAATTGTTCAATGTGGAGTAAAACTTAATAAATAAATAAGTGAAATGTTCAATGGGGAGATTAGCATATGCGGGAAGCTATGCAAAGTGTTTGGAGTAAAAACATTTAGCATAAAACTTTGTAAAAATATGCAAAAAGGTGAAGTGTTTAATGTGGAGTAAACCTTAGTAAAATATGCACATGCTTAACAAAATGATTTTTACGTATATACACATATTAAAAATAAAAGTTAATTATTAATTTAATAAAAGTTAATTATGTATATTCAATATAGACATATAATCTTCACAGATATAGCTTCCACACCTCCACACACATATATCCCTGCATATTGGGAAATGGGTGAGTGAGAGTAGACAATATTACACAAAACAAAATTGTGTTGAGTGCTCTATTAAACAACAAAATATAGTAAATATAAATACAAGAATCATAGTCTTAATATAAAAGAACTATCTTGATTTTACGATCTACTTGGTTGAGAAAATATCTCAACCTCACACCAATCTAGGAAGCATCTAGTTGGAGAGAATCTCTCAAATCCAACTAGTTCCAACCACTTCCTAAAGACGAGGAACAAACTCTCTACATAGATACCAAATATGCCTAATCATGCCAATAATAATAACATCCTCAACTATGATCACACCAAAGACAAGTAGGGAGTCACGTATTCCAACACTCCCCCTTACCGACTACTTGTCTTTACCATTGTGAGGTCATGTCTTCATCATCACCAAGTCCTCTGAATCAAATCAACTCCTGATCAACAAAGTCTATGTCTGGTCCAACCTAGTACTTTCTCTTCGTACCTTGATCATGCATCACCAAACTGCCAAAGTCCATATAAAGAGACAACCATACCCCAGAATGCATGGGTCATCATCCGCTGCAACCGCTGGTTTAGTAGGATGTCCTTCAGGTACATGGTTCAATCAACCTCTTGATGAGCTCCCTTTGAATATAAAACTCATGGTTTTCTGGGAACCTCCTAGAGTTCACCCATAAAGAATGCAACTGACCCATGACATGGATCACTCTAGGTGTTAAAGAACTCTATAAAAGAGTTTTATGCACTACAAATCAATATAGATACGTGACAAAGGGGGCATGCATGCCTAGTCATGTCTTACAATGATATTCCATTTACATGTTACATAGATACATGTACATACATTACATACTCCATACATGGAGATACTAGGTACAATCTCAAACATTTCAAGGAACAATACATCGTATCAATAAACATTACATCATAGAATTGCTACAAACCAATGTATGACTCACATTAAAATATGGTCATGAGTCTATTTTATTCAACTCAATTCACACAACTTACCTTGTTTGTCCACAATCATTCTACTACTTCCATATGACTGCCACGGTCACTAGATTCCCTTGGACTAATCTCTCTGCTATTATCTAGAACGACATCTATTTTCTTCCTGCTTATTGTTCCAACTCAAACTTATGTATGCTATCAAACCTTGATTTCTCTAGTGAGAACAATGCAACTTGCTTCCATCTCATAACCAAAAAATGTATTTTAACCTTCCTTTCCAACTACGACACCCTTTACCAAATGGACTAAGGAATGATTTTGCATCACAAAATATTACCAAGTAGAACTTCAAATCATCAACAAGAGATAATATCATCTTCCTCCTCTGTAGTTGTTCACATGTTTGGAGTGTTCATCTACGTATTTGATCTCCAATTCATTGTCTTGAATTCACTTGTGATTTGTTAGAGTAACTAATTCTAACAAAACCACTACATTCATATTGAGTTAGCTACACTCAATGTAAATGCATCTAATTCCAAAACATTTATGATTTCCATAATTAAATCGTTCTTCTTGGAGTTTCGAAACAAGAAATCGTCAGATTTGTCACATCTAACAATGTATCACACATTGAGTTGACGAAGCTCAACATGTCTCTCTTCACAACTCCAAATAAACTATAAATTACAAAGATAATATCTCACCATTACCAACACTTCCTTACCATTTTCCACAAAGATACACCCCACAAGTCAAACATCAACATGAGTCAAATAATATTGAGACACCATGTTTTCTCTGATACCATGAAAGGAAACACAAGAGGGAGAGTAGACATTATTACAAAATGATGGACAAGCAACACTACTGCAAGAAAAAGGAAATAATCGCTCAACAACACACTCCCATGGACATACGAGGGACACACAAAAAATCAATCTACTCTCCTAGTCTCACATGTTTTCATTTCCCTTCCATTTCCTTGGGCTCTCCCATCAGGGCTTCAAGCCTAGTCTTGCTTTGATACCATACTGGGAAATGGGCGAGTGAGAGTAGACAATATTACACAAAACACAATTATGTTGAGTGCTCTATTAAAAAACAAAATAGAGTACATATAAAATCATGAATCACAGTCTCAAGATAGAATAACTACCTTGATTTCACGATATACTTGGTTGAGAAAATATCTCAACCTCACACCAATCTAGGAAGCATCTAGTTGGAGAGAATATATCAAATCCAACTAGTTCCAACCATTTCCTAAAGACGATGAACAAACTCTCTACGTAGATACCAAATCTACCTAATCATGAGCAATAATAATAACAACCTCAACTATGATCATTGTTGATGCCCAAAAGAGCAACATGGAATCCCTGCCTGTAAATGGGTTGCAATGCCTTATTACTTATATATATTTAATAATATACTAAATAGGCGGGACCCCTTTATATGAATAATGATGAAAGACACTTATTTGATTTGCGCTCATGACTACCTTGCAAAAATGATTCTACAGTTTGAGAATAAAAGCCAGAAACTCGAGCCACTTTCCATGTGAAATGGATGAAGGATGAATGTGTTGGCAATTTAATTTAAAGAAAAGAAAGGAGGAAAATGTTTGTTTTAATAAACATCTTGGTTTATTCTTGCTACACATATATTTTGACATGTTGTTCAAACTTCAAGCATGAGCCACATGTAGTTATGGTGTATTGCACTTATGGTATACTTGTTATTATTGTAGACAATTGATAATCTTTATGAAATGAAAATCCTTCACTAGCAAGGAATGTGGGACATGACATGTTTTGGTGATAAGTGTTAATATTATGGTAGCTGCGGAGGTATTTACCTCCACGTGTGAACCTGACGAGAATAGAATACTTTGGGAAGCAAGAGAAACCCTAATGAGTTGGCTAATAACCCTAGAAGCCTTGTCGACTCAAGAAGATAATTTATATTAGGCTATTAGCCTCCAAGAGAAGAAGTCGGCCAGAAATAATAATAATATACTGAACAGACACATACCCAGAAGGAGAAGTCGGCCCCAGCAGAACTGGCAGGATTACTATAAATACAGGGCGCCAGTTCTCATTTGCAACATCTCAGAATTGCAGTTTTCCCAGTTGGTGCGCACTGCAGTTGTAGTCTGGTGCGCAGGTTTGGAGGAGGGATGCAGGTGCAGCTAGTTCTCAGTATTGGCTTGGATATCTCTTGGCTAGGGTTTGGGACTATCTGATCAGTCTTTTGTGTTGCTCTATCCTTGGGGAGAGATGCGCTGTCCTTTGTTTGGTTATTTAGCCTAGGGTTTACTTCCGAAAGAATACTCAATCAAGGATAAGGTGCTCGGAGGGAGGCTTCGTCCTGTGGTTGGGTGACGAGGGTATCTTCAATGGTAAAACGAGCACACCATATTCTATATTCTAATAGTTTATGGGCCCACACCCCTTCAGTCAGCCTAAAATGCTGGAAAGAAACATAGCCACTAGACATTGAGCTCGTTGAGGAATTGCCGCTAGGGTTACTAGCATGAGCAGTTTCCAGAAGCACTGCAGCTAGGGTAACTAGCAGAAGAAGTTGCAGAAAACCTAAACCTCTTGTCGAGGCACCTTAAGTGACGATATTGACCTAATCTCTAGATAGATCAGTGCACCCTAGCCCAACGCATCTCCTGGTACACTCAGAAGGCCAAGACGTGAAGTTTGGATTTTTGGTCAAATCTAGGGTTTGACCAAGTCAAGCAAGCCATGATAAACTCTATGAAGTTTGAGAACAAGCTAGATGGAGCCTCTAACTTCAGAGCATGGAAGACAAGGATTGACCTCATCCTTGCTAAGAATAAAGTGCTGGATATTGTGAAAGGAAATATCGTGAAGCCAGAGTTCAAAGAAGGAGAAGAGAAGGAACCACAGAACGTTGCAGCTATGGAGAAGTTCAAAGATGTTGATATCAATGCCATGAGTATCATAGTGGATTCCATAAAATACCACTTGATACCCTACATCTCCCATCTTGACTCATCGAAGAAGATGTACGATGCCCTAACAAATCTCTTCTCAGTCA
>ML801112.1:294270-305847 GCA_009831015.1 Picea engelmannii | reverse complement strand
CCAGGACAGTCATTCCTTAGGGCAGACTCATTCCCTCCAGGTTACACTTTGTTTAGTGTCAGAGGAATGGCCTAGGGTAAGGAATGGTCCAACCATTTCTCGAGGGAAGACTCATTCTTTCCAGGTTACACTTTGTTTAGTGTCGAAAGAATGGCCCAGGGTGGGAAATGGTCCAGGTTCAGAAATCAGAAACAATCCTTCTTCCTTGGTTGAGAAGAATGGGGCAGATAGCCCATTATTGATGTTCTATATTGAGGGCAAACATTCTTTCAGATCTCACAGACGTGATTGAAAGATTGGCCAAGATGATTATTGTTGATATTCTATACTAAGGGCAGACACTCTTTCAGATCTCAGAGACGTGAGTGAAAGATTGGCCCAGATGATTCAGCTTTTATCATAACATTGTTTCTATGTAGAAGAAGACTACTGTGGTGGCAGACATTCTTTCAGATCTCATAGACGTGAGTGAAAGATTGTCCTAGATGATATAGTTTTTATCATAACATTGTTTCTATGCAGGATGCTCTCAAATGTTTGTTATGAAGACTATATGACAATAGATGAGGACTACTGTGGTGAATATGTTTCACCATTCGCAACCATATGTTGCTGATCAAGTACTTATGTATTACTTGATGTGGTAGTGAACCAATGGATTGTAGTTGTGTACTACTATGAATAGACACAGTTGTGTTCTATTCTTGTTCTAATTGCCTTGAAGACTATCAGCAGTTTATTGGAGATAATGATCATTCAGATGAATGATGAACAAAGGTTTTCCAGACGAAAAATAGTTCAGATCCTTTTACTCCTCTTGTATCACTCCATGGTGAGAGTGACTTATTCAACATCATATCTAACTACTTAGATGAAGTATGGTTTCGAGAGATGATGCAGCTGATGATGATGGTGATGCTCATGATCTAGTCATGAAATAGTCTAGATGACTATATTGATGCTACCGGGTAAATGGTATATTTTGTGCACAAGTCCATTACCTGTAAATACCTCTCTAGCTAGGAGGGAGTGTTAATATTATGGTAGCTGTGGAGGTATTTACCTCCACGTGTGAACCTGACGAGAATAGAAAACTCCGGGAAGAAAGAGAAACCCTAATGAGTTGGCTAATAACCCTAGAAGCCTTGTCGGCTCAAGAAGATAATTTATATTAGGCTATTAGCCTCCAAGAGAAAAAGTCGACTAGAAATAATAATAATATATTGAACAGACACATACCCAGAAGGAGAAGTCGACCCCAACAAAACTGGCAGGATTACTATAAATACAGGGCGCCAGTTCTCATTTGCAGCATCTCAGAATTGCAGTTTTCCCAGTTGGTGCGCACTGTAGTTGCAGTCTGGTGCGCAGGTTTGGAGGAGGCGTGCGGGTGCAACTAGTTCTCAGTATTGGCTTGGATATCTCTTGGCTAGGGTTTGGGAGTATCTGATCAGTCTTTTGTGTTGCGCTATCCTTAGGGAGAGATGCGTTGTCCTTTGTTTGGCTATTCGGCCTAGGGTTTTCTTCCGGAAGAATTCTCAGTCAAGGTTAAGGTGCTCGGAGGGAGGCTTCGGCCTGTGGTTGGGTGACGAGGGTATCGTCAATGGTAAAACAAGCACACCATCTTCTATATTCTAACAATAAGTGTTGAATATACATATAAGACTTATGATATTAATGTGGGGAGACCAATTCGATTTTTGTTTGAAACTTTATGTGGCAAACATAGTGGACTATGTGTTGGAAGTTTGGGTGCGCTCGTACTTGGTTGTGGTTGATGGAAATTAATGTGGGAAACGCCGTGCAATTACTGCACTTTTCTCTTACCCTAACTTGAGGTCGCCACCTTCACTTTGTTTGCATTTCTATTGGTTTCTTTGGCTGGTGTTTCCTCCGTTTTGCTCAGCCTTGGGAAAAATAGTGGTGCTTGTTGGTTTTCTGGCATTCTCCTTACATATATGTTGGCTCTTACCTCTCCATTCATGAACTATAGCTCTGCTCTGAATAAAGTTGTGATGTTGGCTCTTAGATTTTCTTACAGATTGTGTTTTCTTTCTGAAGTTTATAATGGATGTATGTGGGTATTATGGTTGTCCAAATTACATTTAAAGGAGGTTTCTTCATGTTGGAATTTAAACATTTCAAGCTGGGAATATTGTTCGACATTTCGTTCTGTTTGAAATATGTGATTGTGTTGCGCTCGGAATGAATGTTTCTTATTTTTCTATGACTGTTGGCAAATAATTATGGAAAATACTTACAGTTTCACTCTTCTATGGTAATTAAAATTCAAAGGGTTTTCTATGGAATAAAAGAACAATTGGGGCTTTTGCACAATTCATTACCCTTTATCCAGTCTTTGAAAGACTTGTAGCTCTTTCGAATTATCTTTCCACCGTTTGTGAATATATGTGAAACATGCGTATTTTCCTTGCGACCACCATAGGAGGTATGTGAAAAGTATGTTATGGAAATAAATGGTTAAATGGTTTTTCAAACCCCTTATTAATGTTTCACCCTTACATTTTCCCAGACCTCAGATTTTTATATGATATATGGAAATTAGTAGATTCGAACTTTGTTCTTGGTGTATGTTACAGTATTGACCCAACAGTAGGAAAGATTGGTTATATGTATGAAGTCTTGGCTCATTTGTTATTTATCTATGGGGGTTTGGTCAATTTTGAAGTCATATGATGTTAAAATCAAACAATGAGCACCAGTTTCACATGGGGTTTCGAACCCAATATGTTTATGCAACAAGTATTGGGGTTGTGATATAAGTATTGTATAGTGAAGGGTCGATGGATTTATGTTTGTGTTCTCAGCCTCCCATGCTGGCTTGATGTAGCTTGGTTTTAATTGTTTCGAATGATTATGTTAATAGTCTCTTATAAAACACCTTGCTAATAGGAAAGGAAAAAAGGGAAATGTAAATGGTAAATTTTGAAAGTCCTGAGATTTTCATTGGGTTTTATATTGAACAATATAAAAATTGTGGTGTCCTAGATTTGAACTGTTAACAAAAAAAAGTTTTGGAAAATGATGGCGATGGCGATTTTCAATAAATATTTCACATGATAGAACAATAATCATCTCATTCTTGTTCATTATATCAATTTCCGCTCATTATACGCCCACTGCCTTCCCAAATACATTTAAAGCATCCCATGTTCTATTATTATGAATTTCATTTTTTTAAGAGGAAAAATGAATGAAAAAGGAGAAAGGATTGGCAAAAAAGGAAAAGGACTAGATGATGATTGATGTTGGAAGTTTGGATATATTTTATGTTTTTGTAAAATAAGTTACCTCTGCACTTGTTTGAACAATATTCATTGGTCGCTTCCCATCCATGCTACCATTTTCTGCTCATTACAAATCCCCCATCTTCCCAATAGCCCTATCACTCCATGTTCAAGTGGAAAATCATTGTTGAGTTTAAAGGTATTGATGGATGGATTGCATGTGCTTCTGTTGTGAATGATAGAGCCAACCTTTTGATTTTATATAGGTAAAGTATTGATGCATGGATTGTTAAGAGTTTTTCATAACATGGTTGGGATGTTGCTTCAGGATGATTTTATTTAGCAGAGGCAACAATGGAAGATGTGTTAATAGAGGCAGAGAAAATAATTGGCAAAGAGGCCATAGTAGGCCACGATTTTTGATACATTTTTACGCTAATACGCAATAATTAAATCTACCTTTTCAAGTTGGGTTTTTTAATCTATTTGTCCAAGGAATTATGCAACCTATACCTGAGAGGCCTCCTTACCAGCCACGTCAAAATGTCTTTGGTATCCACGTCCCTCCTCATCTTTCTATGCAACCCGAACCACCTGCCAATGATGGTTGGAAATAAACTGTTCATCAACCTGTAGCTCATCACCATGGTTGGCATACTGTGTCATTGCCATTACCCCCTCCTCCACCGCCAATAAATCCAAATTCCCAAGTTGATCGTGTTTCCTCTCTAGTACAGTTCTCTCATACAAGAAAAAGGATAAAAACTAATTTTCCCAAGCCAGATCTAGGTGAAGGAAAAGGAGTGGCCACTCCCTCCAAGTCATCCAAAGATTCCTTTGAATCTGTGTCCTCTTGTCTCCATATCAATGATGATTGTTCACACGTCACCAATGCAATCCACCCACAAGGTTCCCATCAATTGAAGGCCATTACACGGGATAAATAAAAAATGATATCTAAAGAGGGCAACAGTGAAAAGAGGTAAAATGTCTCTCACATCAAATATGGTTTTTAATGTTGATTAATAATATTTTCTTTTGAGGACAATATTTTTATTTTGACAGTATTTTGGAGAACAAATACATATTTAGACATAGTTTTGGGAAGCATGGATATAATGTTATTTTTGGATATAATCATGTTCTATTTTGTTGATATTAAAATATTTGATTATTAATATGAGGATGGAAGTTACGAGACAGATATTTGAATTAAAAATTTGGGGCATGATACTTCATGTTTTGATGGTTATTAAAGAAATGAAAATTGGAGTGACAAGGGGTCCTACCTATTTAGTTATTATTTAAATAGACCCTTAATTATAGATTATTGATTATTTGTCTCAACTAATTAGTTAGGCTAATTAATCCTAAAAAAAGAAAGGTAGTTGAACTACCATAACTTATTGGTAAATAATAAAAGCTCAACGAAATGAAGAC
Source organism: Picea engelmannii (assembly GCA_009831015.1). Taxonomy (NCBI): domain Eukaryota; kingdom Viridiplantae; phylum Streptophyta; class Pinopsida; order Pinales; family Pinaceae; genus Picea; species Picea engelmannii. The sequence continues at coordinate 301,159 of ML801112.1, read as the reverse complement.
ACAAGAGTAAGGAGAATAGACACCTTGGTCCCAACCCTCGCAGGGGTTTGTAAAGAGAATTCAACTTTGTATCTTAGAATGAAATCAATATAAAAATATGATTTCTAATTTCAGTCTCACATGTGTATTATGATGATTTAGTTCAGATTTTTCTTTCATCCTTGTCTCTTATCCATGTATACTCTTATGTAATTTCTTTCTTATTTTATTTCTTTTGCACAATTACGTATAATATATATAAAACCAGCCTTGGTCCCTCGTACTTAATACCTGTGGATTAAGTGATTTTTTATTTTATTTTAAGGTTATAAACCCCGAGTAACATTCCCAACTATCTTTCCTTAGCACAACAAGATCTGAAAATGCTTGAGTAAGGTTCTTCATACCTTTTCCTCAACATTTATTTGGAGACCATACTGGGGAGATATTCCATATCTCTCTGGTTGATTGCATCCCAATTGTATTTTGTTTTTCTATTTTATCCGATTACTCGTTGACTGATTCTTTCCATGACAGTACCTATTACGAGATAACCCAATATTGGAAACGGTCTTTATGACCAAACCAACATTGCATTGAATTTATTCAACACTATTATAGAAACTGCTAGTACTCGTGTTGAACTTGAACGCTCTTCGGAAGTAATTGAAAGGGACATAAATATTCATGAACGTTGGGAAGTCAGGGAAAGGAAACCAAAGAATCAACAATAACCTCCCTTTTCCTACCTCTTTGGTCTTTCTTTTCATGTCCTCTAATACCCGCATCTCTCGAAGGAGAAGAGGGTTTTCCCGTGAAGCTACCTCTATTTTTTAAATAGGGAGGAAAATTGTCTTATCAACATGAGAAAGTGCTCTTAGGCAAACCTTATCTGATTCTTCCAGTTCATCTTTATCACCTATACCTATCACTTTCAACATGACATTTGCAGGTAGAGGTAGTGGCACCGGAGGTCCCTCCTCCTCGCAACCTTCTGCTTCATCAGTAATTGGTAGTATCTACAGTCATCAAGTCCCTATTCGATCCACTACCAATACTGCTAAAGTTATAAAGAAATACAAACTTTTCCAGTTTGAGGAAGATGCTACGACCACCACGTGGCATGTATCTTCTCCCTTGAATCTCACACCATCCACTCACCCATTACCAAAATTCAAAGATCATTTGCCTAGGTTCTTAGGAAACCGTATTGTTACTACAAATGAACACCTGGTAGCATTTTCTAATGCTTTTCATAACATAGGGGCTAACGATAATGACAATTGCATGCATTTATTTTTCAATTCTCTCGAAGGGAAAGCTGTAGCATAATTTTTTGACCTCACTCCTAAAATATTTCCACTCGGGAAGAATTGGTTTATTGGTTCAAGTCCACTTATGGACAACCCAAGAGTCCAACTGAGAAGTTAAGGGAATACAATAATATTACCTATAAGGATGGTGAAACCATTGAATCTTTTAACCTTCGCTTCACCAAATTATATAATCAAATCCTTGAACTAATCCTCCCTCAAAATCAGGCTACTTTCATGCATTATTATAATACATTACCTTCCCCTTATCATCATAGACGTGAAGAGAAGGATATTAAAAATATTGGTTCCGCCCTTCAAACTTGCCTAGAATATGAAGATCAACTCGAAAGAATAGGTCTCCCTAAGGGAGACTTGGTCAGGAAAGCATACATGTCTACCCTCGTACAACTCGTGCAAGATATGAATAATAGGATGATATCCTACGAGCGAAAAGGAATTTCCTCTTCCTCTTCCCCTGGGGCTTCTTCTTCTTCCTTAACGTCTTTTAGAATACTAATGAAAACACTTTTCAACCAAAGACCATAATGGCTCGCAGTTGGTGTAACTTTTGCGAAGAAAATCATGAGGAGAGTACTTGCGAAGTTAAGAAAAATGTTAGGGATAAGATCTTTGGAAAAAGGCCTGATACCACTATCATTGTTTTAGATTTGATTGAACCAGAAGATGTTATGGTAATCAATACAATGAAAACATCTTAGACTACCAAGGGAAAATATGACCTTCCCTGCACTTCATCCACCCCAAGCTCATATTCTCAAAGTGCTCATACACAAGCTGTTAGAGCTTCGGATAATCAAGGAGTGTCTTCTCCTCTTCCCTCTTCTAAGTATAATATCCTCAATCAATTGACTAATATCAAAGTTGATGCTCTTCTTTTGGACATGGTTGTCATCCCAGAACAACATAATCATCTTAAAAACTTTATGGAAGTTAATATTTCTACCATAGCCAATCTATTTGAAGAGTGAAAGGAAGAGGATTCAACTGTAAATAAGATAGGTGTAAATAATTTCAAGAACCCTGTAAAAAAAAAACCCTTTCTATATCTCAGTAAACATCATGGATAAAATAGTTCATTGTTTCCTAATTGATGGCGGGTCCGATCCAAGTGTAATGTCTAAAATTATCATGGAAGATCTTGGCTTATCTTGCACTACTAAAAATTATAGAAGCATGCTCTCTTATAACAGTTTACAACAATCAACTATAGGTGAAATCAAGGACATAACCTTAGTTTTGTGTGCACATCCCAAGATAAGAACAACCCTCAACATCCAAGTAATTTCTATGTTGGTGAGTAACTATTCAATTATTTTAGGAAGAGATTGGAAAGCCTTAACTGGTGGATACATTTCACTTGATGGTACACATTTATCCATGCCTTAGAACAGAAATAACATTATAGTCCTTGGGGAAGGAAGAATGTTTCCGTATATAGAGAGCGTTCCCCAACCTAATGTAAACTATCTCGAAGAGGATTTGGGAGTGTACTCTATCTTTGCTGATGAAGGTGACACTATACTTGAACCAGTTGATTTTTATGATGGCATGTGGCACATGCATTTCGATGCCTCATGTTCAAATGAAGGTAATAGAGCCGACATCATTCTATATTCTCCGATAGGTAAAATCCACAATTTTTCTTATAGGTTGCAATTTGTTTGCACAAACAATGTCATCGAGTTTGAGCCCTTATTGTTAGGCATCGAAAATGCATATAACCTTGGTTGTGTCCACCTCACAGTATTTGGTTATTCTTAACTTGTTGTGAATCTAGTATGTACGATTTATTCACTAAGCAATAAGTTACTTAAATGTTATACTCAAGTTGTTTGGATATTGATTTCAAATCTGTTATCTTTTAACATCACTCATGTTAAGAGGGAACTTAATTCAATGGATGATAGGTTAGTTGTTTTTGCAACATCCCCCACCTGACAAATTTTACCTCAAAGACCTGATTGTACATTCCAATATCTATATTGTCCTCACATCCCTGATAACGTAGAATCATGGCAGGTTTTCCCGATTGATGAAGGAATTTGCGCTTTCATACAAAATGAACCATTTAAGCCCAAAGAAATCATCTCTATTGAATATGACAAATTTCCTAAAGGTTGGAATCCTCTCGAAAGTTCATTTTTGTCAAGTGATGTAGGAAACAAGGAAACACATAAGGAAGAGGAGTAAAAAAGGAAAGTTGGTGATACCATTTCCTTGAATATTGGGACATATGAATCTCCAAAGATCATTAAATTAGGTGCCCAATGTTTTGATGAAGAAAAAAATAAATTCATAGAATTATTCTGTGAATTTCAAGATGTTTTTTCCTGGTCATATGAGGATCTTCATGGTTTTTATCCTGGTCTCATACAACATGTTATTCCTATCAAGGAAGGGGTAAAACCAGTTAGGAAAAAACAAATACCTATTAACCCTGCGCTCAAAGCCACTATTAGAAAAGAATTGGAAAAATTATTGAAAGCTAATATAATCTTTCCAATTAAGTATTTCGACTAGGTTTCAAACCTGGTTCTTGTTCGAAAAACTACTGGCCATATCATATTATGTGTCAATTTTCATGCATTGAATAGAGAAAGTGTCAAAGACCATTTTCCTCTTCCTAATATGGAAATGATCTTACAACAAGTTGCAGGGTCTCAAATGATGTCCTTACTTAATGGTTTTTCTGGGTATAATCAAATCAAGGTAAAAAGGACTAATAGGTATAAAATAAAATTTACCACACGATGGGGCACATTTTCTTATGAACGCATGCCTTTTGGCCTATATAATATGTGTGCCACCTTTCAAATAGCTATGCAAATAACTTTTGACAATCTAATCAGTAATATTATCCAAGTTTATCTTGATGATTTGACTATTTATTCTAAAAACTGGTTGGATCATTTTGGTCATCTTAGAAAAGTTCTCATGCGCTGCAGAAAATTTGGCATTTCCTTAAATCCTTCCAAATCTATTTTCGGTGTCACGAAGGGTAAGATCCTCGGTCATATTGTTTTTGATTCATGGATAAGCATAGATCCTGAGAGGATTACTGTCATTCTAAACCTCCCTGCCCCCACCTCCAAGAAAGAAGTTAAAGCTTTCATGGGCATTATTAATTTTGTCTGTAGATTTGTTCCTGATTTTGTTGTCATGGTTAAACCAATTCATAATCTTTTGAAGAAGGATAATTCTTTTTCTTGGATAGATTATGTCGAGAATGCTTTCCTTAGGATTAATAAAGCAATTAGCTCTACACTAGTTCTGACGAAACTAGATTTTGAGAAATATTTTATTAGATATACCAATGCCACCGAGGAAGCAATTTCTACTATCCTCTTACAAAGTGATGACCAAAAAAATGAAAAAAAATGTAGCTTACATGAGTCAAAGTTTATCAGATGATGAGGTCAAATATTATTATATTGAGAAACATGATTTTTCTCTTGTCAAGTCTATAGAAAAAAAATTCCATTTTATTTTGGGAAAACATACGCAGGTAAAAGTCCCTTTACCTGATGTCGGGTTTCTTCTTTCACAAACTTATCTTTCAAGAAAACTTGCACATTGGCTTGCAAAAATTCAGGAGCATGATTTGACGATCATGACTTCGAAGACAATCAAGGGACGAGAGCTAGCCCTTCACTTAGCTCAGCACCCTGAACCAAGTGAAGAACTTGATGAACAAGATAATCCCCTTTCAACGCTATTTTATATTGAAAATCAAAACCTCTCTCTATCTGAGTGTCCTTAGTATAAAAATCTGGTGTATTATTTGCAGTATCAAAGGTGTCCATATGGGTTGGATCCTCACCAGAGGAGGAGACTCCACCTTGAAGATTCCAAGTATATCATTTTAGGAGACTTTTTGTTTAGGAGTTGTGCTAATGATTTGTTACTTCGATGTGTAAATGATGAAGAATCACACAAGTTATTACTTGAAATCCACGGATCATTAGATTTTGTCATTCACATCGGTGGACATTTTTCTGCTAAGGCTACTGCTTTTAAGATCATAAGGAATGGTTACTGCTGGCCTTTGATATTTTGCGACTCATATAAATTTGCAAGATTCTGTGATAAGTGAAAAATATTCACTGGGAAAGAACATCTTTCTTCCATGCTTTTACAACCTATCCTCCTGGATTTCCCTTTTTCTAAGTGGGGTCTAGACTTTATTGGTCCTATCAACCCTCCATATTCTGCAGGGCATATCTTTATGTTGACATCCACTGATTACTTTACTAAGTGGACCGAGGTTTTTCCTCTTAGAAACACATGGGATGAGAAAATAGTTTCTTTCCTAGAATCTAATATCTTTTCCAGATTCGACATCCCATTAGAGATCATTACTGACAATGGCCCAACCTTCATTTATGCAAAATTGACCCAATTTCTAGCTAAATTAGGTGTCAAACATTTTACTTCATCTTCTTATTACCCTTAGGTAAATGGGAAAGAAGATTCCACTAACAAGAATCTAGTTAGGATCATAAAGAGAATCATAGAAAACAAACCTCACTAGTGACACACACTTCTCACTTATGCTCTCTAGGCAGACTATACAACCACCAAAGCAAGTGCATGTTTTACTTCCTTTCAGCTCGTATATGGCCAAGAGGCTATTCTGCCTACTAAACTAGATCTTTCCTCCTTACGATTGATGTTACAGACTAAAGAATTAAATTCTTTTAATGTTCCCCAAAGAATACATGCATTGTTATCCCTGGAAGAACAAATAAACTTTTCCTTGGAGAAGCTAAAAGGAAGGCAGGAAATGGTGAAAAAGTATTTTAACAAGCGAGCAAAGGCTGTTGAATTCAATATTGATGCCAAAGTCCTACTATGGGACTCAACTCATGTTGAAAGAGGGAGACATTCTAAATTCTAAAAATTATGGCTAGGTCCTTTCAAAATCGCTTTTATCCTTGGCACAAACTCATACCTTCTGTTATCACTCTGTAGTTTGCCCAAGGTTGAAAAGACAATCACAGAGGCAACATCAGAACCGCTTCGAGTCTTGGATCTAGCCCTCCAAGACTCAGAGAGGGATCTCTCTGTGTAATATAGCTTTGTTTCTCAACTTCAGATATTAGGCTAGGTAAAAGGAACATGGACTTTGTTGTAAAAAGGGTTTATAAATTGGTTGAGGCATCTTACACATCCATTGGGCTATGGAGTCTGTAATTAATTAGGAATGAAATACAGCCAGAAATGCTGAAGAAATCCTTCACAAGGCGAGATAACACACTCACTGGATCTTTTCGTATTTTAAATGATGAATGGAAGAACAGATGAGGAAAATAACTTCAACTAACAAGCACTTAAGAATCTCTTAACTGAAGATATTTAGAAGATGAACACTGAAATCTTTAGAATCGGAAACAGGGTATCAGTGATAAATATTGAGACATAACGCTATTTATAAAGATTAGATTCAGAAAACACAGTGGTTACGGAGCAAGAAAACATTTACAGAGAAATCACATCACCAGTAAAACATGCGCAGGAATCCTGTAAAGTCCCTCTTTCATTAATGGCAGATCTATTCAAAAGTGTTACAGCTT